>CM068837.1:11823927-12383927 GCA_028554795.2 Sinohyriopsis cumingii | reverse complement strand
TGTTTGCACACAAGTTGACGTGACTTTGTGCAGATCTGCAAGCTAAATAATTAGTAACACAATTTTTTCTTCTCATGTGATTCCCGAGATATATATTTGAATACCTTGGTGGACTTTGTCAGACATGAGCTAATCGGAGAATACGGCTAATGGACTGCTCACCCCCAAGCAAAGCAATTAAAGCAATAAAATAAAGTGGTTGACTAATAAATACTAATTCCAGCTCTCCCATTTGCCATGACTAATAAATACTAATTCCAGCTCTCCCATTTGCCATGACTAATAAATACTAATTCCAGCTCTCCCATTTGCCATGACTAATAAATACTAATTCCAGCTCTCCCATTTGTCTTGACTAATAAATACTAATTCCAGCTATCCGATTTGCCATGACTGATACATACTAATTCCAGCTCTCCCATTTGCCACGACTAATAAATACTAATTCCCATTTGCCATCAACTCCTCACTAGATCCTTTTTCATACTAGAGGTTCTAGGACATCAAGTTTACAAAACAGATAAGAACACTATGGTTAAGGAGCGTGACACAGAACAGTGTTGCTGGAGCTGTTGGTATCGTTAGGCTGCCAAGTAAGATGGTAATACAACTATGTCTTAATATTTGATATAAAAACAATTTACAGAAATCGGCTGACCCAGTTAAGCTGAAATTATATAATACCATTCATACGAGGTTAAACAGAGATATTCCAAAATGCACACACACACACACACACACACACACACACACACACACAGATATATATATATATATATATATATATATATATATATATATATATATATATATATATATATATATATATATATATATATATATATATAAAACTTCATTGAGATAGCGAAGTTAAAACTTAATATATTATAAAGTATGATTAATTATTTCATTAAATGGAGTCAATATCAGTTTTTACGATATTATTACTGCAATACTTATAGCCCCAGTTATTTCTGAAAGTATTACATATTTCTGCCGGCCAGATTAAACCTGATCTCGAATCTAGGATAAAGTCCTATTCGTAAGACTTATAAAATATTCTCAACTTACATATCAGATTATTAAACAGTCTAATTACACATTACACAAACAAGTCAGAAAGAGATTTCCTTACTATAAGTTTGGTTAGAATAAAAATAACCTTAATATATTTGCATTATACAATATTAATTGAGAATAACAACTTTTCAGTTTTAGCAATTTTCAACTTTTTATTAAATTCTTGTCATGCTTCTAATATACTGTCTCAGAACTTGTTGGTAAATGTTTGATTGAATTAAACTCTTAAGACTCGAATGGAAGCATTTAACTCAAACTTAAACCAGAGAATTTAAGGCCATAATACAAAACCTTATTCATGCGTACACAAATTATAAACCGATTTATAGACATGTCTTCAAGTAAAGAAAATTATGAAGACAATAGATACACCGTATCTTACAATAGATACATCGTATCTTACAATAGATACACCGTATCTTACAATAGATGCATCGTATCTTACAATAGATACACCGTATCTAAAAATAGATACTGATGAAACAGCCAAATGTCAGAATCATAAATAGAAATCTATTTTTGTCTAAAAGCTCTCTTCCTAATTTCGCATTAAAGATTGATATAATCACAGAAGTAGTTATAGAATGCGATGTTCCGTTACAATTTAGAAGACTGTAAGGGACAGAATATTAAAGGAATGTTTCACAATCAGACTGAGAAATATTTAAAGAGTATAATGATATCTTCGAGACTGAGAAATGTTTAAAAAGTATAACAATTGATTTGGGAAAAATTTATGCTGGCAAAATAGTAAGGGTAGTATGGACCTCTGAGTAGTTGGTCCTTGAAAAAATGCGTTTTTGTTGGGTCACTGAAAACTCATGACATAGTCCTAATCAGAAACGCAGTTATATGTAAATAATGTTCATGCAACCAGTTAATAGTATGTGTGCTATCAAATTTAGTCGATTGAACTTATGGACAGTTGAAATGGTCATTACAAGCGGTATTAAGATTTTGCAAATACGATATAATGTCCATGAATGACATAGAATTTTCTGCATCTTAAACTACGGAAATATGAAAGCAAGATACTACAGACTCTTCTAACAACATTGAAACTAATAAACGACAATAACAAGAAAGCTGCAAGACTCCTTTAATAAACGTTTGAATGAATATAGATTTAAAGATGGAAAAGAAAATAACCAGACGTTTTATTCATATTTTAAAGTAGTTGATTGATATCTATGGAGAATGAATGCTGATGGGAAAGAATTGTTGATGTAACATAAACGCAGATGGAAAATAATTGTTTATGGAAAATGATTGTTGATGGAAAATAATTGCTGATGGAAAATAATTGGTAGAAAATATGACATATTTAGGTTTAGTAAAAGTCTAGCTAGATTTATCAAGTCAACTTATAAGAAAGGGAAGAGATGAAGATTGTGTAGACCATACTGGTTATTTAGATGGTAAGCACAGAACACCAGGAAGCCCATGTCGAATCAAAAGGAAACAGAATATATTGCAGATGAACATTTTCGTATAATAGCAAACTTTGGTCCAGAGATAGTAATAAACAGACATTTTTATTTTTAACAAGATTATTTGTTAGCTGTTGATAAATTTATATCAATAGCATGCCATGTATAGGCTTAAAAGATTGCATAAAGGTATACCGTCTTTCGTAAGATTGCACAAAGGTATACCGTCTTTCGTAAGATTGCATAAAGGTATACAGTCTTTCGTAAGATTGCATAAAGGTATACACTCTTTCGTAAGATTGCATAAAGGTATACACTCTTTCGTAAGATTGCACAAAGGTATACACTCTTTCGTAAGATTGCATAAAGGTATACCGTCTTTCGTAAGATTGCACAAAGGTATACCGTCTTTCGTAAGATTGCATAAAGGTATACAGTCTTTCGTAAGATTGCATAAAGGTATACACTCTTTCGTAAGATTGCATAAAGGTACACAGTCTTTCGTAAGATTGCATGTAGGTATACACTCTTTCGCAAGATTGCATAAAGGTATACAGTCTTTCGTAAGATTGCACAAAGGTATACACTCTTTCGTAAGATTGCATAAAGGTATACACTCTTTCGCAAGATTGCATAAAGGTATACCGTCTTTCGTAAGATTGCACAAAGGTATACCGTCTTTCGTAAGATTGCATAAAGGTATACACTCTTTCGTAAGATTGCATAAAGGTATACACTCTTTCGTAAGATTGCATAAAGGTATACAGTCTTTCGTAAGATTGCATAAAGGTATACACTCTTTCGTAAGATTGCATAAAGGTATACCGTCTTTCGTAAGATTGCATAAAGGTATACCGTCTTTCGTAAGATTGCATAAAGGTATACAGTCTGTCGTAAGATTGCATAAAGGTATACAGTCTTTCGTAAGATTGCATAAAGGTATACACTCTTTCGTAAGATTGCATAAAGGTATACAGTCTTTCGTAAGATTGCATAAAGGTATACACTCTTTCGTAAGATTGCATAAAGGTATACAGTCTTTCGTAAGATTGCATAAAGGTATACACTCTTTCGTAAGATTGCATAAAGGTACACAGTCTTTCGTAAGATTGCATGTAGGTATACACTCTTTCGCAAGATTGCATAAAGGTATACAGTCTTTCGTAAGATTGCACAAAGGTATACCGTCTTTCGTAAGATTGCATAAAGGTATACCGTCTTTCGTAAGATTGCATAAAGGTATACAGTCTTTCGTAAGATTGCATAAAGGTATACAGTCTTTCCTAAGATTGCATAAAGGTATACACTCTTTCGTAAGATTGCATAAAGGTATACAGTCTTTCGTAAGATTGCATAAAGGTATACACTCTTTCGTAAGATTGCATAAAGGTACACAGTCTTTCGTAAGATTGCATAAAGGTATACACTCTTTCGCAAGATTGCATAAAGGTATACAGTCTTTCGTAAGATTGCACAAAGGTATACCGTCTTTCGTAAGATTGCATAAAGGTATACACTCTTTCGTAAGATTGCATAAAGGTATACACTCTTTCGTAAGATTGCATAAAGGTATACACTCTTTCGTAAGATTGCATAAAGGTACACAGTCTTTCGTAAGATTGCATGTAGGTATACACTCTTTCGCAAGATTGCATAAAGGTATACAGTCTTTCGTAAGATTGCACAAAGGTATACACTCTTTCGTAAGATTGCATAAAGGTATACACTCTTTCGTAAGATTGCATAAAGGTATACACTCTTTCGCAAGATTGCATAAAGGTATACCGTCTTTCGTAAGATTGCATAAAGGTATACACTCTTTCGTAAGATTGCATAAAGGTATACCGTCTTTCGCAAGATTGCATAAAGGTATACAGTCTTTCGTAAGATTGCATAAAGGTATACACTCTTTCGTAAGATTGCATAAAGGTATACAGTCTTTCGTAAGATTGCATAAAGGTATACACTCTTTCGCAAGATTGCATAAAGGTATACACTCTTTCGTAAGATTGCATAAAGGTATACACTCTTTCGTAAGATTGCATAAAGGTATACCGTCTTTCGTAAGATTGCACAAAGGTATACAGTCTTTCGTAAGATTGCATAATGGTATACAATCTTTCGTAAGATTGCATAAAGGTATACACTCTTTCGTAAGATTGCATAAAGGTATACACTCTTTCGTAAGATTGCATAAAGGTATACACTCTTTCGTAAGATTGCATAAAGGTATACACTCTTTCGTAAGATTGCATAAAGGTACACAGTCTTTCGTAAGATTGCATGTAGGTATACACTCTTTCGCAAGATTGCATAAAGGTATACAGTCTTTCGTAAGATTGCATAAAGGTATACACTCTTTCGCAAGATTGCATAAAGGTATACACTCTTTCGTAAGATTGCATAAAGGTATACACTCTTTCGTAAGATTGCATAAAGGTATACCGTCTTTCGTAAGATTGCACAAAGGTATACAGTCTTTCGTAAGATTGCATAATGGTATACAATCTTTCGTAAGATTGCATAAAGGTATACACTCTTTCGTAAGATTGCATAAAGGTATACACTCTTTCGTAAGATTGCATAAAGGTATACAGTCTTTCGTAAGATTGCATAAAGGTATACACTCTTTCGTAAGATTGCATAAAGGTACACAGTCTTTCGTAAGATTGCATAAAGGTATACACTCTTTCGCAAGATTGCATAAAGGTATACAGTCTTTCGTAAGATTGCACAAAGGTATACCGTCTTTCGTAAGATTGCATAAAGGTATACACTCTTTCGTAAGATTGCATAAAGGTATACAGTCTTTCGTAAGATTGCATAAAGGTATACACTCTTTCGTAAGATTGCATAAAGGTACACAGTCTTTCGTAAGATTGCATGTAGGTATACACTCTTTCGCAAGATTGCATAAAGGTATACAGTCTTTCGTAAGATTGCACAAAGGTATACACTCTTTCGTAAGATTGCATAAAGGTATACACTCTTTCGTAAGATTGCATAAAGGTATACACTCTTTCGCAAGATTGCATAAAGGTATACCGTCTTTCGTAAGATTGCATAAAGGTATACCGTCTTTCGTAAGATTGCATAAAGGTATACAGTCTGTCGTAAGATTGCATAAAGGTATACAGTCTTTCGTAAGATTGCATAAAGGTATACACTCTTTCGTAAGATTGCATAAAGGTATACAGTCTTTCGTAAGATTGCATAAAGGTATACACTCTTTCGTAAGATTGCATAAAGGTATACAGTCTTTCGTAAGATTGCATAAAGGTATACACTCTTTCGTAAGATTGCATAAAGGTACACAGTCTTTCGTAAGATTGCATGTAGGTATACACTCTTTCGCAAGATTGCATAAAGGTATACAGTCTTTCGTAAGATTGCACAAAGGTATACCGTCTTTCGTAAGATTGCATAAAGGTATACCGTCTTTCGTAAGATTGCATAAAGGTATACAGTCTTTCGTAAGATTGCATAAAGGTATACAGTCTTTCCTAAGATTGCATAAAGGTATACACTCTTTCGTAAGATTGCATAAAGGTATACAGTCTTTCGTAAGATTGCATAAAGGTATACACTCTTTCGTAAGATTGCATAAAGGTACACAGTCTTTCGTAAGATTGCATAAAGGTATACACTCTTTCGCAAGATTGCATAAAGGTATACAGTCTTTCGTAAGATTGCACAAAGGTATACCGTCTTTCGTAAGATTGCATAAAGGTATACACTCTTTCGTAAGATTGCATAAAGGTACACAGTCTTTCGTAAGATTGCATGTAGGTATACACTCTTTCGCAAGATTGCATAAAGGTATACAGTCTTTCGTAAGATTGCACAAAGGTATACACTCTTTCGTAAGATTGCATAAAGGTATACACTCTTTCGTAAGATTGCATAAAGGTATACACTCTTTCGCAAGATTGCATAAAGGTATACCGTCTTTCGTAAGATTGCATAAAGGTATACACTCTTTCGTAAGATTGCATAAAGGTATACCGTCTTTCGCAAGATTGCATAAAGGTATACAGTCTTTCGTAAGATTGCATAAAGGTATACACTCTTTCGTAAGATTGCATAAAGGTATACAGTCTTTCGTAAGATTGCATAAAGGTATACACTCTTTCGCAAGATTGCATAAAGGTATACACTCTTTCGTAAGATTGCATAAAGGTATACACTCTTTCGTAAGATTGCATAAAGGTATACCGTCTTTCGTAAGATTGCACAAAGGTATACAGTCTTTCGTAAGATTGCATAATGGTATACAATCTTTCGTAAGATTGCATAAAGGTATACACTCTTTCGTAAGATTGCATAAAGGTATACACTCTTTCGTAAGATTGCATAAAGGTATACACTCTTTCGTAAGATTGCATAAAGGTATACACTCTTTCGTAAGATTGCATAAAGGTACACAGTCTTTCGTAAGATTGCATGTAGGTATACACTCTTTCGCAAGATTGCATAAAGGTATACAGTCTTTCGTAAGATTGCATAAAGGTATACACTCTTTCGCAAGATTGCATAAAGGTATACACTCTTTCGTAAGATTGCATAAAGGTATACACTCTTTCGTAAGATTGCATAAAGGTATACCGTCTTTCGTAAGATTGCACAAAGGTATACAGTCTTTCGTAAGATTGCATAATGGTATACAATCTTTCGTAAGATTGCATAAAGGTATACACTCTTTCGTAAGATTGCATAAAGGTATACACTCTTTCGTAAGATTGCATAAAGGTATACAGTCTTTCGTAAGATTGCATAAAGGTATACACTCTTTCGTAAGATTGCATAAAGGTACACAGTCTTTCGTAAGATTGCATAAAGGTATACACTCTTTCGCAAGATTGCATAAAGGTATACAGTCTTTCGTAAGATTGCACAAAGGTATACCGTCTTTCGTAAGATTGCATAAAGGTATACACTCTTTCGTAAGATTGCATAAAGGTATACAGTCTTTCGTAAGATTGCATAAAGGTATACACTCTTTCGTAAGATTGCATAAAGGTACACAGTCTTTCGTAAGATTGCATGTAGGTATACACTCTTTCGCAAGATTGCATAAAGGTATACAGTCTTTCGTAAGATTGCACAAAGGTATACACTCTTTCGTAAGATTGCATAAAGGTATACACTCTTTCGTAAGATTGCATAAAGGTATACACTCTTTCGCAAGATTGCATAAAGGTATACCGTCTTTCGTAAGATTGCATAAAGGTATACACTCTTTCGTAAGATTGCATAAAGGTATACCGTCTTTCGCAAGATTGCATAAAGGTATACAGTCTTTCGTAAGATTGCATAAAGGTATACACTCTTTCGTAAGATTGCATAAAGGTATACAGTCTTTCGTAAGATTGCATAAAGGTATACACTCTTTCGCAAGATTGCATAAAGGTATACACTCTTTCGTAAGATTGCATAAAGGTATACACTCTTTCGTAAGATTGCATAAAGGTATACCGTCTTTCGTAAGATTGCACAAAGGTATACAGTCTTTCGTAAGATTGCATAATGGTATACAATCTTTCGTAAGATTGCATAAAGGTATACACTCTTTCGTAAGATTGCATAAAGGTATACACTCTTTCGTAAGATTGCATAAAGGTATACAGTCTTTCGTAAGATTGCATAAAGGTATACACTCTTTCGTAAGATTGCATAAAGGTACACAGTCTTTCGTAAGATTGCATGTAGGTATACACTCTTTCGCAAGATTGCATAAAGGTATACAGTCTTTCGTAAGATTGCACAAAGGTATACACTCTTTCGTAAGATTGCATAAAGGTATACACTCTTTCGTAAGATTGCATAAAGGTATACACTCTTTCGTAAGATTGCATAAAGGTACACAGTCTTTCGTAAGATTGCATGTAGGTATACACTCTTTCGTAAGATTGCATAAAGGTACACAGTCTTTCGTAAGATTGCATAAAGGTATACACTCTTTCGCAAGATTGCATAAAGGTATACAGTCTTTCGTAAGATTGCACAAAGGTATACCGTCTTTCGTAAGATTGCATAAAGGTATACACTCTTTCGTAAGATTGCATAAAGGTATACAGTCTTTCGTAAGATTGCATAAAGGTATACACTCTTTCGTAAGATTGCATAAAGGTACACAGTCTTTCGTAAGATTGCATGTAGGTATACACTCTTTCGCAAGATTGCATAAAGGTATACAGTCTTTCGTAAGATTCCACAAAGGTATACACTCTTTCGTAAGATTGCATAAAGGTATACACTCTTTCGTAAGATTGCATAAAGGTATACACTCTTTCGCAAGATTGCATAAAGGTATACAGTCTTTCGTAAGATTGCATAAAGGTATACACTCTTTCGTAAGATTGCATAAAGGTATACCGTCTTTCGCAAGATTGCATAAAGGTATACAGTCTTTCGTAAGATTGCATAAAGGTATACACTCTTTCGTAAGATTGCATAAAGGTATACAGTCTTTCGTAAGATTGCATCAAGGTATACACTCTTTCGCAAGATTGCATAAAGGTATACACTCTTTCGTAAGATTGCATAAAGGTATACACTCTTTCGTAAGATTGCATAAAGGTATACCGTCTTTCGTAAGATTGCACAAAGGTATACAGTCTTTCGTAAGATTGCATAAAGGTATACAGTCTTTCGTAAGATTGCATAAAGGTATACACTCTTTCGTAAGATTGCATAAAGGTATACACTCTTTCGTAAGATTGCATAAAGGTATACACTCTTTCGTAAGATTGCATAAAGGTATACACTCTTTCGTAAGATTGCATAAAGGTACACAATCTTTCGTAAGATTGCATGTAGGTATACACTCTTTCGCAAGATTGCATAAATGTATACAGTCTTTCGTAAGATTGCACAAAGGTATACAGTCTTTCGTAAGATTGCATAATGGTATACAATCTTTCGTAAGATTGCACAAAGGTATACACTCTTTCGTAAGATTGCATAAAGGTACACAGTCTTTCGTAAGATTGCATGTAGGTATACACTCTTTCGCAAGATTGCATAAAGGTATACAGTCTTTCGTAAGATTGCATAAAGGTATAGTTCGTAAGATTGCATGTAGGTATACAGTCTTTCGTAAGATTGCATAAAGGTATACAGTCTTTCGTAAGATTGCATAAAGGTATACACTCTTTCGTAAGATTGCATAAAGGTATACAGTCTTTCGTAAGATTGCATAAAGGTATACAGTCTTTCGTAAGATTGCACAAAGGTATACCGTCTTTCGTAAGATTGCATTAAGGTATACAGTCTTTCGTAAGATTGCACAAAGGTATACACTCTTTCGTAAGATTGCATAAAGGTATACACTCTTTCGTAAGATTGCACAAAGGTATACAGTCTTTCGTAAGATTGCATAAAGGTATACACTCTTTCGTAAGATTGCATAAAGGTACACAGTCTTTCGTAAGATTGCATGTAGGTATACACTCTTTCGCAAGATTGCATAAAGGTATACAGTCTTTCGTAAGATTGCACAAAGGTATACAGTCTTTCGTAAGATTGCACAAAGGTATACACTCTTTCGTAAGATTGCATAAAGGTATACCGTCTTTCGTAAGATTGCATAAAGGTATACAGTCTTTCGTAAGATTGCACAAAGGTATACAGTCTTTCGTAAGATTGCATAAAGGTATACCGTCTTTCGTAAGATTGCACAAAGGTATACAGTCTTTCGTAAGATTGCACAAAGGTATACAGTCTTTCGTAAGATTGCACAAAGGTATACACTCTTTCGTAAGATTGCATAAAGGTATACCGTCTTTCGTAAGATTGCATAAAGGTATACAGTCTTTCGTAAGATTGCACAAAGGTATACACTCTTTCGTAAGATTGCATAAAGGTATACCGTCTTTCGTAAGATTGCACAAAGGTATACAGTCTTTCGTAAGATTGCATAAAGGTATACACTCTTTCGTAAGATTGCATAAAGGTACACAGTCTTTCGTAAGATTGCATGTAGGTATACACTCTTTCGCAAGATTGCATAAAGGTATACAGTCTTTCGTAAGATTGCACAAAGGTATACAGTCTTTCGTAAGATTGCATAATGGTATACAATCTTTCGTAAGATTGCACAAAGGTATACACTCTTTCGTAAGATTGCATAAAGGTACACAGTCTTTCGTAAGATTGCATGTAGGTATACACTCTTTCGCAAGATTGCATAAAGGTATACCGTCTTTCGTAAGATTGCATAAAGGTATACACTCTTTCGTAAGATTGCATAAAGGTATACCGTCTTTCGCAAGATTGCATAAAGGTATACAGTCTTTCGTAAGATTGCATAAAGGTATACACTCTTTCGTAAGATTGCATAAAGGTATACACTCTTTCGCAAGATTGCATAAAGGTATACCGTCTTTCGTAAGATTGCATAAAGGTATACACTCTTTCGTAAGATTGCATAAAGGTATACCGTCTTTCGCAAGATTGCATAAAGGTATACAGTCTTTCGTAAGATTGCATAAAGGTATACACTCTTTCGTAAGATTGCATAAAGGTATACAGTCTTTCGTAAGATTGCATAAAGGTATACACTCTTTCGCAAGATTGCATAAAGGTATACACTCTTTCGTAAGATTGCATAAAGGTATACACTCTTTCGTAAGATTGCATAAAGGTATACCGTCTTTCGTAAGATTGCACAAAGGTATACAGTCTTTCGTAAGATTGCATAATGGTATACAATCTTTCGTAAGATTGCATAAAGGTATACACTCTTTCGTAAGATTGCATAAAGGTATACACTCTTTCGTAAGATTGCATAAAGGTATACACTCTTTCGTAAGATTGCATAAAGGTATACACTCTTTCGTAAGATTGCATAAAGGTACACAGTCTTTCGTAAGATTGCATGTAGGTATACACTCTTTCGCAAGATTGCATAAAGGTATACAGTCTTTCGTAAGATTGCATAAAGGTATACACTCTTTCGCAAGATTGCATAAAGGTATACAGTCTTTCGTAAGATTGCACAAAGGTATACCGTCTTTCGTAAGATTGCATAAAGGTATACACTCTTTCGTAAGATTGCATAAAGGTATACAGTCTTTCGTAAGATTGCATAAAGGTATACACTCTTTCGTAAGATTGCATAAAGGTACACAGTCTTTCGTAAGATTGCATGTAGGTATACACTCTTTCGCAAGATTGCATAAAGGTATACAGTCTTTCGTAAGATTGCACAAAGGTATACACTCTTTCGTAAGATTGCATAAAGGTATACACTCTTTCGTAAGATTGCATAAAGGTATACACTCTTTCGTAAGATTGCATAAAGGTACACAGTCTTTCGTAAGATTGCATGTAGGTATACACTCTTTCGTAAGATTGCATAAAGGTACACAGTCTTTCGTAAGATTGCATAAAGGTATACACTCTTTCGCAAGATTGCATAAAGGTATACAGTCTTTCGTAAGATTGCACAAAGGTATACCGTCTTTCGTAAGATTGCATAAAGGTATACACTCTTTCGTAAGATTGCATAAAGGTATACAGTCTTTCGTAAGATTGCATAAAGGTATACACTCTTTCGTAAGATTGCATAAAGGTACACAGTCTTTCGTAAGATTGCATGTAGGTATACACTCTTTCGCAAGATTGCATAAAGGTATACAGTCTTTCGTAAGATTGCACAAAGGTATACACTCTTTCGTAAGATTGCATAAAGGTATACACTCTTTCGTAAGATTGCATAAAGGTATACACTCTTTCGCAAGATTGCATAAAGGTATACCGTCTTTCGTAAGATTGCATAAAGGTATACACTCTTTCGTAAGATTGCATAAAGGTATACCGTCTTTCGCAAGATTGCATAAAGGTATACAGTCTTTCGTAAGATTGCATAAAGGTATACACTCTTTCGTAAGATTGCATAAAGGTATACAGTCTTTCGTAAGATTGCATAAAGGTATACACTCTTTCGCAAGATTGCATAAAGGTATACACTCTTTCGTAAGATTGCATAAAGGTATACACTCTTTCGTAAGATTGCATAAAGGTATACCGTCTTTCGTAAGATTGCACAAAGGTATACAGTCTTTCGTAAGATTGCATAAAGGTATACAGTCTTTCGTAAGATTGCATAAAGGTATACACTCTTTCGTAAGATTGCATAAAGGTATACGCTCTTTCGTAAGATTGCATAAAGGTATACACTCTTTCGTAAGATTGCATAAAGGTACACAGTCTTTCGTAAGATTGCATGTAGGTATACACTCTTTCGCAAGATTGCATAAAGGTATACAGTCTTTCGTAAGATTGCACAAAGGTATACAGTCTTTCGTAAGATTGCATAATGGTATACAATCTTTCGTAAGATTGCACAAAGGTATACACTCTTTCGTAAGATTGCATAAAGGTACACAGTCTTTCGTAAGATTGCATGTAGGTATACACTCTTTCGCAAGATTGCATAAAGGTATACAGTCTTTCGTAAGATTGCATAAAGGTATAGTTCGTAAGATTGCATGTAGGTATACAGTCTTTCGTAAGATTGCATAAAGGTATACAGTCTTTCGTAAGATTGCATAAAGGTATACACTCTTTCGTAAGATTGCATAAAGGTATACAGTCTTTCGTAAGATTGCATAAAGGTATACAGTCTTTCGTAAGATTGCACAAAGGTATACCGTCTTTCGTAAGATTGCATAAAGGTATACAGTCTTTCGTAAGATTGCACAAAGGTATACACTCTTTCGTAAGATTGCATAAAGGTATACACTCTTTCGTAAGATTGCACAAAGGTATACAGTCTTTCGTAAGATTGCATAAAGGTATACACTCTTTCGTAAGATTGCATAAAGGTACACAGTCTTTCGTAAGATTGCATGTAGGTATACACTCTTTCGCAAGATTGCATAAAGGTATACAGTCTTTCGTAAGATTGCACAAAGGTATACAGTCTTTCGTAAGATTGCACAAAGGTATACACTCTTTCGTAAGATTGCATAAAGGTATACAGTCTTTCGTAAGATTGCACAAAGGTATACACTCTTTCGTAAGATTGCATAAAGGTATACCGTCTTTCGTAAGATTGCACAAAGGTATACAGTCTTTCGTAAGATTGCACAAAGGTATACAGTCTTTCGTAAGATTGCACAAAGGTATACACTCTTTCGTAAGATTGCATAAAGGTATACCGTCTTTCGTAAGATTGCATAAAGGTATACAGTCTTTCGTAAGATTGCACAAAGGTATACACTCTTTCGTAAGATTGCATAAAGGTATACCGTCTTTCGTAAGATTGCACAAAGGTATACAGTCTTTCGTAAGATTGCATAAAGGTATACACTCTTTCGTAAGATTGCATAAAGGTACACAGTCTTTCGTAAGATTGCATGTAGGTATACACTCTTTCGCAAGATTGCATAAAGGTATACAGTCTTTCGTAAGATTGCACAAAGGTATACAGTCTTTCGTAAGATTGCATAATGGTATACAATCTTTCGTAAGATTGCACAAAGGTATACACTCTTTCGTAAGATTGCATAAAGGTACACAGTCTTTCGTAAGATTGCATGTAGGTATACACTCTTTCGCAAGATTGCATAAAGGTATACCGTCTTTCGTAAGATTGCATAAAGGTATACAGTCTTTCGTAAGATTGCACAAAGGTATACAGTCTTTCGTAAGATTGCACAAAGGTATACAGTCTTTCGTAAGATTGCATAATGGTATACAATCTTTCGTAAGATTGCACAAAGGTATACACTCTTTCGTAAGATTGCATAAAGGTACACAGTCTTTCGTAAGATTGCATGTAGGTATACACTCTTTCGCAAGATTGCATAAAGGTATACCGTCTTTCGTAAGATTGCATAAAGATATACAGTCTTTCGTAAGATTGCATAAAAGTATACAGTCTTTCGTAAGATTGCATAAAGGTATACACTCTTTCGTAAGATTGCATAAAGATATACAGTCTTTCGTAAGATTGCATAAAAGTATACAGTCTTTCGTAAGATTGCATAAAGGTATAGTTCGTAAGATTGCATGTAGGTATACAGTCTTTCGTAAGACTGCATGTAGGTATACAGTCTTTCGTAAGATTGCATAAAGGTATACACTCTTTCGTAAGACTGCATAAAGGTATAGTTCGTAAGATTGCATGTAGGTATACAGTCTTTCGTAAGACTGCATGTAGGTATACAGTCTTTCGTAAGATTGCATAAAGGTATAGCCTTTCGTAAGATTGCATAAAACAGAATTAAACCATACAACGGCAAAGAGATAATCCATATAGGGAAATAATTTAGAAAAGAATTTATGATCAATAGATTTGTCGAAGTGGCTTAATACAATTGGCTATAAAGAATCGAAAGATGTCGAGACTGTTATCAGCTTATTAGCCAATCACTCGAGCAAATTGCTAAAAGTCTTATGAATTATAAAGTCTCAGAAACAAATGACAATCAATTAAACTAATTCAAATATGGCAATGACAGATGCATGGAACCTATGATTTTAAGAATAGATGTTCATCCATGTGAATATATGATTTCCAGATTTAATGAAACTGAGCTACCGCCTTGTTTTATTCAAAACTGGCTCGATCAGGAATTGGCGCATATGGTTCTGATGACATGAAAGATGTTATAAAACATTTCAAATTAAATGCTACTGGAAATCTTGTGTAAAAAAAATAATTTAGCATAATGCGGTATTTTTAAAGAATTTAAATTGATCTGCATAAATAAATGTACTCGAGACCCAAGACATTATTTCAGTGCACCTGGCCATGATCGTGACGCAAGTTTGCAATTAAATCTGTAGAGTTAGAATTGCTGACTGGTTGCGATGTTTTAATGGCTGAATCTGGAATCAGAGAAGAAATATGTACGACTCCTAAACAAATATGCTAAAGCACCTTGTGAGTATGGAGGATATGATCCATCAAGGTCAAGGTCATATTTTATCCTCCAAAGTTGTTAATTTGCAGAACTCGACCATGTGCCAAACGATGCAAGTTAGAAATTTCAAATGGGCAGAGGAAAAACTATATCTATTCTTTCTTGAGTGCTGAAAAATTTGGCTGCATTTTATAAGTAGAATTAGAAACACCAACTTATTTGCTCCAATAATGTGAAGCTTATAATCTTGCATCAGAAAAACTAGTTCCTGACGAGGTTGACTTATATCCCTGCGAAGGAAATTGATACAAGACCAAAAAAGGCACAAAAGGTACCTAATAATTTTAAGCGCCATAAATAAAAACTATATGTCATTTTTTATCGAAATTTGAAATTCTATCTTCAGTTAGGATTAAAGCTAAAGGTTTAAAACGCTGTCACATTTGAACAGTGGCAAAAAGTATTCATTCAACTTAGTACATGTTAGAAACAAAATGGAATCAGTGCCTTTGATAACAGATTATTTTTAAAGTTAATGAATAATGTTATCTTCCGAAAACAAATGGAAACCTAAGACAGAGAGCTAATGTGAAATTATATATTGATAACAAGAACTATTTTAAACGCCAGATGATATTTCATTTGCAAACAATAATAGATGATAGATAAAGATATGTTAATAGTTTAAGGAACAAGAAAACTAGCCAAACCGATTATCGTGGTTGCACAGTTCTCAAAGTACGTTTCTGGTGGGTGACTTCTAGTGCAACAAGTTAAGAAGTCAGTGTGATCACAATTTATAGTTATAACCATGTGTACAGATACTCTATGCATATGTTATGTATAAAATCTGAAACGTTCCACGTTTATAATGACATGAAACATATTAATGAGCTTGTTACGAGTCTGTGCTCTTAAAAAAGTAACAGAAAAGAGTGAAGACACCAAGCTTTGTACATTTTAACAAATAATTTAATTCCCTAAAGAACAAAATAAAATAAATCATGCAAAACAACTTACGGTATTGCAAATTAAATCCAAATTGTAATCCAAGAATTAAAAAACACAAATCTTATCATGGAAAAGTTCTAAGTGAAACACAGTTCAAATCCGGATGAAAATCCAAGATGGAAGGCGATGACGTATGCAATAGTCAGCGTTGTACTAATGTGGCAACAGTCTCTACTTGAATCACAGACAAAAATGATTCTGTATACATTCTGGTAAATATATTTGTCCAAGAATTATCAGAATACTTTTGTTTTTCCAGGGAAAACAATTATTTGAGATTCAATAATTTGACGAAAACAAATTCAGCCCCAAACTTGACACAAGATGAAACAAGTTGACATCTATAGTCAATGCACTTCTGATAGAATTCTTATCATAACATCAGTTATAAGACTAACTCAAACGCAAAACAGATTCTCGGATGGGGTCAAGCGATCATTCTTCTGGAAAAATATAAGTTAATTTACGAATTAACACGTGTTTCACTCCACGTAATACATGTATGACCTGGACTCAATGATTCTTGCTCTGCGAAAGATTTACAAAAATAACAACAAAAAACGTTATTTACCAACACTGTCACTGATTTTAAGGTGAGAAACTATGTAAAATGTTTCTATCATTAGGTATTTACATCAATGAACTTTTAAAAAATCAAGTCAAACAGAACATAATTTAATTCTAAAAAAGGAACAAAGTTTAGTAAACAACAGTACATTATAATAACATGTAATGGAATTTAAAAAAAAAAAACATTAAAACTAAGAGCAAAACAATTCATTTAAATATACATATCATTCCCCTCATAAAAGAAAACGAAAGGTTTATATAATAACGTTTTATTTTTACTATAGGGTAATTATACAGGTGGTTTATAAAAGAAAGACATCAGAAGACATCTTATGAATCTTACAAAGTGTACGTCAAATAATATATTTATATACACTGGAAAGTGCTCTGCTATTAAGTTGTATTTTCCCTTTATGTGCCTGATGTAAATATTCATGCGATAACGAACTCCACCTTAGTAATCTCTGATTTTTGTTTTTCGTCTTGCCGATGAACGAAGGGGGTTGTGCTCGCTGAACACAATAATCAGAGATTGCGCTGAACTATTGTAAATTTCAAAGCGTTGTAATTGCAATATCAAAGCTAAACATTCCTTTTCGATTGTAGAATACTTGTTCTGGTGCTTATTTAATATTTTAGAAAAATAGCACACTGGATGATCAAGACCTTTTTTTATCTTCTTGAATCAATACTGCTCCAACCCCAACATCACTTGCATCAACATACAGTTTAAATAAATGGCTAAAATTTGGAGCTTTATGAACTGGTGCACTCTTGCGTATGGTTTTTAACTCATCAAAAGCCCCCTGACATTTTTCAGTCCAAGGAAACTTAGTTTTCTTGCTCAATAAATTTGTCAGGGGTTCGCAATTATTGGAAAAAAATACTGAAATAAAATTTCCAATTGTATCCAGCCATACACAAAAATCGCATCAGTTGCTTTTTACTGACAGTTACAGGGATTTCATATATAACCTTGGACTAAGCATCTATAGGTTTAACGTACACATGTCCCACAATATGTCTCACAAAAACGGCAAAACTCGCCTTTGAATAAATAGATTGTCAAAATTTCATCATGTGAGTCTGTCAAAGAATTCCCGAATTGTCGCTAAATATCCTTTCCATGTGTCGTTGTAGATGATGACATCATCTATGTAAGCATCACAATTGTCTCAACCAGAGGTAATCATGTTCATGAGGCGTTGAAAAGTACTTGGTGAAGCCTTCATTCCAAACGGCATCACTTTATATTGATAAAGTCCATCTTGAGTCACTATTTCCGAAATTTCCTTTGTCATTTTCGTAAGTGGAATTGGTCAAAATCCTTTCACATGATCAAATTTGGTGACATACTTAGCATTTCCAATTTTGTCAATGCAGTCATCGATTCTTGGTATTGGAAATGAATCCATTATAGTCATATTGTTAACATTTCTATAAGCAGTGCACATGCGGAAAGTTTTATCTGGTTTCGGAACAAGTATACATGGTGAAATCCATTCACTTTTTCTGGGCTCTATAAAATAATTTTCCAGCAAATACTGAATTTCATTTTTGAAGTATTTCTGAGATGAGAGGATTCATCATGTATGGGTGTTATTCCATAGATGTGGAATTTACAATTTTAGCGTCATGGAAAATTGTGTTTGTTCTTGTAGGAACATCTGAAAATAACTGCTCATATTCAAGTAACGACTGTTTAAGTTCATTCCTTTCTTTCTGTTGCAAATGTGAAAGTTTCTGGTCCAGATTATTCATAATTTCTGAATTCCGAAGATCTGACGCTCCAAAATCTGTAGAGTCCGATAGCATTCCTTCGCTTAAATCCTCGGTCGGTGGGACAGGTACAACTAAATTAATTGCATGACTAACCTGGCTATATCTCTCCCATACTGGTAATCATTTAATTTATTTTGATCCCAGAAGTATTATGATTATAATTTAACTCATTAATTTTCTTCTTTACTTTGTACGGGCCATAATACCTGATCTGAAGAAAATTACGAAGAATGAGTAAGAAAGACAGAACTATATTACCAGACTCAAACGTTCTTTCCATTGTAGTTCTGTCAAACCATAATTTCACTTTTGACATGAATTATTGAATGCCAAATTCAAGCATAATCGGCTGGCAAATTCCAGATCTACAATTTGACCCTTGATCGGATTGGACTAATTTGGGAAGGCCTCGTTGAACAAACAAAACTTTATCAAAGCTTTTACTATTGTTTTAATTTCAATATTCCTCCAAGGAATTGCCTCTGCGAATCTTGTTGAAGCATACGGTACGGTCAACAGGAATTGGTTACCTGACTTAGTCGTAGCTAAGGGACCAAAACAATCTACCATTATTCTGCTGTATGGTTCGTCAAATGCAGGAATAGGTTGCAGATGAGCCTTAGGTATCTACTTATTGAGTTTTCCTACCGTTTGACAAATATGACAAGATCTGCAGTATTTACAAACATCACTTTCGATTTTTGGCCAATAGAAGTGATTCAAGGTCTTGTGATAAGTTTTATTATTCCCTAAATGACCAGATAGTGGGGTTTCATGGGCTAAACTAAGTATTTCCTCTCCGTTTGATTTTGAAACTACAATTTGATAGTTCTCTGGCCACTCGTCACCAGCAGGTACATCGGGGGTAGGTCTCCATTTTCTCATAAGAATTCCATTTTTAATGAAATAGCAAACAAGTACTTCTGTGGCTTCGGTTTCACTAATGGTCCTTTGAAGCAAATAGGAGATCTCATGATCTTTTTCCTGTTCGACGACAATGGATTGTCGTTTGTCACCCCGATTAGAATAAAGCGATTGAATAGTTAAAAGAGGATCAATGTGATCAATACCCTATGATTGATCCAAACAAGGAGTCAAAGTGACCTCATCAAAAGCCTGACCAATGCACGTCTCATCAAAAGGAATACTTTTCTGATCAACGTCATCCTCAAGAGCTTTCTTTGCCATAGCTCTAGTAACTGCACAATCAGAGTATAAATCAGAGAATTCTTTCTTAATAGGATTGACTTTCTGATTCAAACAAGGCTTGTCAGTTACAAATGGATTAACCACAACCTTATCGCTAGCTAGGCATTTGCCTAATAATAAATGCATTGCCCTTAACGGGTAAAGATAACGCTGTTCCGACTGTCACGTGTCCTGAGACTAAGTCTGAAGAAAACTTTATACATTGGAGAGGAACAATAACAAAGCTGCACTCTACTCCCTAAATAAGAACACTCTCACTAGAAGAAGACTTGTCAGAAAAAGGCAAAGTACCTTATTGCTTCTGTGTCCCTTAGAATTTTAATAGGGATGGGATTGGCCGAATCACCCAAGAGTGATATAGAACCCTTCGACATGAATGGTTCATAATTCACCATAATAAAATCAGACCGGGGTTTATTAAACCCAACAAATGTAATGCTCATTTAAGTAATTTTAGTATAAATAATAGGTATACAGATGAGCACTGCTTAACAAGCACACATGATAACTGCATTGCTTATACCTAGACGTAACAAGCACACATGATAACAGACTGTATTGCTTATAGCTAGACTTAAGAAGCACACATGATAACAGAATGCATTCAACGCCAAATGTTCAGCAAGGAATACACCATAGATAAAGAAAACTGAGATACATTACTTTTGGGATTTCTAAAATGGATAAAACTATTGTACATGGGAGTTAATTTCGGTATGTTGCGTTAGTGCCTTAGAGCCAGATAGAAATGCTATTCACAAAATATAAAATTGATTTTAAAAAAGCTGTTAGTACCCAAATAAATATCAAGGAATGAAGATAGATACATTTTCACAATCGTGATTCAAATGTCTGCCAACAGCTAGGTTTGTAACTAAGGACGTCAACAGCATTCATTTCCCTTGTCCTAAATCTGATATTCAATTGTATATTATGTTCGAAAATACAATTCCATGCAAGGATTTACTTAATCTTGGGAATGATAATGTGCTGAGCAAACATATGTAGAATCCACAGACAGATGGAGGATCCAAATATAGAGGATTCACAGAAAAATGGAGGATCCACAGATAAATTGAGGATTCAAAGATAGAGGATTTACTGACACATGGAGGATCCACAGACAGGTGGAGAATCTACAGACAGATGCAGGATCCACAATCTGATACCAAAACTGGTAATCAAATCCATAGAGAAATCTCAGACAGATGGATGAAACACAGACAGCTGAAGGAGCCACATAAGGATAGAGATTTCAGACAGATGGAGCATCCACAAACAGATGGAGGATCAGAGCAAGAGAACAAACGTAAAACTACTCGCTGATGACAGAAAATTGTCAAATACCATAAGCATATATCTGTCGAAAGACGAAACAAAAATATATGAAGAATTCGATGTTTTAAGTTGATTTGAAGAACGCGAAAACCAAATTAGCCACGCCCATTTATGATGTTTTCACAGTGGTAGAAATGGTTGATGTGCAACATTCATTACTTTTTGCTAAAGTTTGCATATTATAATAATGTGAGACAATTAATTATCAAGATAAGCACGCTGTGTATTTATGTGGAGACATATTGGGTTATCATTGCCAATGAATAAATCCACTTTATGCCACAACCGATTACAAAAATGATACTACATTCGGTGTTCCTCAAATGAATAAGAACGTTCCAGTTTTTTTCAAGAATCAGTGCTTTTGTATACCCGTAAAAAAATTACGTCGTCTTTCAAGTCAACTCTTTTAATTGAGAACCGACAAAAGCCGCTTGTAAATTGTTAAAGAAACTGGTAATCATGACTAGTTTAAAGCTTAGCATGTTTAAGATAATCCTTTTCACCCAACATCAATAATCAAACTTCGAATTAAATATAATTGTGCCATCATTATTTAGCATCAATAATCAAACTTCGAATTAAATATAAGTGTGCCATCATTATTTAGCCAATATTATGGTAGGTAAATCGGCTTCACTGCATACGGTGAGGAGAGGTATTTAGTGAATAATATAAACTCGCTTGTGATTAATCTTCCAAATTGTAATCAAAGCGATATTCCAACTTCATTAAACGTTTATTCTGTTTCATTTCATTCTTTGTTACCTATTTTTACTCTGATAACTTATATCATACTATATTCATCAAAGATTTTTGTCATCATCTTTTTATCTTTAAAGTGGACGATTGATGAACACATTACATTCTTAATGTGGCTCTTTATGACAAAATTGTACGTTTGCATTATCACCCACACGAATATCCAGCAATGCCTGCCGCTGAAGGCTAACTTAAATTGGCATCCTCTAGGGTGACACGATCGTCATCAAAATATAGTTGTGACCCGGTGAAACACTAATTAATAACTAAATATGTATAGTGTTTCATTACAATCTATTACTATTATATTGATGCCTCTAATACGTTCTTTAAGGCTGGACGGCAAAGGTATTAGGTTCATATAAGATCTAGCTCAAATAGTCTTTCCGCAGCTTGTGACACTACATAAAAACATGTAGTGACATGCAACATCACATATAATCAGGGCCATAGAGAGCGATGACTGGCCCTGCGATATGAAACACCCGGGACTCTCCTAGGTTTTGTTCTAACAAACCTTTACTTTTATAAAATTAAAATGTGTTGTTCGATCTGGGCCACAGGGATTTATCTCCGTTTGCCTCCTCCCTCTTGTCGGCCCTGCATTAAATTGTGTTGTGACTTGTAACACTATATATAATCATATCGTGGGGTTGTTTTGCAGACACAATATTTGAATGTCATATACGGATACAGGAAACAGCGTTAGGTACTCTACCTGTCGTAACCAGATATAATAATTCATCTAGTCGTTAACGTAATTGCGATCATGAATTTTCTCGCGTATTAATTGGTCCTGCTTCAAGTTAGGTCTGTTCTTTGTGCTAATAGATAGGCCAAAATCATAAAAAGAAATTACCTAGTCAGTACAATTTGGATAGGAGTTTTCACTGTATTATTTTATATTACTGGAGACAAAAAAAATATAAAGTTGTAGTCTTGGTTATTTCAGGGTTACACCAGTGTACTAACAAATTTATATGCGGAAGAAAACAATCTGTTACACTGGACAATGATCTGCCAGTGTCATAATGTCCTTCCATATTCTAAATTCATTTGCATAAACGGATTTCCCTACACTAATTAATTTCATAATATATTTGGTTCATTTTTGCCACGTATTTTATTGAAACCAGCTCTCATTTCAAACGTCTCAAAACAATCCGCTCTTCCATGTCTTAGGCATTAACTTAAACAAAACATATACAACGATGAATATCGGTTATGTTTCTAAACTTATCTGAATTCGCATGAGAGAAATCGTTTCTGCGATTGACCTTTCCGGAGCATGCATTTTATTCTCTGTTAAGGCTTTATTGATGTTTTATGTTGAAGGCGATCAATATTTTTAATAGGTTAAGGCATCTTGTGAAAAAACAAACATGGTACTACTTTTATATGATATAATACTACACAGTAATGTCTACAGATGTCATTCAGAGTAGTGAAGAGATGATTAAGGCTACGTACATTTAATACAGGTGCTTGCCTAATATCTCCAGTAACACTGAAGCATTGCTGCAACGCTGTGTTGTTTTTACTTGAGTATACACCATGGATTTTCGCCCGTATCTTGCTAAGATGGCCCAGAGAGAGAGAGAGAGAGAGAGAGAGGGTGTGTGAAAATTTTCATATTTTATTAATAATAATAATAATCAGATTTTTTTAACATTATAGTATGTTTAAGAAACAAGAATAACAACAACGCATTAAGTACATTACAGCATTGTAACCTATAAATGTACCGTATATTGTCGACAGAATATTTCAACTTTGTATCATTGATTATATAAACTCTATAGACAAATCACAAGGAAAGTGTACACATACCGTTACGGCGAACCATATTCTTGTAGGTTACTTGGTGTAGTTCATTTTTTAGATTTTCATCCAGACAATATTCTTTTTCACTCTCTCTCAAAATGTCTGCGTATTATGTCCCTTATGCAGAAACTGGAAGGGGGGGGGGGGCGGAAAGCAGAATACCATATTAAATTCTGTTAGAAAACAAGGATTATTAATACATTTTATGGTTATTTTCATACGTCACTAATGATTAATGAGTGCAAATTCCTCATTGATCAATAGGCATCAACAGCACACAGTTTCAAATGTGTTTATATATGCGTATTATTTTGCACTATGGGTGGATCACAGTTGGATGTACTAGTAGTACTGATATATCAAATAACTATATACCAATACTTTCAAAGCCATGTTATATATCATATGCCGAATAACAGTCCTTTCAAGTGCACTGGATCCAGCAAGGGATCACGTTTGTCAGTAACTGATTAAGATAAATGCAATAAACTGACTACGAACAGTACAAAACTAGTATCTAGCTATTCTACGCGATTTCGACTCTTAATGAGTCTTTTTCAAAGGCCTTTGAAAAAGACTCATTAAGAGTCGAAAGCGCTTAGGTTAACTTGGTACTAGTTTTGCACTGTTCGTAGTCAGTTTATTACACACACACACACACACACACACACACGCACACACACACACACACACATCCTTGACATTCGAAAGCACAATTTAAAAAAATTAAAAGTCCCATATTTAAATTGGTTTCTAATTGTCAGAAGATATGTAGGTTGATTAGCAGAGTCAAAGCTAGCCTTACATGTATTTGGAACAAGAACTATTGTCGATTCCTCACAATTTATCAAAGCTTGAGCCGAACTGTATGCCTCGTCATTAGGTCCATATGTCATCTTGGATGGACTAATAAAACTCTTTTCTATAGAATTTTGGTTCAGAAATGTTTGAGTTAACATTTTGTTCAACGCAGCGAAAACATCACTACGGTTATGTTGTCAATATCTCGGAAATATCACTATGGTCACCTCAGATTGGAAGACCGTAAAGACTGTAGACGTAACCCACAGGGTGAAGGAGACACAGTGGAATACTACCTCAAATCAGCATTTGTTTTGATCAAAAGAAGTATGATTTAAAAAATCAAAACTTTCCAACCATGCATTAAATTCGTACTACTTACTTAAACACAACATAAATAATCGGTCTATGATTATGCTCCACCTTCTAAAAAAAGAATTCTATGTGAAAGAAATGCCTGAATATTTAGCGTAAGAGTCCTTTCCGGTACTGACAGAACACATATACATGTATTTGCTTTGGCATCCTAAGCAACAATCAAGAGACGTGTGTCAGTGAACATTTTAGTTTGATTTGGCATCCTAAGCAACAATCAAGAGACGTGTGTCAATGAGCATTTTAGTTTGATTTGGCATTCTAAGCAACAATCAAGAGACGTGTATCAATGAACATTTTAGTTTAATTTGGCATCCTAAGCAACAATCAAGAGACGTGTGTCAATGAGCATTTTAGTTTGATTTGGCATCCTAAGTGCTTCATGCTATTGAATGATGGTATCCTTTGTCGCTAGTTAGCAAACACTCAGAAACATCAGGGGAATAATACAAATGATTTTCTTGGGACAAGGAGATGATGCAAAGACAAATGTCTGGCTAGTATTTTTGTGTCTATAGTATTATCAAAATAGCTTATGTATCAACGTGTCACGTATCAGTGTGAAATATATTAGCGCGTTATATAGCCGCGTGTAATGTACTGGCTTCTTATACAACAGCGAATAGCAGCGAATTCTGGAGCAGTATGTTATGTATTAGCTTGCCATATAGCATCGTGTTATATAGCAGCGTGTACAGTATTAGCTTGTAATACTGCGAGTAATTTAGCACCATATCATATGTCAGAATGTAATGTATTATCGTGTTATAGAGCAGTGTGTAATGTAATAGCGTGTTATATGACAGATTGTAATATATTATCGTGTTATGCGAAGGCGAATAATGTCTCATCGGGTTATATATCATCGTGTTATGTATCAGCGTTTCATACAGCAGCGTGTTATTTAGCAACGTGTTATGTGGCAGCATGTTATGTAACAGCATATTATGTAGCACCGGTTTATGTAGCTGCGTATTTTATAGCAGCGTGTTATACAGAAGTTATGATTTCAACGTTCTCAAATATACTCTTCACGTCATGATGTCATACTATATTTCTAGCTGATAGCTTGTATTTAAAGCTTTACATCGAACAATACAAAAATTACTAGGTACAACTCTGTTACTGGACCCTAGTTTAGAGACTAAGCAATAAATTGTCGCGAATGGAGATAACAGAGGTCCTGTGATTTTCTTGTGAACGAGATTTTGTATATCTTTTCTTGTACCTCAGGATAAATAATTTGTTTTAAAGTGGTATTATTGTTATAAAAATTTCCTGTTTTCTTACAAATCAGAAGAATATTTTTAGAGCTGTTTTGATCCTGAATATTAAAACAAAATATCAAGAATTTTGTTCATGTTTAATCCTACTGCAATTCTCCTTAAGGATTTGTTTGATTAACGTGTAAGCTAATATATTGTGTATATCTTTTTGATGCATGGAGTTATCGAAGTTTTAAAGAAACGCAATCAACACAAACACTAGCATCCAGTACAATGGCAATAACTACACTGTCATAGTTTAAACTCGTAACACAAGGCTGCTAAACAAATATTATTAAAAGACAGTCTTTTCGCTGAAGATAGATCTCAGAACCACTAATGCAGGCGTTATGCCAGCTGCAAATCAATAAAACGCGACTGCGCAAGCCATTAATTTTACGTTTATCAGCAGGACAAGTTACTGCAATTTCTCGAAGTAAAGAAATAAGCGGCGGATTTCTGGGAACTGCACTAGAAATTATAGCAAAAACGGTACTACCCAATTTAATGCCAGCACCAGGTACGCAGGGGATAGCTGCTGACGCGGGGGCGATATCTGGTACAGCGAAAAGGGTTATTTTAAAACAAAACAAGTTGTTTGTCATCTTGATAATACGGGCTATTATAAGTTTATAGTACGAGGTTCTAATACAAATTATGCTAATTTGTACTTACATAGTTTAATTTATGAGGTATTTCATGGACTCATCCCAAGTGGCTTAGTTATTGATGACATAAACAGCATCAAAATTGATAACTGACTTTAGAATCTTGATCTTTTTACACAGAATAAAAATAGTATGCGAAGTAAGGATGAAAATTTTAACAATTTAAAAAATATAAGACCGGTACTATCATCTAACTCAGAAACTAACGAAGAAATGTCATGTCCTTCTATTTCAGCTATATCAAAATATTCTAATGTTTGTACAAAAAACAATAAAATTTGTGATGGCATCATTAAATCCGCATTTTCCGTTTTTAACAAAAACGGCTATATTGTAACAAAAATGCAAAGCCAGTTTTTAAGCAAAGCGTGTTCTCGTAAAGCTGACCATGTTATAGAGCAGGATAAAAAAGTAACTTTTTGTTAGTGTTGTAATCAGCGAGCTGTAAACGGATTCGGCTTAGATGTTCACAGGTTAATTGGCAGGTTACCAACACGCAAAGGTGGAAGGACCCTGCCTCGCGACTGTCAAACGGGGCCTTGGAATTTGCTCGATAAGCAACTTGATAAAAATGACAACGCAATCCCGGATCATGAGGCGTACAATTAGGTCAGTGAAATTGCTAATCCGCAAGTGCCTCAGTCTCGGCTTGGCAAAAATGTAATTTGCGATAGCGGATTTCAAAGCACTCAACTTCAGAAACCTAAAAGATATTTCTCGACTAAAAGTTTACGCAAAATCAGTCAATGACATATGTTCGAGAGATCTAGCTGATGTGTCAAACACTTTTATGTACAATGACAATAAAAGGTACCTGGTGAATGTAGATGATATTTTTAGTAAATACGCTTTTAATATACATGTCACTGATAAAACGAGAAAAACCATAACTGATGCGATGCGAGATAGTATTGGCAGTGCAGAAAGAAAGCCAAATAAAATACGGACAGGCACCGGAGAATAATTTTTTAATAAGCACTTCGAACAATTTCTTGATCAAAATAACATCATCATACATATAACCGGAAATGAAGGGAAAAGTGTCATCGTCGCGAGATTTAATCGAACTCTAAAGGTAAATATCTACAAACAACTCACAGCTAAAAATGCTAAAAAGTATGTTCTTGATCTGCCAAAGATTATATCAAATTACAATAATACGAAACATAAAACACTCAGAATCTCGCCCAACGAAACTGTCAACGATCCAGTACTGGCGAACGAGAATATGTACAGAAGACATAAGTTTCACGGGGGTGATAGAGTTAGAATTTCTCTAGTAAAGAAAACATTCGAAAAAGGATTCACTCCAAATTGGTCCTAGGAAGTATTTGTTATGGATACAATTTTAACAATAGCTGTGAAATATAAGCTGAAAGACACAGCATGAGAAGAAATTATTGGATGTTTATACAAACAGGAGCTCCAGCGGGCATATCAGGATATATGTATGATCGAGTAAGCAAAAAGCAACAAAAAGTAATCGAAGTTTAGTCGAATGGAGAAGTTACGGCGAAACTTTTAATAGCTGGATAACTACTAGTGAAATCAAAAATCTTTGATTGGATCGCAAGAGTTCCGATCGCAGAGTGTTATACACCCCACGATCCAATTCAATCAATATAACTCTTTTCGTATTTCAGAAGGACAGACTTACATTTCAATGACCTATACAACGATATCAAATCTTCTCTTGTTAGTGCGTGTTCTCCATCAAGTTAAAAATCATAAGAAAAAAAAGTCATATTTTATATTTTTCTCGACGGCCTTAAACTTCAAACTGTCCACGATTCATAAATGGCTTTAACAACTCCAAGAATATCTGATGATCAGAGACAGGAAGATTAAACTTTTTAATCCTTTTAGCGATGTGAAAGTTTTCATTATACCGTAATTTTGCTGCGATATAAAATTGTTCATCTTCTTGTACTATACCTGGCTCATCTGCAAATTTATCCTCAATGACAGGGAACAAACACATTTCTTGATTAAAACACTCAGAGTGTAAAAATCTCTGATTCTTCGCATCTTGACTGGTAATAGCATTGGAATTCTTTGAATTCTGAGGCGATGGCTGATGCTCTATATCACGATTGATATCGTAGTAAAAATTTGACAACATTTTCGCGAACAAGAAATTTGCATGAGACATCTTGTTCATAAAACTTTTATCTAAATTACTGTAATAAAATACCGGACGAAATAAGAGGAAACGTAAGAGCTAAAATCTTAAATATGAGGACCGCTCCGGTGGCTTAGTGGGAAGAGCGTCCGCCTCGGATGCGGAATGTCGTGGGTTCGATCCCCTGCCGAGTCGTATCAAAGACTTACAAAAATGGTACCAACAGCTGCCACGCTTGGCGCTCAGCATCAAGAAGTTAGTGTTAGGACTTGTTGACCTGGTGTCAGGATAATGTGACTGGGTAGGACATCGTGCTACATGTCTTCGGCATGATGCCCCAGTGCTAGACATCATTATAAACTGCCACACTGCAGACTTCGTAGCGATATGACTGAAAAATTGTTTAATCTACTTTAAAAATCCTAATCACACACACTTAAATATGAATTTCTTATTCGACGCTGTTAAACTGCTTATGAGTAATAAAAAAAGTAAAACGTATATGAATTTTATAGTTTAATAAGGTTTTTATTCGGCGTTTGATGTGCAACCGACAGAATCTGAGGTATCAGAACTTGAGACATACCAAACAATATTTCTTGGATACGACAGGACACAATTGTCAATTCTGATACTGTTGATGTATAAATGAAGCGATGTAAGTAATGGTTAACATAACTTGCATTAGTACCTCGTACTACCAGCTTAAAATAACCCATATTATCAACATGAGCAAAAACTTTTGTCTTTTAATATGTCTGATAACACCTCTGTCGTTGGCCTCGTAAAAATCATAAATCGGATGTGGTTGAAAGTCGTCTTGTAATGACAAGTTGGCGATATTGTTGTTAGGAATACTCATATTTACCTAATAAATTCTCATTTCCGTTAGAATCTCCTCGCAAAAAAACGAATAAATGAAATCCTTGATTAACATTTCAGTATAATCAGTATCATCGGCACCTTTCACTTTTGTCCTATAACCATCCGGAGTTCGAATCCCAAAGGAAGGCTTAGTTGAAAAATGAATCATCACTCTTAGCTCTTATGTTACGCGTTTAGTCCCGAATAAACAGTAACACAAGAAAGAGTGAAAACAAACAAGCTTTGAAAAATATAATAATTTATTTCCCTGGAAAAATTATGTAAAAATGAAGAACAAAATTAACTTACGGTTTTATAGAATACAATCCAAAAATAATCCAAGAATAAACCACGAATAAAATTGTAAAAGTCCTAATAACAAAATGTTAAAATGATTTCAAGTTCGAGTCTTGACGAAGAATCTTAGATGGAAGACGATGACGTATGCTGTAATCTATAGTATTGAAGTCTAAAGTTCCTTGTAGGAGCAATAAATATCATTCCGATTTTGGAAATCTGAATAAGTTTTCATAAAAGTTGTCCTTGATCAACAATTTCATATGAGCACAAGTATTTTCCAGGAAAAAGAATTAATCCTTTTGAATCTAAGCAATATGAAATAATTTCAAAGAGCACAATTTACACCTTCCAGTGTAAGAGTCCAACTAATGAGAATTTCTCTCCAAAAAAAAGTTATATGGTATTCTAAAACGCAAAAAGGGTGTCACGTGATCATGTTCCAGAACATCGTCGAAATTATTTACTTCTTAATGTGCACGTACCCAAGTGTGGCCCTGACGAAAACCAATCATTTTACAATAAGAAATAAAAAAATAAAAAAAATTGTTTACATCTTAAATCAGTATTCCCATCATGACCTCGATAAAAACCAATCATTTTAAAATAAAAATAGAACTTATTTATGTGGTTACTACAAATTTTGAATAAAGGTCAGGTGCTAGGTCAACACCTGGTGTTTACTAAAACGAACAGTCAAGGTCAAACTATTTTCTGCAAAACAAGTATCATCTCTAGTGAATAAATTTAAATTACAATAGCATATAATAAAAAATTAAAAAATTAAAACTAACAAACAAACAATTAAATTGAAATATATATATATATATATATATATATATATATATATATATATATATATATATATTAAATCAGATGTAATTAAATCAAATATACATAACATAGCATATTTCCTGCATAGCAGAAGTACTTCACGTGCACGTAGAATATTTTCCTTTTCGTTAACTGTTCGTATAAGTCCACTAAGCATAATTTTGCTCATCTTATAACAATAGCAATTTCGTTTCTTTAATTTATAAATTTCACAGAACATTTCATTAAGGTAACATAAAACAGTAGATATCGAGTGTTGAAACCTGCCGACATAGCAAAGAAAAGCATACTGTCTACAGAGATATCAGCCCACAAGAATCGCATCCGCATTTCTTGGTTTCAAAAGCAGTTGGAGATTCGATAATAAACATTTGCTAGTTTATTTCTCTGCCACAAACTTATATCATCTGCTTCAGCCAACAATTAAATATCAGCTTGCCATGCACATAAGGATTAAAAATAGTATTTCAGTTCTGTGCCCAGCTACCTAAGCTAAATGTATTTCTGGAATCCCAACAGCAAGCCAGGGATAGCCTTATAGATAAGATGAATACGTCAGAGCACATTGCTTCAGAGCAGCTTGCTGCTGAGCACCTCAAAGAATTTGCCGATCCTTATATTACACCAAAATCTAGTCGAATTCAGACAAGAACAGGTTTAATATCGCTGTCAGATAATATATTTCAGAAGATATGGAAGGAAATCGATGAATATAGAGCATAGGGGTCTGGCTGGATATTTAATAAAATAACAATCATACTGTATTGCACTATGAGACACGATCCATTGCGAGGTAGCTCATATGTCGAGCTGACCAATGAAATAAACAATTCGAAACGTTGTATGAATGTAAACAATTCTGATTTTTTTTTTTGAAAATATTTCCAATGGTCAGTATTATCAGCGGTATTTCCGGCACGAGATCATCCTTATCGAGCATCAAATTATACTAGTCATGTTAACTATCTACACTTAAGCGGGATTGTCCTCCCTGCTTCTGAAGATCAAATTCCGACATTCGAAAAATATAACAATCTCCTGTTAACAGGGGGTCTTAATGTATTTGTTATCGATGATGACACACAAATGATATATCCCAGATATATCAGCGATCGAGTATTACAACGAAAAATAAATTTATTGTTTTATTAAAACAATCATTAATCGTGGACAAACAACTTTAATGGGCTAGTTGGAGGGCAGTATAACTAGCATAAAGACAAGAAATATGTATGTTCCAAATGTTCGCACAGTTGTAAGTCGCAGCTGATTATCGATCGACATCTCGAATACTGTTCTAACGTACAGCAAATATATATGCCTGGCGAAGATGAAAAGATAATACAATGTACAAATTATAAACACAAAATGAAAGTGCCTTTTATAATCTATGCAGATTTCGAGTCTATTTTACTTCAAGTGCAAGGAGCAGAAATAACCCAGATAAATCTTCGACAAGAAAAATAAAAGAGCACATCCCTTGCGGAATAGCGTGCAAAGACGTTTGTGCTGCTGAAAAAAAGGTTATCAAAATCAATAACGATTTATCGTGGAAAGGATCCTGCTGTCTGGTTGCTAAGAAACCTTATTAACGAAATTGATCTCATCACGATGTTAATCGCTCAGACAAAAAGATGAAACCTCTAACAGTAAAACAAGAAGCTGAATTTGTCACAGCAGAAATATGCTGATTTGTGAGGCGGGTGCTTTAACCTCAAGTTCGTGTAAAACATCAGTCTCATATAAGTGGAAAGTATCGCGTCCGGCACATGATAAATGCAATTTAAAATATACCGCACCAGATTTCGTTCCTGTTGTCTTTCATAATTTCAGAGGATATGATTCTCATATCATCGTTGAAGCGTTCAGTAATGCAGGTATTATAATAAAGATATCATCAAAATTCTGAAAATTGATAAGAACTATAAAATCAAGTGCATCCCAAATAACACTCAAAAGTACATATCAGTTACACTAGACAAGATAAGATTTATTGATAGTCTGCAGTTTAGTTGATGGCAGCATCGCTGAATGAGATAGTAAAATGATGCGGTAAGTTGACAACTTGACTGAACTTTTCCTTTTATTGACAGGAAAAGGTATCTTTCCTCATGAGTATCTTGATGATTGGAGCCAATTTGATGAAACGTGTCTACCTGACGCACATAAGTTTTATTCACGGTTAAATCTTGAGAGTGTTAGTGATGATGATTATGCTTATGCTCGATCGAAATGGGACTCGTTGGGACATTATCTTGGTTTGTATTTTATCACAGACGTGCTGTTTCTCGCAGATATATTTGAAAATATCAGAGGTGTCAGCGCTGTTAACTACGGGCTTGACCCAGCTTGGTACTATTCGGCACCCGGACTCAGTTGGGATATATTATTCAAACACAGAAAATAAAACTATAACTATTAACAGACCCACATATGTCCAAATGTTTAGAAAGTGGAATCAGAGGCGGAATAACTATCATAATAAAATAAATATGCAATGCCTAATAATAAATATCTACCCGATTATAATGACATGGCTTCATCAGTTTTATAGCCCATTTATATACGAATAATTTATATGCCTATGGAATGTCCGAATCTATGCCAGTTGGTCGGTTTAGGTGGATCAGTGACAAACAGTTTTTCGATGAAACTGATAAAAATCGTAACAGCGGATGATGTTAGTAATTTTTTTAAGGTAAATCTGTTGCTAAAAAATTAGTTACTAATCTGCTTAACAAACGGAGATACATTGACATTATACAGTTTTAAAACAAGCAAATGGAGATACTTTTGACATTAAAACATTTTAAAACAAGCACTTGATCATGAGCTAAAATTAAGACAAGTTTATCGTGTGCTAAAATTTAATAAATCATCGTTGATGAAGATTTATATAGACTAAACACAGCGCCACGAGCAGCTGCCAAAACAGAATTCGAAACAACTTTCTCAAGCTTATGAATAACAACGTCTTTGGCGGGACTGCGGATAATATTAGAAAGCGAGTCAATATTGAGATCGTCAAGGACGTACAACGTGGTAATAAGCTTGTAGCATCTAGTGATTTTGTTAGTATGAAAAGATTTATTGAAAATCTAGTAGCCATTCAAATAACAAAGACAAATCTGAAGTTAAGCAAGCCAGTTTATGTCATTATTGCAGTCCTTGAGATATGAAAATTTATAATACCCCCAATTTCATTGAGATTTTGTTACGTTTGAGTGGCCTGATGTTTTCTACAGATACTAACTCGCTAATGACAACATGGAATCTGATGATATTTATCAAGACTTTTACGATAAACGAGAAAAGTTTGACCTATACGATTATCAAAATACAGCAGATTTCATTGTCATGAAAAGTATTAGGAAAACTTAGGATGAGACAATTTTGTTTCCTATCGTAGAGTTCATCGGATTGCGTAGTAAAATATTAGCTGATAATAAAGTTAAGAAACAAGCTAAGGGATTAAAAACAAATGTGGTAGGTAAGATGATAGGATTCGATAATTATAAAGCTGCGCTAGACGGGTTTTCTAGTTATGTAGAGGCGATGGCAATACGATCAATAAACCATAAAATTGAGGCTGAATTTGTTATAAAATCTGGTCTTTGTAATTTTGATATTCAAAGAAACTGCTCTGGTTTGAACAATACATTTGCGTTAGGATATAAAACGTCCGAATGTATTGATTTTAGTAAGGTGTATTTTTTAGATTGGTTATTACAATAAATCTCCTGGGATTCATGTAAATGTTATGTGAATGTTAGGTATAGTAGAGCATAAGGCACAAACTGCTAGCAGTTCAATTTTGTGTGAACTATAAATATAAATCGCTAGCGATTTCAACTAAAAACCGCAGTAACATAAGTGGCATTTTTAAGCCAAAACCCTATCTTGTCCGACGATGATGCTGATTCTGTGATAGGTCCTTGACAGGTAGTCAAGCCGTTTACAGGTCGTGCAGTATTCCATCCCAAAACTCGTTCATATTTTCCCATACAAATGTAGTAACCTATAAATCCGGTATAATATGATTCAGTAAGTGACGTATCCGGTATAATATGGATTCATAAATGACGTATCCGTTATAATATGGATTCAGTAAATGACGTTTCCGGTATATTATGGATTCAGTAAATAACGTATCCGGTATAATATGGATTCAGCAAATTGCGTGTCCGTTATAATATGAATTCAGCAAATGACGTATCCAGTATAATATGGATTCAGTAAATAACGTATCCGGTATAATATGAATTCAGCAAATGGAGAATATTTAAATCCACAAGTTCGAATTAATTATTCATAAGTAAATTGTAGCCAAAACACATACAATCCTATAATGAAAAACTGTCTGATGTATTGTAAAACGTTTTATTCAGTTATAAAATATGAATATGAGTTTTAATTGATACATTTTGTACTTCATTATTTACTAATGACTGTAAATTCATAATTACTCTAGACAGAAAAGTGTAGAAACGATAATCTGCTCTGTGTGTATGTGTGTGTGTGTGTGTGTGTGTGTGTGTGTGTGTTGTAGGTCAAGTTAGTGGTTATATTGGTGTGATTGGTTCATATTATTTTTTGCATATACATACATACATGCATGCGTACGTACGTACGAATGAACATACATACATACATACATACATACGTGTCTTATGTGAGTCACCGTACATATTAGTCGTTAATATGGTTTGCATGGTTCATATTTATGTGGAGAGATTTTTTTGGATCTGATGTTCAAATCAATGTATTCAGCTGTTTGCCCTCCTTACTGATATATTGTGTTCTCGGACTTTATTTTTAAGCCTGTCCTTTTTGTTTTCGCTTGGACGTTTTGTTGTTGATTTTGTTTCCTTTACAAGTAAACTTAAGAAAAGCATTTCTTTTGCTGATAATTGACACAAGATCCATTTAGTCACCTAGCATATACAAACATAACCTATAATCTAATCAACTTGATATCGATCTGTTGCACCCAGTGAGGTCATGACCGTTTAATCTGATAACGCCCATGGCATTTGGATTCCCTTTGTGATATCATATCGTAATAGAATCACTTTGCTTTGCCTTTCACATTTTTATATTGTACGTATTTATTTTTAGAGACGACAATTTAACTGGAAGTTAATTATTGATAGGAACAATACAGTGCAGTATACGTGTATAAGATATAGTCTAATTTTATTTCTAGATATTCATTCTATTCAAACCACTACTTTGCTATAGCGACTGGACACTACATGTTTTTGTAATAACATGGCGTAATGTATACATACTTAACGTTGGAGATATGTAAAAGATCACGTGATTTATGAAAATGTTATTATACAATGTATGCATTCAGATATGTTTTCCTGAGACTTATTTGGTGACGACCACTTCATAGTTTATTTAATATATAATTATACGGTATACAAATTCCTTTGGGAAAACTCGTCGCAATTATACGTTGACTTGAACTGTATAACAAAGAGTCGTGTTAAGTAGAGAAATTTAAACTATAATGAAATTTGAAGACAACAAAACATCAATTATAACAATATATGCAGAATATAGTAGACTACAGGCCATTACAACAAATATATCATTTTAGTGTTCATGGAGAGGGTAGAGTCAGACTATGTGACATTCTAAATGTTTGACTTTCCATGTACAACAGAAATTGCAATTGTTCTTATTTCTTGCACAATAAAGACATTATCTTACTCAGAAGAACATTTCTGAACTTGTCACTGAAAACGCAGTACAAAAAGAAATTCGACAAGTTATTTAGAAGTGCAAGGGAGTTGGACACCTCGTTTAAAATAATGTAGAAATCGGTTCCATGATATTCTAAAACAGTCATATTTCCTCCAAAAAGTGCATAGGACACTTCAAGCTCCGAGAAAGCTGATGGAAGTTTGCAGATGATAAACGCAAACACTGTGCTTATCAACGTCAAAGTTAGTTTATTCGTGTGATCCCTCCTGTTTTGATTAACTCCATCTTGGCTCGATAGGTGAGGCTGCATTCCCTGTCGTTTGCGCGAGGACACGTGAACCAGTCTTGTCATATAGAGGTTTGAAATAATGGATATTATTAATGGCAAAATGTTTGCTATAGCAATGTAGGTCCAGGAAATGTAAGTCAGGCCTTCGAACTGGATAAACTCCATAACAACGAAAGAACATTCTACATTTTTGCATAATGGACGGTAAATAAAGAAACGTGGAATGTTGAAAATAATGTCAAATATAATGATGCAGGAAATAAAACGTTTTGCCCTTTTTCTCGTGCAAAATGATCTTGCAAGAAGCGGTCTTTTGATATATACAATGCGTTCCAGTGTTAAAGCGCAAGTGACCCAGACGCTTACGAAGATGAATATGTTCACTAGTGGATAAAATACATACGTCCCAAATGCAACGCTTGCATAGTCCGTGCTCTGTTTTGTGAACATGTTGAATATAAATCCCACGATTAAGACGCCCATCTCGGAAATAGATAATGCTGTTAGATAGCTGTACGGTGACTCAGACATCTCGGTATTAACCAATACAATCAGGTTGACAACATTGCAGAGAATACCGATACCGTTAACCCCAGGATTCACGTAGTTAGACAAATTCTACTTATCCTTTGCCACGTGGAATATTAAATTGGAACATTTGTCTGTACTGTCAGCGTAGTGATCATATTTTCTGAGACAGTTGCTATGGAAATCGTTTCGGCTTCCATTAAATTGGATTCATTCGTGATTGTGGGGGTTATGATCGTCGTTAAACCCAAACTGTAGATATTACCAACGTTTCTGTTGAGATCAACGCTGTTTTGTCGAATATACGCTGTTTTCGCCGTGTGTTCTTGTTGACCAGTAACTTCATATCCAGGTGTTCTCTTACTGCCGTATGTGGTCAAATCAGATATTTTTGTTGAATCACTTTCTGTTGGTGAAGTAATAATGCTAGCGTGACTAGTGGTGAACAATTCGCTTGCTTCTCTTGTTCTAAGGTAATCCACAGTATTTCTTTCGCGAGTATTTTGATTGAATATGTCTGTGGCTCTGACATGAGTGGGGCCCCGAGTGGCCGAGTGGTCTAAAGCGCTCACCGTTACGGATCACTGCCATCTCACCTCTGTCTGCGTGAGTTCGAGTCTCAGGCTCGGCTAACGTGGGTACGTGAGAAAGCCTGCCAGTAGCTTCTCGTGGGTCGGTGGTTCTTCCCGGGGTATTCCAGGGTTCTTCCTCCACCAATTATACTGGCCGCCATGTATAGCCTATCTTGTGCTGAAAAATGGCGTTAAACCCTACAACAACTACAACAACAACTGACATGAGTTGCTACGGTCACATTATGTTTAGAAAGGGATGTCATGTCAAAATCACTTTTCGTAGAATTTGAGATTTGGGTTGAACCATAGTTTTCGGTGGATGACACGATGACCTTGTTGATAAATCCAGCATCTCCAAATTGACAATGATTAACGACGTGTGCAGACAGAAAAATTGAACCAAGTAGGTATAATCTCGAGCCTGTAGTGGTATTCATTTGATGGTATACACGGCTATTCTGCAATGTAATGAGGAAGAAAAAATACCAGCGTAGTATAGTGCTAAGAACCGCTTAGCTAAAGGATGCCAAATAACGTAACCATTAGCATCAGATGAATAAACGCCTTGAATTAATTACCATATATTATAGTCAGGGTCTAGCAAAATTTCTTTCATGAAAATTCATCAAAGTCTCGTAACTTAAATAAAAGAAAAATAAATGATTGCAGATATTTTTGAGTGAGTTGACTCATTTTAATATCACTATATTGAAAATAGATACCAGATGACGTTTTTATTATCTTCCTTTTCAAAATGTAACCGTTTAATTTAATGCCATGTAATATAATTCTCAATACAAGTTCAAAACCTGTTTCATATCCGAGTTTTTTGGTTGTACAATCCAAGTAAGTATCAAAGACATTAAAATTAGGTAACGTACCTATTTCTGTCTCCAAAAACATCCGTTCAGGTGCTTTTCGTTCAGATGTCCTCTCAATCTTGCAACAAAATGATTAATAACTGAACTCACACAAGCGCTAATTTTATGCAAGAATCATTCTGGTCACATGGCCATATGAAATGGCTTATGGGTAGAGGTATGACCTAGCTAATGGCTAATATTTCAGTAAATTGTTGAACAATGAACAATGAATGAACCGATTACAAAATTCTCAGCGGTAATTATTATTTTTATTTTGCGGGGGAGGGGGCACCAGACATATGCCGCCACACTCCACACACTTGCCGAGAAAATGGTGTTTTATGTGTGATTGTTTCCCCCATAGGTGTGTTGTTTGTTTTTTTTTGTTGTTTTTTTTTTTTTTTTTTTTTTTTGCTATAAAAAGAATTTTGATCGAAAATTTATTTAAGTTAAATTTTTGATGGGGTATTTCTTATTGTTAGTGTTTTCTCTAGGGTTGTTCATCCGAGTCAGGTTTCATTCACCTAGTTCGAAATCCCTCCCCTAAGTTTGTAGTCACCTCTGCTAGAGGTCCACTATGTCCTGTGTTTGCTATGTGTATTTTTCTATATTGTGTGTACGCTATAGATAAATGTGAAAGGACAGCCTCTTTATCAAATATTAATTTCCCTTTGATTTGCCTAATTATTCCTCCTTATTTCAGAGATTTGATATTATTTATAATTTTATTATCAATTTAGAATTTTGGCGAGTGAACGGTGTACTAAGCCGTTATTTGAAAGAAAACCTAGTGTTTTATTTGGGTGGTCATATTGTGTCGTTCCTCGCATTGAGCTAGTTTTATCTTAAATGAGACGGGCTGTATCCGATTGAGGGTCAACATTTCCTTTATTTTGTTATGTTTCTCCTGACCCTGGTTTGGCATTCTTTTTTTATTACTATCTTAATTACCAATAAAGGTCCGAAAGGGTTCAAAATTGGTTAGTCCCTACGTTATTAGGGTAACCTTATATTAGTCCCCCTGTTTGTGTTTGCGGGTCCATTTGCTTCATGTGGCTTTTTCTGACGCCCTTTCCAAGCCTGTTCACTTCGCGTAGTGCCTTGTGACATAACCCCACGACGTCTTTGTATCATAGTTCATCCACATGAAGGTCCCCTGTATTCCTCCTACTTTAAAGAAAATTTTCTGTTTTCTTTCCATTAAACTGAGGAACATTTGAAATTACTGTGTTTGTTTACCTAACTAAATAGTTGCCCTTTTTGATTGTACATGTGTTGGTTAAAAAAAAATCAACAACAAAAAATAATTAAAATTTTTACATTTTTATTTTATAAAAGTTCAAAGGTTTAAAGTAGAAACGTCTCAAGACCCGAATTGTCGTGATCAGTCCGGACAGTGTTAAGGATATTATATTTCCTTTTTTAAGGAGCCAGAGTGAAAACGTTTTTATTTGTCTTTGAGGAAAATATTACAAATTTTCATTTTTTAGTCGAGGGATGAGGTGATGGCTCCAGCCCGTGCTTGGCGGTGGCGCACCCAGAAGGGGTGGTAAACCAAAGTCCCCCCATCCCTCTTCCCATTTTATCTAATTATATTTTGAGGTTATCTTATTATTTTTATTACCTGACCACATGAAAACATTGTGTACCTTATATAATCAATTAATTTTAAAACTACTTTATTTTCTTTGTTTACGTATAGAAATAAAATATTGTTTCTATGGTACTTATATTTTTTGCAGATTTCCATAATTAAGATTAATCTATTGTTCTTAGTTTTATCACACTGGGTCATCGCATGTAGTTTTGTAAAGTTCGCTGCCTTACATAAAGGTCATTTAGGAATTATTCTGATCATGCGACGTCTTACAGCTTCTTCGCCTGTAAGCCAGGCGTTGTGTACATATTTAAAGATCAGACATTGTATTTTTAAGGCTCTAACTTCCCCACCCCCACCCCCCACCCCCGTTATCTTTCTCTACTCTACATCTTTTTTTTTAGTTGCGTCCTCTCTAATCCAATCATAAGTGTTTTTAGTTTCTATTTGCCAAATTCGAGATTTATCTCTGTATTTTAATAGAATTTCTTTAATAAATCTAAAACGTCTTGGGACTTCTAATTTTTTCATCAAGTTATTCTTTCTATAAATTTCTGGTCTATTCCTCATACTGAAGCCGAACCAATAAATATATAACGCTTCCCATGCTGTTTTAGGTTCAAAATGTACTTTTTAAATCTGTTAATAATATATTATAATTTTAGCAGTAAGGGGCTATTCCCAGCCCATCTCTACTATTGGCTCTGTATATAGTTTCTTTTACTATATAATATGTATTTTAGTTCCATATTTAATCTATTGTTTCTTTATCAAGTTTACTTAGGAATTTATTTTCCATATCTATGGATCTAATTGTATAGTTGATATTTGAATAAATGTATGTTTTGGCCACTTGGGCCCGCTATATTATGCAGAGTGGCGTTAGCGCCCAGATTTTTGCATTTTCTCTGAATTTAATAATTAGATGCTTATAGTTTTCTAAATCGCTATTTTTACCAAAGACAATTTCTAAAGCTTTCACTTTATCTCTTAGGAATTGCGAAGGGTAACCAGGGTGATTTCCAGTTTCCTATTCTTAATATTTCGGTTTTATCATGGTTTATTTTAGATCCTGATGCTTTGCCGAAATTTTCACATTCTTCCTGTAGATATTGGTAAGATTTAACATCTCTTATGAAGTTTGTGCAGTCATCGGCATGTTGGAGCATTTTGGATTCCTCTCTGAGATTTGGAATTTGAATACCTTGTATTTGTGGGTTGTTCCTGATCTTGTGACTTAGTGTTTCAAAAGCTATTACGTATAAAAGCATTGACAGTGGGCCGCCTTGCCTCACTGATCGTTGTATATCGAATTTTTTCGTGCATTTTCCGTTCACCTGTACACAAGAAAAGATTCCAGTGTACAGGATTTCGGTCCATTTTCGGATGTTTATTCCGAAACCAAATTACTCTAGTACTTTTTTAATATAATTGTGTTCTAATCGATCAAAAGCTTTCTCCTGTTCGAAAAGTACCATGGCACCTTTCGTTCCAGTTTTGTTTATATAGTCATTAATTGTTTTTATGTTTAAAATATTCTTTGCATATCTTTTCCTTTGCCCCCGCAAGTTTGATTAACATTAGCAGCAGAGAGGGCGAACAGCTTCTAATTGGATCACCTGTATTTCGTCAAATTACGCCTTCCTACGAGATCACAAAAATCGTTAAAAAAAATGCGATACCCAGCATAAGACAACTCCGTCGATGACAAATTGGCTTACTTGTTATCGTCGATATGTTTTTTTTCTTTGCGATACCCCGAAGGAAATACGCGATGGTATCGGTGACAATTTGGAGGCGCGCCCTCCCTGCTGCTATTATACAAAAATTTTATTTAACCCGATTCAATACCGTGTTCTAGGATCGTGTAAATTTATTGTTATAAATCCGTGTGAGTTGATTGAGCACGACTAAGTAAATTTTTTAATTTAATTATGTCCATATCGCCGCTACACCAAGTTTGGTGAATATTTCTTAGTGTGTGTGTGTGTGTGTATCAACTCCGTTGAACACGGCAAGGATATTACAATTATCTCTGATCACTTTAGGAATTTGGGTGTATCTTTGGGTTACATAAATCACGTCAGTGTTTTTGTGTCTACCTCTGGAAAATACCCTAGCTGGATTTGATTGTTTATCCAACATCACATCATCGTAAACAACTAAATTGTTAATAAATCCATCAATATCATCAATACTTGGTGCTTCATCAATGTCAGTGATAAATTCAACAACATCATCTCCGCTCTCATTTAATGATTTTGCACTTTCATTAAAATATTTTAACACTTCGTAGCATCGTTGATCATCAACTGAAGGTGCTACCAAATACAACTTGTCCCACTTCATCCACTTCATTATTAAATTCAACAGTAATTGTGTTTTACCACTCCCAGATGGTCCAATTATAATCATACGAACTGAATTTGGTAGCGCTGCGTGATGCTTAACTGGTTCTCGTCGTTTTGTAGCAGAAAAGTCATTGATTTCCATTAAAGTAATATAAAAATAATATGGATCTATATTGTGTGAAATGCAGGGCGCATACCTCAACAGGTGATCTAACAACTATTGCAACAAAAAATAACAGATGAGCACTTACAGGCAAGTGTGAGCGATGCGGTACAAAGAAATTTAAATTTATTCCCAAATCAGGTGATAAACCAAAGCCAAAGATAGCGCCAAGTAAAAGAAAGAAACGAGGAGGTGATATTGCAGCAAAATTAGGAAAATTACCTGGAGCTCCGTGGGCTAAATATCCAGGAGAAAAACATCTTCCAGGATATAGTTACTGCGGTCCTGGAACAAGACTTGATATCAGACTTGATGACCAAGATCAACCAAAACCAGGTGAGTATCCGATAAACGCTATTGATAAAGCGTGTCATGCTCATGATGTAGCTTATAAAAGTAAAAATCTACAAGATAGGCATCTCGCGGATGTGAAATCAATTCATGCGCTAAATTCCATCACTGACAAATCTTTCAAGGAGAGGTTAGCTAGTTGGTTAATAAAATCCGCGATGAAAGGTAAATTAGCGCTAGGTTCTGGTAATTAATTATGATGGAGTCGATTTATTATTCCCCAAGAGGATACTGGAGGGGTAGCGCAGCAATTAGTAAACTCGCTGAAGCAGCAAAAGTTACGCGCGTTACTGCTAACAAGTGGTTATCCAAACAAGCAATATGGCAAATTTACCAACCACCGCCTAAACAAACTCACTTTGCACATTTTGATGTTAGTGTTCCTAATGAAGTTCATCAGGCTGATATATTATTTCTGCCACATGATACTGTTAAAATCCGAAGACGTCAAATTACATACAAATACGCGCTAATTGTAGTTGATGTTGCAAGTAGATACAAAGATGCAGAACCGTTAACGACTAAAACAGCATCTGAGGTTGCTTCTACTTTTGAACGAATTTATCAACGAGGACCTCTACAATGGCCACAGTTGTTACAAGTTGATCCTGGCAAAGAATTTCAGGGTGCGGTATCATCGTTGATGAAGCAACATAACGTCACCATCAGACGAGGACATACTGCAATTCATCGTGATCAGGCAATTGTTGAGCGATTTAATCGAACACTTGCTGAGCGGTAATTTGGATATCAATACGCGAAGAAATTCATTCAGGACAAGAGATCACGCGAATGGGTTGCAAGATTACCAGGTGTGATAGCTGCATTAAATAGTGAAATAACTCGAACAACCAACATGAAACCTATTAACGCAATTGCCAAAAAAAAATATACCCGTACAGCGACGTGATTTTTCGACACAACCAATACTGGGCAATGTCACTGTGAGATGTTTATATGAACCAGGTGAACCTGAAGGTGGTAAAAAAAGAGCGACTGATCCTATCTGGAGCATCACGACACACAAGAAATCTGGTATAACTAGATCTACTGGTAGGCCAGCAATCTACAGACTGGATTCAACTGCTCCTCAACGTGAATTCACACGTGAACAACTACAAGTAATTCTCGAGGACACACAATTACCGCCCAGATCACTTAACAAGCACCCGGACGTCGATTACACTCAAGACAGGTCAGCATCACATTTTCTCGTGTATGACCACGACTGTTATCTTTTCTATCTACGGTGAATTACCTTGGATTATTACTCAAATACTGCCACAACATTATACAATTACAGCTCGCACAGTGATTATTCTGCTGTTCCTTCAGTGTCATGATAAATTCAACATCAAGGTCAAATTCTCGATTATTTTTTGTCACTGTGTTTGTAACCAGTTAATTTTTTTCTTATTATATCGACTTGACATTTATCGTTGTCATCAGCCATTGACTCGTCCAAGACAGTTCTCCGCAGTTGAGATATTCTTCTGATATTCTTCTGACTCTGGACACAGCCACGTAAACTAAGTTTGACCACTCGATTCGATCATCAACGATCCAAACAACTGTATCAGAGATAGTCAGTCCTTGAGATGAATGAATCGTCATTGCGTATCCTAGCGTCCACGGGGATTTATCGGCGCGCAGTGCATCTTCAACAACATTGACATCAACTACAACAACATCATTTAATACGAGATTCTGCTTCCTCCCTGACTGTCCTGGTATATCAGCGTCAATATTCTGTAACCGCGAATCAGCTGGTCTATAATACAATGGCACTGGCAGTGTTGGAAATTTTTTCTTGTGTAATTGAAATAACTGCTGTTGGGGTGTGTCTCTGACTATCTTTGTACTTGCCACTATCAAATCGTTTGGTCTCCACGTTTTCCAAAAGTCGCTCATTGAAGTTTCTGAAATTATTTTACGCATAATTTCACATTGAATTTTATTCAGTTGTAGTCTGATTAATGTTTTAAATTCCTTCAACGTTGCGTCAAGAGATCTGTGATCATCAGTCACTACTTCGTAATAATCAACAAAATTCTTCAAGCAATCGTGTGGAGATGGTCCAACAAACGGAGGTGCCTGACCGTGATCTCCGCACATAACTACTGCAGCATTTTTTGTTAATAGCCAATCGAGAAATGTTTTTAATGTTTCTAACGGCACTGTGCACACTTCATCCCAAATGATGATCTTTGGAATATATTTCTCTCCCATTCGGTCAGGAGTCCACACACCACCGCTGTATTTGTAAAAGCTGTGATAAGTACAAGAATTAACTCCTCGTTGTTTCATCTCCCTGGCGAGTCTTTGTGTAGGTGTTAGCACAATCATATCTAAATTCTGTCGAAATAATTCGATCACTCGAGTTGTCTTACCAGAACATCCCGGCCCGTTCTAATAAACGGTTTTGTGTCTGGACACTGGATCATACACAGACGGCTCCAACGACAATTCTGATAATTCTAATTTGCAAGAACTATCTTTAACCACAACATCAGCGGATTCACAATAACAATGTAACATTTCCTTTTTTATTCTCCACGAACTCCATGATTCACCATTGCTTGTGAAACGAGCCAGTAACTCTGAATATCTTTTATCGATATAAAATGAATCCGTTGCAACTCTAACTGCAGTGTCAGGAAATCTATTTATCATCGATAGCAAATTTATAGAAATATAAGCCAGCATCGAAGATCTTAGATGTGTGTACTGAGGTGATTCTCCATTAATGTAACTAACAATTGTGCCCAACCGTGTTCCGTCAGACAAGTAAGCGTCTTCCCGATTACAAAATATATTTCTCGCAGCGGCATCAGCAATTATAAAATCTAATTCAACATCATCCAAAATCAATCGTGAGTGATGCCGTTTATGATCATATGCGCCACCTTGAGTAAATTTACCGATTACTTTTCTACCAAGATCTTTTGCTGTTTTTTTCACCGCTGCTGAGTTTAATCTTAAGAATATTAGGAGCATCATTAACAATGACATCAACAGGAGTATTTGGACATTCTCGCGCATATTCCTCAATGACCTCATTTACACTGATACGCTCCGGTGTTGGTAACCAACCCGAAGCCTGCGGCCGATATGATATAATTGCTTCACTGACAACCAACGATATAAATATTTTACTGTCAAGCATATATCGTAATAACACTATTGGCGCCCAACGTTTCTCCGAGAAGTGTCTGCCAAACCAAACATAAAAAATAGCATGAAGATTTTCAGCGAATGCAAACGACGTTACACGAGCAAATCCTATCAGATCGAAATCGGGTAACGGACCATTAACTGATACTATTACCATCTCATGACAAGGATGACCAAACCTTTAAAAATATCCAGCACACTCGCCCATCCTGAGAAAACTTCCCGGATAACATGCAACCATGTCCACAGAAATGACATCCTTGTGGTCATATTCGGTATTCCACAAACCGCCATGTCCGTACTCGATACAACTTAGCTGAACATCTTCGAGGAACTCAGCGCGTGTTGGTCTCCATGAATTTCTTTCTCGAGCACCGTGGGCAGCAACTGACGGAACTGTAAAACAATTAGTTAATAACTGCTCAGTGTTTTCTGAATATCTCTGTGCAAGTTTTCTCATTTCTTCGTGGAGAGATTCTTTGCGATATAATTCGCCGTTAGGTCTTACAAATTGATCATACTCGCCATATTCGCAACTTTTAAACAACCACACTGACACAGAGTCGTTTTTGCTTATCCGGCTGATAGCATCGAACATTCCACCCCCAGAGAACTCTGACGAGTAATATTTCACAACACGATTTCGTGGAAATATTGTTACTGCCTTAGTCCAAGCGCGAGCGTTATGGTCAATAATTTAAATTGGTGTTCCCTTTGATTTACTGGCTGATTCATATAAGACCTCCCCCGTCAATGTTTTTACTATCACTGAAAATTTTAATTTACTTGATAACTCAGCGACATCGTTTATTGACGCTCCTGTATCCTTAATCGATTCATCCCATTTGTTTATTTTTTTCACGTCGCAAATCAGTTAAACCGTTTCCAGGCTTCGCATTTTTAAAATGTTCCATTACTCGCTCGGCTACACAATTCATCCTTGACTTTGTCAAGGCTCAAAATCTCATCGGGGCAAGATCATTAATGTTGGGTCTATCATTTAGCTGATAAATTCCATAAATAACCGCGGTCACAGGATACGATCGAGCGTAATATGGTCTGTCAATCCCAGTCAACATTCCTGGTTTAGAATCTTTACTTAACAGAGCGGTTTTTCCATTAGCAAGGACAGGGTCACGTCACGGATAATCCACGTATCGGAATCTGCTTGCACAATAAACTTTATTTTGAAATGATATTTCTGATTATCAAGATAATCGATGATCGTTTTCGCTCGTGCATCGCTCATTGTGGCATCAATAACTTCGTCGACGTTGACATCGTCCTTGACTTTCTCGATGACTTTGTCGATCACTCTGTCAACGCGTACAATTTTGAATGTAGACCACACGTGAGATGCTCCATCATTACGAAATTCTTTTAGGGCATCTCTGATAAATATCAATCAGATCAGTCAGGGCTCGCCTCCGCGAGTCAGGGGTTAGTCTGTCACGATCGAATCTAGAAACTTTCCAGGGCTTGATTGCAGATAATCTTTCAAATTCCTCTATATTATATTCAAGACAAACATTTAAATAAGAAATATTATATATATATATATATATATATATATATATATATATATATATATATATATATATATATAATGTCTCAAACCAATCAGAGCATGTGGTTTAAAGTGGGATCTGTAACTCCTTGTAACAAATCCTGCAGAAAAGAATTCTGCGGGGAACATTTACAAAGCATTCGAAGCGGGAGTTTAGGACCAATACCGTGTCTGCGATGTGGTATTGGAGGGGTAAAACACAGTTATGTGCAAGTTGCGGCGAAAAAGGATATCGTGAACTCAAGCGATATTATGATAAAAAAAATAATGATGCGCTGAAGTGTGAGCGCGATTATATAACTAAGTTCTCAGACAAATTATAAACTAGACAAATTATAAACTAGACATATACATTATTATATAAAATGAACCAGGATTTTATCTCACACCCCATCATCAAGAATTACGAAGCGAATCGTAATGGAGTGGTTAGACATTGTAGGCTGAAAAAACCAGTTGGTGTTGTTAATAATGCTGGTTATCTAATATTTACTGTTGGGGCAAGAAAAGTTATCTCTGTCATCGTTTCGTGTACGAGTGTTTCTTTGGGAAGATCAAAGACGGTCTTGTGATCGATCATATTGACGGAGAGAAACTTAATAATAATGTATCTAACCTGCAAGCTATCACACAACGCCGAAATGTTGCACGTGGGAATGCTGGGGGGAAGAGAGAGTCTAGGGTAGTTAAATCTTTCAATAGAGAGACCGGCGAAGAGATAGTTATTCAGTCAATGGGCGCGGCAAGCAAACATTTCGGTATTAACACCGCTGCGGTACGATATGTTGCAGAAAATATAACTAAATCGGCTTTTTCATACTCGCATAATGCCTGGATTTCGTTCTCTTATATTCCATTGGTATTAGATACAGATAACGGAGATAACTCCACAGCGATTGTGTAAAAGTCAATTATGAATAAATATTTTTCTTTTAAATATATAATTATCATATAATGAATTACGAAAATATCAATGATTTAATTGTTGCTATTAAAAAAATTAGAAGAAAACGGAATTAATATATCTGATGAATTAAATCCTGAAAAAAATTATTACTGATTTTGAAACACTACATGAGGCTAAATGCGAAGGGCGGTATATTTTGCCTGCTCAGTACAGATTTATAAAGAAAATCCAGACGGTGTTATATAAATCACTAGCCGCAGTGGAAGAAGCACAAATAAATGAATTTGTTTCGTTGTCTCGTGCAATTGAAAAAATTAGATCATTGTCTCAAGAATACGAATCAAAAAGAATAATTAATACTCGTGTAAGACAATTGAGAAAAATTATGTCAGATTGTGAAACGATCGAAAGTTAGGTGATTGGGAAATGAAATCGAAGTATAAAAACAAATTATTTTTTACCTGCATCAATCTGATACAGATAATATTTCCTTAAGCCGATCAGATTTAATGCAAGAGTGCGCGTAATTTAGAATCTGGTCTTTATCACACATGACCATAGAAATATGTTCTTGTTGTAGTATATCCAGCTGCGATTGTGTCAATAAAAAATCCTCGTTACCGTACACATCAATAACCAGATCAACTGGGCCGACTATAAACTGTGTAAATATTTTTTTGATGTAGTTTTCAAGTACTTGCTTGTCGTGTATGAAAACCTTCACCTGCTGGTACATGATATAATTACTCGCTTCATTAATTAGAAATCAGGGTCTGTCAGTAAAAAATAAATTTCTTGCAGATTTTTTGCTTTTTACTTTCGCATGATTTTGACTTGTTAATTACCTTTCCGAATTGAGAAATCCTAGGATTTCACTAACAGATTTATACTCAGTGTTTCACCGCTCAAATCCAGCAAGTGACCTGACTGGTCTGTTAGTTTGAAATTTATTCTTGATAACAGCGGATTATGACACCGCAGATAAACCGGATTGATCGGCTCTTGCACAATCAGATATCCAGGTGGTTCTTTAGGGGTGAATGAATAAAGAACAAATCCTTGCTGGGCTTAATTTGATACTGCCGTCTCTGTCCTATAGCTGCCGTCAATGACATCACACACAAGATTGACAGCGACCACACGGGTTATATTTACGATTTCCGGGGATACATGTCGGCCTCCTCCTTGTAGGCTATTGTTGTGCCGGAGAATAGTTGCCTCCAGTAGCATTTTTCTGTACTGTGCGAGTATATCATCGAAGAGCTCATCAATGAGGTTATTGACTGAATTTTTCAGCTCGGCTGTGTTATACCTGGGAAATTTATAATTTGGCAATTCAGTTTCTGTTATTTTATATTCATTTAAGAAACGTTGTTTATAGCGATTTATGTTGTCAATGTAATCAATTGTTGCCTGAATTACTCGCTTGTTAATATATTCGATGTCGGATACAAGCTGATTTAATATTTCTACGCGTTTGATGATTTCACCGCGTGAGCTTGATATATCAAAAAGATGTTCTTGAAAGCGCTGCCGTAGTCGCTCTAGTTGTGTTTTATGTTCTTGATTAATAATTTTAAAATATTCAATAATTTGAGATAGGTCAAAAGTAATAGATCCTCTTCCAAGAAATTGGCTATAATTAAAAAACCACCGAATAAAATCCTTATCACCGAAGTAAAAATCAGTATTTAACGTTGCATCTTTTATATCAAGTAAATGTCGTTTGTATGATGGCTCAATTTCGTGATATGATCTTTTATCAGTGACATAATCAGACTTTTTAGGTTCTGGTGGTATCGGTGGTGCTTCATGTGGTATTTCATACCATCCTAGCACTGTTCTGATCGAACTCTGACATATATCCACGGTGTAGTCAGGAGAGTTTATCTCAATTGCAGAATATAGGGTTGGTTCATGAGCAGTTATTGTTATCTTGGATTCTTTTCATTCGACGTTGTAATTCCTCATTGATTTCTTCCATTTGATAAGACCCGGTTGGTATCCCAATCACGTTCCAGTCGGGAGTGCCATCTTATTTTATTTGCAAACACAAACGAATTATTTGCTGGCAATTTTTCAAATGATTTTGATCTGACATTGGGTCAACTGTGATATACTCGTAATTGTGCTAGCGCGATCTCGTTTACGGAAATTGCACTTGGAAAATTAATACTAAATTCTGGTTTAGTCGAGCTTACTGTTATCATCGAAGTTTTCTTCGGGCTTGTATTTTCGGCTATCTGTTGAAGTAATTCCGTCATTATTTATCTTTGTTGTTTTATCTTAACCATTAGAACGAATTCGGAATCTATTGTTTCGTCGTTGAGGCTTGATGATATCAGCGACGATAATTTTGAGTATGCTGCTGTTGCTGTGTTTAGTTGCATGACATAATCGTGCAATTTTGTGCTCGTGCATGCAGATTTTTTTTTGCGATTATATTAGAAACACCTGCGATTGCCGCTGATGATGAAACGCATATTGTTACTGCGATTGCAGTTGTTACTGGTGTTAGTGCTGATAATACTACTCCGGTGGATGCAGCTAACGCGGATACTGAGTATACTATAGCATCCAACACGATTACACGCCTCTTGTATTTTTTTTTACTTTTAGGTTGTATTTGTCGATGAGGGGTTTTAACTCTGATTGCCATTCGCGTACTTGATCGTATCTATATTGCTGCGCATCTAATGTTGTTGTTGATGCTGTCATTGACTTCGTCGTTGACTTCGTAAACGCCATTATTATTTTACGCAGTAACCAATTGAGGTGTTTCAGCTACAAATTCCAAACACCACCAGTAAAATGTTGCGGTTAATTTCTTATCAGCTGCTTCCAGTATAAACGTTTCTTCGGTCCCGCTATTTAATATGATAGTCACAACCCCGAAAAACTTGTCGGTGGAATGTCGCCAGGGATACGTTGTAAATATCTCAAATTTTGCAGCACTGAACACAGACAGTCTATACACTCCAGTAACTGTTGCGGTATATTTGATAGTATTATTTTGTTTAGACCATGTTGCGAATCCAGATGATACCGTGTATATGATATTGGTAATATGGCCGGAGTAACTCCAGTGGGGATTTTAATGAAACTGGTTTTGTTAACGATATCAGGAATCCCACTTACGATATCCTGCTGTGTTTGTTTGATCGTGTCGATGTTAGTTTTGATATCAGCAAGTTTTATGTCAACGGTGTGCGGAGTACCAAAGAATTCCTCTGCGGTTTCATTAGTTGTTTGAAAGTTTCTGCGAAGTCTTGGAAACGCGTTTATGTGAACGTCATGCTCGGCCCGCAACGTGGATAATTTACAGTCAACGGCGCTGTGGTTAACGTCAACATATGTTTTCGTCGCGGCATCTTCGTCGGATGTTGGATCCGCTAAAACCACTATTTTTTTTTCGCCGTTCATATTGAGTTCACCTGTCATTGTGTCGCCGGTATTTTTTAAACAAGTAGCAAATATGGTTCCGACGGTTGTAAATAGCGCGTCAACATACCTTTTTGTCGCGGAATCTTCCGGGGATGTTGGTTCTCTTAAAACCACTATTTTGTTTCCGTTCATGCTGAGTTCACCTGTCATTGTATCGCCGGTCTTTTTTACGCGTTCCCCTGCAGCTTTCTGCGTATCATCTCTTAACACCGCAATTGATATCATCGAATCCTTAATTTTTCCGTTTTTAGTGAACACAGGGATGTTACCCGAAGTAGCTCCAATAACCCTACGAATTATTTCATGCCATTTGATAATTATTTTCCCCTGAAATTCCTCTTCTTCAACTTCTTTTTTTTCCAATTTGCTTTTCTCTTCCTCTTCTGATATTCTTCTTAAAGTTATTTTTAATTGTTCCTTATCTTTTTTCATTTTTCCGCTCTTGTGTTATAATATTTAATTGCTCTATTTTTTATTATACTTTTTAGATTATTTCATTCCTGTATTATATTAATATTCCTCTCTTTTTAAAAGCTGCAATTTCATTTTGTACTATATTTGCAAATACTATATAGTTTAGAATTTTGTTGTTGATTTTCCATTGCCCTATACTCCATTTGCAACTATTTTTTTATTTTTAATTCAATAAAAATTAATTTATGGTCAGACAACTTCAAATCGGTTATTAATGCATTATTATGTACTGCTGAGTTAAAATTTGTTCCATAAAATCGGTCTATTCTACTTGCGTGGCCCTCTTTATATTCAAATGTATAGATTTAATTGTCTGTATATATCCTTTAGGTCATGTTTATTAAATAGATTAATAATTTCCTTTTTATAAAGCTTATCAATATTAGTTAAGCCCTTTATCCTATCAATTTCATCTCCGGCCCAGTTAAAGCTCCTCCTAATATTAAATTTTCCATGGATACGTTTTGTAAGTAAGTAAATAAGTTTTCAATGAAATTCGCCTTTGTACTTCTATTTGCAGGAAAATACACATTTAAAATGTGCCACTGATATAACTTTACATACAGTAGTCGTCCTTTAAAGCATTACCCTACGTCTAATTGCTCCCAACTTAACCCCTGTTTATCTGGTGTCTTTTTCAATGTAGTCGCTACAAAAAAAAACTATTGAATCTAGTTTATCTTCTATTATATATTTCAGTTTTGGTGTGAAACCATTGTGAGTTTCTTGTATCAGAATAACATCAAACATCGAATCTTTGGTTAACTTTTCTATTTTTTCCAGATTTATCCCATTGCTATTGATGGTTGCAATTCGGAAGTTTATTCTCTCCATTTATAATACACTTTACCAGGTACCGAATCAATTGAAATTTAATACTATTCAAAATGTATATTTAATTTCTTATAACCAAGTTGTTATTGTAAAGAGTGTTATATTAAAGATATTGTAAATTGTGTGTTGTTGTGTTGACCTGTTATTATGTAATTGCCCTTTCAGTACTCCCCTCATTTACCTTTTGTTAAATATATGGTATGATTTAGGGTGGCATTGCATAGAGAGTACCTTCTCAACCAATGTCGGGTGCGGTGTACGCGCATAGGCGTTACCAAGTCTTCATCAGCCGATCAGTCCTCCCTGTCCCACTCATAAGGTCCGATCGCTGTTATTAATAGGATCAAGGTATATGTGTTGTTTGAGGGCTCTGTTATAGGGTTCTTACTGAATATTGTTTTTACTCTACCTATCTCACTAATTCACATTGTTGAGATAAGTGAGTTCTTTGTAATTGGTTGTTGGCAACAGGAACTCTGGGTATGTAAAAGGTTCTCGTATCTTCTCATGGTTGCATTGCACTAGTTTAAGGTTCTTCCTGAATATTGTTTATACTCTAACTATCTCATTTATATAATTGAAATTGTTTAAATAGGTGAGTTCTTTGTGATTGCTTGTTGGCAACAAAAACTCTGGGTATGTAATAGGTTCTCGTATCTTCTTCTGGTTGCATTTCAATATTTTATTCTGTCTGTTGTAAATTGGACAATAATTAAAAACATGTCTCAGGTCTTCTACTTTGGGGAAATGTGGGCATCTTGTTCCCCTTTCGGCGTTAATTGGAAGATATTTTCCGAGGCAACCTGTTAGCAACGTCTTTCCTGTTATGATGCGGTTGATGCTTTTTAGATCTCGGTTATTTCTTAAATTTGGGTTCTTGACCTATTGATTAATTTAGGGTTGGATAGAGTACAATGTGCGTCCTTTTGTACTGTTGCTCCAGTTTGTTTGCCATTTCTTGTTAATTTATAATCTAATAATGCTGTATATTTCTTGCATGCTGTAGCTTAAGTTCGCGAAAGCTGGTTCTTGCAATTTTGATTTGGCTTCTTTCTCCGCTCTTTCTTTCCCTTGAATTTCTATGTGGGATGGAATCCACACGAATCTCACTATCTGTTAATTGCGTTCTAGCTCTTTAAGTATTAACATGGATTCTGTTAAATAGCTGATCCTACTGTTCGAGTAGTTGTTTTGTTTTGTCAAAGCATGACAGATTTTCCTATTTCTTTTTGTCTCGTATCCATTTTAAGGCTACGATAATTTCCCAAAATCCGTCTCTAAATATTTTATTGCATCCTTGGTATTCGGTTTTGATTTCTAATAATACTTCTAATGTTACGTGAAGTGGGCGTTCTTTTTTTGTTGCCAAGTGTTGCCGCCATGAAATTGATGATTGGCGATTTGTTCAGTCACGGAGCTGGGTCGGTATTTAGGATAGGTGCTGCTTGGATGCTTTTAACATTTACTGACTTCGTTAATTCAAGTATCATTTTACCTCCCGGTTTTTGGGCAACCAGCCTCCGGCTAAAGGGTACATTACATTTTTCAATAATTTTCCTTGTGGGATGCGTCTTATCTGAGGATGGAGTCCTCTCCATAGTTGAAGAGGCGCTTTCCTTTCTAATATTTGTCCTTCTTCGAGCGGTATATTTTTAACGCTCCTGTGCATGTGAAAAACGCCTTACGTTGCAAGCTGTCTAGTTTGCTCAGAAGGTTCTGGTTTGTAAGCATATATTTGGTATCCATAATCCAGTTTTGATCTAATTAAGGAGCAATAGAGCGTCAATAAAGTGTTTTGATGTGCTCTCCAGGTCGTGCCGTTCAGGTCATTTAGAATGGATACGTCTCTATTAGTTCCTGCATGTGGTGTTTCCATGTTAGATTAGTGTCGAAATGCATACTGTACTCAGAATTCTGACCACCTTTTCAAATCTTATTGGGGTGTTGTTTAAACATAATATCAGCTGGCCCCTGGCTACTCTTGATGTCTGGGAAAAAAAGGACTCCTATTGTTTTGCCTGGTGATATTTTAAATCCCCACTTGTCTGCCCAAGTACATATGCTGTTTAAACCCCTCCGCAATTCCTCGATAACGGTTTCACAGGTTGACTTACCTACTTTCCAGATTCCGCTAAGGTTAATTATTTCTTGGTTAATTGAATGTTCTAGGCCATTAATCATGATAGTAAATAATATCTGGCTAACCACGCTGCATTGCGGTGTCCCGTTTTCAGACTAAATGTGACACAGTAATCGTTATCAATTCTTGTTCTGATTGGCGATTTGCCAGGACGTTTGTCATCCAGTTGTGAGTGCCGACCAATATACCGTATTGATTAAGTTTGGCGATAAGTCCCTTGGTCCAAATTAGGTCATAAGCTCAAAGTCTAGGAAGACTGCTAGGAGGTGTCTATCGCTTTTCCGCTTCGCATTGAATGTTAATTTGATATGTATTTCTAATCTAATTAGTTGGTCAAGAGTAGATCTTTTATTATGTAATCCTCTTTGGTGCTGAGAGATGAGTTTATCCCATGCGAGGTGATATTTTATTCTATTATTGATCATGATCATCATACCTTTACATAAGTTGATAGTTAGAGAAATTGGTCTATAGGTGTTATTATCTGATGTATCCTTTCCGGGTTTAGGTATGGGATTAACTATCACTTGTTTCCAAGTTTGGGGGATTTCTCCTGCTTTCCATGTTGCATTTACAAGTGTTAACATACCAGTTCCATATTGCTTGGGAGATTTTTGTAAATTTCTGATCCCAGTGTATCCTCTCCTGGAGAGGTTGACTTGTTTTCATAGATTTATACCGTTTGTAGATTGTAAAATCCTGATTTAAGCGGGTTACCTGAGGTCCGTGGACTTCAAAGAGATGGAGATGTTGGGTTTAGATCTTCAATCTGTGCTCTTGAAATTGATTGGAGTGATTAGAGTTGATACTCATCCCCACGAAATGGTTCGCTAGTTTGTCAGGTTTGTCCTGATTCGTAATTGCTTTTGTATTTATGGGGTCGCATATGTTTGTTTTTTAGTAATAGATTTAATTTTGTCAATACCTGTTTAGCATTAATTGTGATGTTGACGGACGAACCAAGTTTGGGCCATGTTTCTTTTCTTATCGGTGAGAGTGACTTTTTGTTAGTTTTTCTTTTTCTTAAAAACAAATCAAAAATTCCTTCATAACCTTTGAGTGTTTAAACTTGTTGAGAGCCGTCTTTTGTCTTCAATTGCCTGCTTGCATTCTTCATTCCACCAGGGGTATTGCAGCTGTTAATGGTTATGATTATTGGGAAATGGGCACTACTGAGACTACTATCGTGGTCTACTTTCCAATCAGCGATTTCAGCTATTTTAGGCGAACATATCGCTAAGTCAATTGCGGATAAAGCTCCATTTTCGGGGTTAATTTTAGTTTTTCTCCGCTATTATCCATCACTAGGTTGTCGATAGTAACTCACTTTTCCAAGAATTTTCCCCTTAATCAGTCATCTTCTCGCCCCATGTGTCGCTGCGCGCGTTGAAGTCTCCGCAAATAATAGTGTGTGCCCCTGAATTGATAACCATTGATCTGTAAGAGTTGATATTAGTCGAATTACTCCCCCCGGGGTCATATATGTTGAAAATTTCTAGATTAATTTCGCCAATGTTGACCTTGACCGATTGATACTTGAGGGTATCATAAGGGTCGATAAGTGATTGTGTTATCCCTGGAGAGACATTCGTTAGGTTGTCGCTGGCGTAAATAGCCAGTCCCCCTCCATTTTTCCATTAGAGCAGTAGGTAATGAAATGATATGGAGTAACCATAAATTTTTGGAGAACATTTGGTGTTAGGGGTGAGGTGGGTCTCTTGGATACAAATGATATCCGGTTTCCCCGTTTAACTTAATAATTAACTCTGGGGCATTAGTAATACGTCCTGCATATCCATTGCCAAACATGAAATTTCTTGCGGCTTTCCATAGTATTCCTTGGGGTTAATAGCTACACTTTTGCTCATTAATTGATTTCCTATTCCCTTCCCACGATGTTTTTCTCCACAGTTGACTAGTAATTTTACATGTTTGTTGGATGTACATGTTGTCATTGATTGTGAGGTATAGCACTCCGATAAATAGATCCCAAAATATATTAAACAAAATTAGATAGGGTGAACTATGATTACTGATACTGGCAAATGTGATTTTCTGTTTGGGTAAATACATCCTTATATATACAAGTCGTCTATGGTACGCTGTAAAAATTGAATTTTAGTATCACGTTGAGGGCAACAGATCGGACATCTGTGATAAAAGAATCAGTTCAACTGATACACGATCTTGGAGTCCTCTAAGTCCCAGCCATCTACCAAATAAATTCGAATGGTCTTTTCTACTCCTCCGTTTCTGGTATGTTGGATCCATCTGTCTTCCTTTTCACGCAAGTAATGTAGCCAACGCAGAGGTTAGACCGAGTATAGACGTTTCATGAAGTTCGTAGTTTCAATGACGGCCACGGCCTTATCGGGCATGAATCGTTTGCAGTACACTAAGGAGCACACATTGACAATGGTACAGACTTCATTCAAGGGATCTATCCCTCCGTGCGCCACGAACAGTTCTGGAAATTTTCTATATCAGCGCCGTAAAATGTCAACGTAAGAGCGACACTAACATTTTTTCCTAAAAGTCGAAAGGGTCCGAATCTTTGGTTTTGTACAAAGCGAGGAAAAACTTCTCGTTTCTTGTTATTCAGCGCACGTCTTGCCGGGTTGTAGTAGCAAGCTTCAGGCAAATGTGGTAGAACGGCACCTTGATTGGCTTCGGTATTGAAAACTTGCAGAAATATCATTGGGCCATTTCTGTCATTCCAAACATTTTAGGTATTCGTCTCAAAGGCATGACTAAAAAACTGTATTTTTCCAACCGGCATGGAAATAATTCTGGCTGCTTTCATGTTGACTTTAGGGCATTCTGTGCCTTGTTCTGTATAGTATTTGAGAAAAAAAACTGTCCATTGTATCCCGAGAAATTGTGATCCATCACCGTAGCATATCCTCTTGACTCCAAGTGACGTCGATAGAGTCTTAGATCCATCGGCAAAATCGGCCAGCGTGCTAGGTCCGCGATAGATTTTTCACTTCCTCCAGGAATATTGCTACAGTGATGGCAATGAAATAAGTTATAGGATGAACATTTTGCGCGCTCGATGAGCCACGCAGAAAATATGAATGTGAATACCGGTCTCTTTCATGCATTCGAAACCGAAAACAATAAAATTCCTTTTCTTTTTGTCATCCTCCTCCTCCTGTTTTATTTTGGCTTTTAATGTATCATTCATAGTCCAAGTACACAATTTGGCGACAAATGTCACATTGTTTATCTCCTCGACGAACGTGCACACTGGCACTATTTGTATATATCACTTGTCTACAAGAGAAGCACAATCTCAGCCGTTGACAAGAACGTTTCCTCTGTAAACCTTGCGTCATGAGATGATTTGATAACACGTAGAGCTGACACAAGGTCGCTAACAAGCTGAGCAATGCGTTCGTTCTTGTGCTTTATGATAACAAGGTTTAGAGGCTAAACAAAACCGACATTTTGGTCCACAATGAAGGTGTTGCTCCCGATTGTTATACACATAGTCGCATTGCTCATAATCACCGTATCCGAGGAATGCGATTATACTGGTAATGGCATCGAAATGTTCTTCGTGATGATAGACGTTAATGTATGTTCCATTTTGAAAATCGTTACCTCGAAACATCAGAGGTCCGCGCATTTCTTGAGAGTGCATTTACAACGTGTAGCGTGGAGCCAAGATGTCCAACACTTTTTTCAGTTTTATAAACTTCCGCAAGGCGTATCTTTGGATAGGCCAGCTTGCTGTAACATGAATTCTGTTCCACTTTGCTGCTGTGCTCTGTCCGATCTTCAAATGTTCTCTAAGGGTTTTTTATTCTTCCGTGTCGTTCTTGTCGGCATACCTTTGTCCCACGATGATGGCTCTGGATAAACACGTCTTGACTTAAGTATTGCTAATTCGGAGGATGCTGTGTTTAGTGTTCGAAGGTCGTCCACCAATAACGTTTTTTGCCTCTTTCCCCTTTCGTAGGAGAAACGTTTGTCATGTAAAGAGTAGCTTTCCCATCGGCGATGTGAAATTGATCATTGGACTGCTGAACATGTTGAAACTCCTCGAACACTTTGGAAAGTGTCAGCTCTGCCGGCTGCTAAACTCGATCCAGATGAGCGAATTCAAACTGTCGCGATAAATGGAGAAGTCTTAAGCAACCATCTTCTTTGCTTGGCATTGTTGTCGTTTCGGTTTGGGTAACAAGGAATCCCACAAGTAGGTGATGAACCCTTCTGATTTTTTCCAACGGTAAGTTTGACTTGAAATCTTCAAACTTCACCGTGTATGTGTAAGCCGTAGTTTTACATTTTCTGACGGAGTTTTTACGTCTCTCGAATTTTGTAAAACGTTTCAGATTCTAGTGGTTGACTTTCATTGGAAGTAGAATTTCTAGGCCTCGGTGATGATGTAAGGGTGTTGATTCAGGAGCGCTCATGTCGTCTTCAAAGTCGTTCCCACAGATTTGAGCCAAGACTTCAGCTACTGTGTGAGGTGATATGTCACGTCGCGGCCTTTGACATTCTTTCCCTTTCTCACTGAAATCTTTCGATAGTTTCATTTTGATTGCAAAATAGTAAATGACTAAATTTACCCAGGGACCCTATGTATAGGGTGAGTGTCTTCCATAAGACTACTCATTCCACTCCCAAACAGTCAAAAAGATGGAAGAGACAACACAGATCGAACTTCTGATGCATGCATTGCTAGGCGTCATACAAATGTTTACTAAAGAGAAGGCAACGGTCTACTCCCCATCTTTTCGAGTTAAAAGTCAATATATTTGCTATACCTGCCAGGAGAAAGAACATCGGGCAACATAATATCACAACATCAAAGCAAGACAAGAGAAAGTAGAGACAAAGTCAAGATAAATGGTATCATTCTCAGGAGAATGGACATTGGTCTTCAGACTGTCCTAAGAAAAGAGAGAACCGATCAAAGAAACAACAAGAGAAGGAGGAGAGAGCTTCCGATAATGAAGAAGAACCCTCTAAAAAAGATAAACCCATTCTCGTCTATAAATATAACAAGCGATGACGAGAAGAAAAAGTAACACCTGTGGCTGTGAAGAAATTTTTAATAAAGTGGAAAGAAAGATTGAAAAGAAGCAAATGAACTTTTGCTGATGTGTTGTGAAATTTTATTGTAAATTCTACAAAAGAATATACCAGAAAGAAACCGAAAGTGTCTCTTGGGTTTGATTTTTATAATAATAAGGAAAGACACTTACGCACTCACACACGTTCATCATTCAAACAATACAGGAAAAATGAAATTAAGTTTTACTTAATTTTGCAATCTTCACTCTTTTCTAGACAGGTTGGTGGCCATTAAAAGGACCATTGGGGGATTGTTTTCTAACAAACTCGGCAACAGGAGGCAATAAGTTTTAACTACCGTATACCTTTGCCACGACCACGTTCTACTTCTTCACCTGCTCTTGTCGACGATGTGATAGAGATCACTGCTACTGATATATTTTTCTCAGACTCCTGAACTCTGTCAAAATATCTAGTAGCAACGTGACCGTTTTACTTCCACCGTCCTTCTCTCCAAGACCTTGTTTCTTCTCTGCTGCTTCTTCTTCCTCCCTTTTTCTTCTTGCCTCTTCTTCTCGCTGTTGCTTTTGAAATACAAAGGTTGTTCTGTTTCTTTGCGCTGTTGTAAAAATTTCTCCAATTCTTCCTTCTTTCTCTGTCCAAAATCCTCGACTTGTGGTAAGGAAGGGGAAGCCGTTGAACATGCAGATACTGGTACAAATTCTTGCGAAGCGGAGAGAAAATAGACTAAATCCTATTTAAAATCATACTCTTCTGGAATTGTGCCTGGTTGCTTTGGTAGCAGCCATGCCATCACTCCACGTCTTTACTGCAGTTGCACCCAAATGCATCAGGTTCTTTTCAGTTTCCGCCATGCTCGAACTATGTCGTATCGATTCACTGCGCACAGATGCTAGCGCACGTATATATGGTATGTGACGTCACAAGTAGCTCTCTTCTAACTGGAAGAAAGACTCTACACTGTCTGAACTTTGTGATGCACGTTTGGGTGTTTAAAAGAGGTCAATCCGTTTGGATCTACTCTTAAAGCATAAGTACTGGCGGCTCGTGACAAGATGTGGACTATCGTGGAGTCGTCTACCCTCATATCAGGGATACTCTTTCAGCCCGGACTATCCCATGTGTGAGACATCATCATGGGCTATCACGAAGATTACATATACGGTTACTTGGAAAAGAAGGATCTATTTGGAGAGGCAATGCTGCCTGAAGAGATCTGAGGAAAAAAAGAAGACCGATGACATGCTTCATATGTTAACATGACGTGATTCACGTTCCATTTCCTTTGTCCTTATACTACCCCACCACGTTAATTTTCCTTCTCCCAAAATAACGACTGTCCAAGGCCCACCATGTTCAAGTCCCCTTGTCCCAAGACAGTCCCACTATGTTCAATTCTCATTTTACTGAGTCCTACCATGTACAAGTCCCCTTGTACTTAGTCATTCCTACCATGTTCAAGCCCCCTTGTCAATACACAGTCCCACCGTGTTCAATTCATATTGTCCTTAGATAGTCCCATCATGTCTGGCTCCCATTGTCCCATGACAGTCCCACCATGTTCAATTTCCATTCTCGCTAGATAGTCCCACCATGTTCAAGTCCCCCTTGTCCCTAGACAGTTCCACTATGTTCAAGTCCCCTTGTCCCAAGACAGTCACACCATGTTCAATTTCCCTTGTCCCTTGACAGTCCCACCATGTTAAATTCCCATTGACCCTATACAGTCCCGAATTGTTAGTTTCACATTGTCCCTAAAGCATCCCGGTTAATAACTTCTGATGTAACAGTGATACCCGGCATCCATCCATCCATTTACTTCTTTTTGTGATTAACAGTAGCATAAAAAATGACAAGATAATGACCAGGACATGAAATACAATTACATAAAAAATCACAAACTCACGCTTACATAAGATGGAAAAACTGTATTCTGTTGTTACAATGAAAATATTTGTAAGCTAAATGCTACATTGCGGAAACAGACATTACATGGTAAGTTTACTTTATGTTTTAGTATGAACATTTGGAAAATTTAACATTATTGGGGCGGGGGGGGGGGGCATGAGGGGAATTTAACAGTAATACTACCTGTTGAAAAGGGAGCCAAAACTTTAAATCAAGGCTGAAAATTCCTTTCCTTCGAATTTCTCTCATTCGTAAATTTCAGTTTTGACTGAGGAGAATGAAGATTATTTTTCCTTGTTCACAAGCCTTCAACAACTTATATTCCAAACTGAAAGAAAGTCAAAGAGATTAGGTTTGGAAACTTCATTTAAAAGACGTTTCTCTTTCTAATAAGTTCAATGGTCTACTGGCAAGATTTCCAAACACCAGTTCAAAAGGACTACAACCCAATTATTACTGAAACTCATTCCATAACAGCAAACAAATACACTCATGACAATGCTTTCCTGTTTCAAAGGAATATGTTTGAACCATATTATTCAGAGTTTCATTAAATCTTTCTAAAGCCTCTTGACTTTCGGGGATATAGGCAGAATATTTGAACTGTTGGATGCCCAAGTCATGCATTTCTTGTTGGAAAACTCCAGACAAACTTTTACCTTTTGTGACACTGGATAGATTTGGGATGGCCAACATGTGTAAAACAAAAACCTTGGCTAAAGCTTTTCCAGTGGTTTTAGTTCCTCAAAGTAATTACCTACGGAAATCTTATGGATGCACACAGTATGATCAATTAATGGTTGCCTGAATCGGTCTTCAGTAAGGGACCGACACAGTCTATCATTATTCTGCTAAATGGTTCGTCAAATGCCGGAGTAGGTTGCACATGAGCCGAAAGTGTCTAACGGAATAATTTCCTGATCAACATCATTCTCAAGAACTCTTCTTGCCATAACTCTGATAAATCCACAAGCAATTTACAAAATCACATTTCACACACTCATTCTGATGACATTTTTTATCCAGTCTTTGTTTCTGTATCCTTGTCAAATTAATTGGTTATTTCAAATGTTCAAACGACATTCAAAATTTACTAGGTGTTTTCTCAATGATTGCTTTCTACGATGTGATTTGGAAGTAACAAGATTTCCCAACCTTTAGTTAAATAACAAAGAAAGGTTTCTCAGAAAATTGTCGATTATGATATTACCTTTTGACATCTTTGTTCAAAGGAACAATGAAGTGAATTTTCTTCAGCACATCTTTTGCAGCGGAAATCATCTCCACTGATTGTTTGGATATCACACCAACCTGATTTTAGGTACCAATACTACTAGTGTTCTTAATGGACTAAATCTCACCAGTTCCTGTTTGGCCAAATCCAGGAAATTTTGTAACACACCTGCTCTGTTTTGTACTTTGTATTATGAGTTACTATTTGTTGGCTGTAGAGGCATCAGCAAAAGAACTGGAAAGTGTCAATGGAGTTTGTCCCTTTAGACATGGGTTTCCTTATTTTAATTAAATGAAGAAGTGCTTCCCTTAAATCAAGTTCAGCTTGCATCCTCATTAACAGGTGAATAAAAGAGGCAATGGAGATGGTCACATATCAAGGTTCTAGCGAATGCGTGAGCATTCTAGCAGTAATACGTCTCTTTCTATTTGGAGTTGACTCCCTTTGATTTTCATTCATCATCGATTGTATGAACTCGCTGCAACTATCCTCTTCTTATTGGATTTTTCAGGGTTTGCCTTTTTATTGTCAGTCGTACAATTGAATCACAAAAGTGAATGAATCAAGATTCCTCCTAGATATCGTCTTCCACATGATTTAAAGATGACTAGGTGTGTGTGTTTGAGTACTGATTCTTGAATAAGCTAGTTGTTTCAAGGCAACTTTATGTTTTCTAATTTGAATGTGAATGATTCTCTGTTTTAATTGACTGTTGTTAAAGTAAACCATTTTAACGTGTCTTTGAGACTATCTTCTAACAAATCTGAATGAAGATGTATATATTTGTCACAATAATGACATACAGACATACAGTACATGAATTAATTTGAAAGGAGCATAAGATGAACATGAAGTCTTCTTCAATATTGTCAGAAAGGAATGAAGTGAACGGTGTTTTATGTTTTTGAAAGAAATCAGGAAGACGGTGTGTACATGACCTGACCTTGCTGCTGATTGTGAAATAAACCTGTATGAAATCTGAAATAATCAGGAGCAAAAGTTTTAAATTATAGAGTAAATATATTTGTGGCAATTGAGTAGTACCACCATAAGCATTGTTCAGCCGTGATGTTCCTAACTGGTTTGCCAGAGCCTGTATCTGATATTTATCTCGTGGAGTCTTAAACACTATATGACGAGCATTAAGACTAAACATGTGATGTTCTTTACTTAGATGAAATACACTTTTAGTAATGCAAATACTGGCATTACGATGATATCGTTCTTGTGAGAACCAAAGTTTAATTTCTTCGTTTATTCCTAACATGTCATTGAAACTGACAAGATTCGTTTGGCTATATTGACATTCTTGTGAGAACCAAAGTTTAATTTCTTCGTTTATTCCTAATGTGTCATTGAGACTGACAAGATTCGCTTGGCTATATAGACAATCCCATCATCTTCGCGAAGAATTCCTTTACTCTCTTCTTCCAGCAATGAGTAAAATGACTGTCACTTATTGTAACATCACACAATATGTTACGTAGGATGATCAAACAAAAGTGCTTTGTTTTGGATCACACGTTTGACAAAGTCAGTTTTGCCTAAACTGTTACCTCCATCAAACAATATCTAATCGGTATGGAGAAGATACAACCCCTCTGCATTGTAATATTACATCATTTACCTTGAACATGGAGGATAAGTTAACCTAATTCATTCCTTGATCTACATGTATAGAAAAAATTCATTCTTGCACCCACAAATAGTCAAATTCATTCCTTCGTCTATAAGTATAGTTAACCAAAATCATTCATTGACCTACATGTATACTTAATGAAATTTGTTCCTTGATCTACATCTATACTTAACAAACTTCATTCTTTGATCAACATGTAGAGTTAACCCAATTCATTCCTTCATCCACATGTACAGTTAACCCAATTCATTCCTTCATCCACATGTACAGTTAACCCAATTCATTCCTTCATCCACATGTACAGTTAACCCAATTCATTCCTTCATCCACATGTACAGTTAACCCAATTCATTCCTTCATCCACATGTACAGTTAACCAAATTCATTCTTTAATCCACATGTACAGTTAACCCAATTCATTCCTTCATCCACATGTACAGTTAACCAAATTCATTCTTTAATCCACAGTGGTTAAGAAGGATCACCAATTCAGTCGTTTTTTCTTGTCCCTTCCATGGAAGGTAAAAGTAAAAAGATCTATAGAATTTGCTTGCATATATTTTAATAATCTTATTACAATGATTGACAACTGAAAACAGAAATATCACAAAAAATGCCCAAATGATGACACTGTCATCAGTCTGACTGGGATAGCACTACTGTCAAGTATTCGAGCTCTCACCCTTTGAGACTGAATGTTGTTTAAGAAATAACAAAACACGCATGTGAGTGATACTGAAAATATATGTATTATCCTCTCACACTAATGATTGTTAAATAAGGAAACAGGACACTGAAATAAATACAAAGGTATGTAGTATGGATCTAGTGGAAACCAAAGAACAAATAAATAATTTAGTCAAACCCTACCATGCCTCTTGTCTCTATAGTCAATCACTATACTGACATTCCACTTTATAGTCAACAGCTACAATGATATTTCTTTTATAGTCGAACACTATAATGACATTTCTCCCCATATTCAAACACTGTATTGACATTTCTCGCTATAATCAACCAATATAATGACATTTCTCTTATAGTAAAACGCTATACTGACATTTCTCATACATATGACCAATGTTTACTTGACATTTCATATGATGCTCTTAACTCGCTCTCCCGTCTCGGTCACTTTAACCACCCAGGCCGTCAATGCACACACACGTTCGCACTTCTCCTGGCGGTCTTTCATCTCCTTACTACAGCGGCCTCTAGCTACATCTAGTTAGCCCGCACCCAGTTATCCACACCTAGTCTGCTGAATATGAGAAAACTTCCAAATAATCTGCTTTCTGATCATCATTCAGATTAAAAACATATGAACGTTTCAAACGAATTAATATTAACACACATGAAATATTTCATCAAGTACGACTTTCTGTAATGTACGAATGACATACCATTGATTGGCTACATAAAACATATTTAATACTAAAACATATATATAAACATCTTCAATATTAGTTATAATAACAACAAAATAACCTACAAACAGGAGTACTGCACATGTGCTCCTATCCCTATCAATAATCTGAATTGTACCATCTCTCGCTACCAGATTACATTAGTAATACACTCTTGGTGAATTAAACTAAAAGTATGAGAAAACAATCCTAGCATATAATATAACATTGAATGTGTTTTGCGATACTAAACATTAACTTGAACTAAAAAAGAATGTAACTCACCCAACTCGTTGGCTTGAACTAGGCAAAAAATAATGGCGATCCCACCCCGACAGTTAAACGTACAAAGAGCTTCCCTCAAATGGCTGTCGTCTTCAAGATCTCTCCTTAGTAGTTTTACAGCCTGCTTAAGCATATGAATTCTTCTTGAGGTGTCTGCTATGTATCTGTAGCCCAAATCTTCTTGACAAAGTTTCTCAACATTTCTTTTCAAATCTAGTCAAAAAAGAATTACTTAAATCCAAAAAAAGCAGATATGTGTTATTTGACTCTGGAAAATCCATTTATCCTATTTTATAAATAAAATGTATAAACTCCCCGTTTTTATTTCATTTTAAAGGCATGCTATGCTTATGTCTTCTAGTTCAGCGTTTACATTAGTTACTTTGCACGTAACTCTATTTATAGAAGTTAGAATAAAGTACTTAGATCTGATCACATGATTATGTTCTGGCCAATGGAACATTTCCCTTCATTTATTAACTGATGCAACTACCATTATTGACCAGTATCTGCCGAACGAAATCATCTAAAGATGAACCATGCAGGGAATTAGCCAGTCTGGGTCTTCTAGATTTCACAAATTATATGAGCGCATTTGTAAAACCTCCCTGATGCAAGGTTCAAACTATAAAATGATGCTTGTTACGGGGCCCAATTATGTGCCAACCGTGTTTAGTTTATCTACCATCCATGTCATGCCAAAGAAGCCAGATGAGAAAACAGTTACAAAACAAGTCATGTTGCAACAAAATATTTCCACCGCCTTCATTTAAGTCACGAAAAGCATTTTACGGGTGAATGACCAAATAAATTTGTACACTGTGCAGAGTATATTTTAATATGCACAACTTGAAACTAATGCATAACCACTTTCTAAATGTGTTACTTCGCACAAAGTTTTGCAAACATCACATGATGGCACACCCCGGGAGGATCGCTGCAAATGCAGTAACATTATAAATGTTAAGCTTTGTTTCACAGACCAATGATTACAATGCATATACCTTGTTTTTTACTTCCCTAAATTTTTCTCATCTTTTCTCGCATAAAATGTTTGCTGGGTTTTTTTTCCAGAAAATATCAAGCATTCAATCTTTCTTAAATTCTCAAATGCTGAAACAATCTTTCCTAAAGTCTCACCTTCAGAGGAAAATATTGGTCCTTATTATATATGAGTAAAACTCAACCACATTTGTTTTCCCCATGTATATAGGTATCCTTTGTCAGAGAAAACAAAAACAAAAGCCGTTATTGGTGTATTGGATCTAATAATGAAAATCATGGTTAACAACTAGAATTATCTGCAATGGGTTCAATATTTGGTACTGAATTTTAGTACACTGTGTAACAAAGTTCCGATTATTAATACACTGAACAACAAAGTTTTGAATATTAGTACACATGACAACAAAGTTCTGAATATTAGTACAATGTACAACAAAGTTTTTAATGTTGATACACTGTACAATAAAGTTACGATTATTAGTACACTGCACAACGTTTTTAATAATAAGTCTTTGTACAACAAAGTCCTGAACAGTAGTACTCTGTATAGCAAAATTCTGAATATTTTTTTATTACTGCATTTGTATGGGAAAATATGAACGCATTTTTCGGATGGAATACTGCACGACCTTGCTGCAAAGCTGAGTTGGATTCACTTGAGACGTCTAAGTACAGTATTGTGTGATGTCATATGTGACAAGTCACACACACGGACTAATTACTCATACTAATCCCAAAAATGAGCTTCCCTGATATGTTGGTTTGCTAACTATACATGTATTACATTTTTATATATCAATCAATATTTTATTAACAAAAGTACAATTTTATTAACTTGTGTAGAGTTAGGAAGTATTCAAAGTTTACAAAAAGTGAAAGAATTTCCCAGTTACCTAATTTAGTCAAAATATACACCAAAGACATTACCTGAAGGATGAAAAAATTGCTACTCCTAATCACTCGATAAATAAAGTTGTAGATGTTTTATAACGGCTGAACACTTAAGATAAAATTAGAGAATATTTTAGATTCACTGACCATTTGCAGAATTTAAGAGATCCATACACACGCACGCACATTTTTAGTAACACTGTTGAAGTATCCCTTACTGTGAAATCGAAACCGTGAAATAGCATCAAATCAGCATTTATTTAGATCTGAAAAAAATATTATTTAAAAAATTATAACTTTCCATCCATGCAACAATTGGTGTGGAAAGTAGCTGAATTTGTATAAATGATATGAACAGAACATATTAAATAATCAGCATCGGGTTTTATTCCACCTTCCAAAAAATAATTCTATTTGAATGACATGCCTGAGCATTTAGTGTAAGTTTCCTTTCTGGAGCTGGACGAACATATATTTGCTTTGTCATCCTAATGAAAATAATAATGGCATTACAATGATGTCCTATCCATGTAAACCAAAGTTTAATTCAATTGTCTTTTCCTAACACGTCATCAAAAACGACAAGTCTTAGATGTGTTTGACTAGAGACCGAAAAATTCCATCATCTTCATGATGAATTCTTTCTACAAACGAAATAGATTCTCCTTGACTTCCTTTCAGTACTGTGAAAGATGATTGTCCCTAATTGTTGTTGTTGTTGTTGTAGGGTTTAACACCATTTTTCAGCACACGATAGGCTATACATGGCAGCCAGCATTAATGGTGGAGGAAGAACCCGGGAAATCCCCGGAAAGAACCACCGACCCTTGAGAAGCTACTGGCAAGCTTTCTCACATATCCACATTGGCTGAATCCGAGACTCGAACCCATGCAGACAGAGGTGAGATGGCAGTGATCCATAACGGAGAGCGCTTTAGACCACTCGGCCACTCGGGGCCCCTCCCTAATTGTAACACAACACAATATGTTATGGAGGACAATAAAAAAAATAGTGATTTGTGTTTGATCACACGTTTGACAAATTAGGTTTTGCCTGAACCTGAATCAACATCTTAAAGGGATGGCAAAGATACAATGCCTCTCCATTTTGATATCTAATATTACATCATTTAATTAACCTAATTCATTCCATGATCCACATGTATAGTGACCCAAATTCATTCTTGCACCCATGTATATAGTTAACCAAATTCATTCCTTCATCCATAAGTATAGTTAACCAAATTCATTCCTTGATCTACATGTATAGTTAACCCAATTCATTCCTTGACCTACACGTAAAGTTAACTCAATTCATTCCCTGATCTACATGTATAGTTAACCAAATTCATTCCTTGATCTACATGTATAGTTAACCCAATTAATTCATTGAACTACATGTATAGTTAACCAAATTCATTCCTTGATCTCCATGTACAGTAAACCCAATTCATTCCTTCATCCTAATATACAGTTAACCAAATTCATTCCTTCATCCACAGTGGTCACCAGTTCAGTCATTTTAACTTGTCCCTTCCATTGAAGGCAAAAGTAAAAAAATCTACAAATTAAATTTCATTATTTTATTGCAAATTTAACAATTGACAAGAAAAAGACACAGAATGATGACATCATCAGCAGTATGACTGGGATAGCACCACCATGTGGTCCACGCCACATCGAACCATCTTCGACTCAGCTGGAAGTGACACCTTGGGGAAATAAATGTCTCAAGTCAGATATCCAATTTAATGTACATTCTATATATTCTCTATAATTCTGAATTAACTGAATTTACTATGCAGAACAATTATTTGAAAATTCTTTTCAATTTCATAAAGTTTAAAATGAAATATATAAATTCCTTAACTTTCATACGTATCAATATTCATGGTTTTCTGAAAAGCTACATTTTTATGTTTACGTAAATTCATGTTTTGTTGTAGAAGTAGAGTTCTTTCAGTTTTAACCAACAAAGCAAATCCACCATCAAATATGGCCACTGCCACACAAAAAAAGAAAACATTTAAAGAAAAGTTCCAGAAAAACTGCCTGACAGAGTCGGACTAAACTTTACAGCAAACATCCTGGCATAAAGGACATTTAAATTTGTACCACTGATGCCAATTCACTACTAAAAGAACAACACTAACAACTTTACCTAAATACACTGCAGAACTGTGTCTGACCAATTCAGATACAAAGCATCCTAGCATGGAAGTCTTTCAATACTGGACAAATTATGCTGATATGGCACTAAATAAAGATTGAGAACTTAAAAATGAGGGTAACACTTAAACAACTCTTTGCATAATACATGCAGTCAAACACAGCATTATCCTACCAACCCAGACTATGTTAGCATCAGTGATGACACGTCACTGAGTGCTTGCGAAATCAATGAAGTTACTGCAACATAATGGAAACCGTGAGCCTTAAAGCAGTTTAAAATGGCTGCTATTTCCATCCAAAGTTTTCTTCTAACATGCAACTAAAATGGCAGTAGGCATTCTGATTTCATGGTTCCAATGAGATTAGGAGCAGACAAAACAGCTGTAAATTTACATCTCGTCTTTTCTAGAATATAAGAGTTCCAATAGAGGGCATTCTAATTCATGTGTTCCAAAGTGAAATACCAGTTTAGAAAGCTTACTTAACGTTCTACAAATTTTTCTCCCCTTGAGAAGCCAAAGTTATGACCTCATGGGCATGAATATATAATTGTAATATGACTACTTTATGTTTGATGTTTTATGTGACGGTCAAATTTGGGTGAATTCTTTTCAGAAACTTCTTTGAAAAAGTTTTTAACCTTTTTTTAATTTTTAGTAATGGTGGTTATATTGTATGGTGGATCAGCATCGGTGTTATACACTGTTAAATGTCTTCATGCCAGAGGGCTTCCTATCAAATTCGGTTCTTTCTTGAAGAACACAGAAGTTAAAGGTTTTCTGTCTTTAGCAATCGTAGCGATATTTGACTGTGGGTCAGCTTCACTTGTATAATAGTCAATTTGACTGTGGATTTTGGATCAGTGTAATTTATATAAATTTTGAGGGCCTTCATGCCAGGATACTTCTGTCAAGGTCAAATTCTACTTAAAAGTTCTGAAGCCATTTAAAGGTTTTCTCTTTTTAGCTCTGCCAGTCATAGACCAGAAGATCATACACGTTTGTCATCCATAATTTAGCACTAGTTTGCTGTTACTACTGCTACCGAGAGGATTACCAAGAAACATTACACAAATATTTATCCCATGGTCTAGTTGAACCTAACTGAAAATGGTGATGTATGGACCTCCAATATGGCCACCATAGCAGCCTTCTTGTTATTGTTACTCTGGAGTGGATGGTCAGATAAACATGGCTACCATCTTTGAAAATCATATTGGTACTTCTCCCAACTTTTTATGAAAATGAAAATGGTGATGCATGGACATCAGATATGGTTACCATAGCAGCCTTCTTGTTCTTGCTACTCTGGAATGGATGGCCATGTAAACATGGAATTTTCATTAAAACACTTCTTATGATGTCAGCTGGTCCAAATTGAAAATGGTGCCAATCTAAGGTCAAATACAGCTGCCACAGTGGCCATATCATATCACTACTCCTGAATGAACAGTCACGTGAATATAGGGTTTTCACAACAACAAAAATAGCTGGTTCTCAATGAAAATAGTGCCATGGTGCCAATGTGACAATCAATATGGTGACCATGACTAACGTCTTTGAGAATCTTATTTGTACTCCGCCCAACTTCTTATAATGTCTAGTTGGTTATAAATGAAAATGGTGCTGATCTGATGTATAATATGGATCCTATGGTGGACATCTTTAAAGTCCTATTATCATTACTCTTGAGTGGAAAAATTATATAAACATGAGGCTTTCACAAAAGACTTCTTACATCTCATTAGTCCTAAATGAAAATGGTAACAATATGATATACATCTGCCATGGTGACCTTCTTAACAATCTTTTTATTGCTACTTATTTTGAATGGATGATCAAACTTTTTTACTGAAAGACTTCTTATGATAGCTAATTGGTTATAAATGAAAAAGGTGCCACTCAGATAAACAATATGGCCACCATGCTGGTTGTCTAGAAATCTTGTATTGGCTCTTTTCCTTGAATGATAGGGCATGGATCAGCATGGAGTTTTCATTGAATGATAGGGCATGGATCAGCATGGAGTTTTCATTAAATGAGAGGGCGTGGATCAGCATGGAGTTTTAACTGAATGAAATGCATGGATCAGCATGGAGTTTTCATTGAATGATAAGGCATGGATCAGCATGAGATTTTCACTGAATGATAGGGCATAGATCAGCATGGAGTTTTCACTGAATGATAAGGCATGGATCAGCATGGAGTTTTCACTGAATGATAAGGCATGGATCAGCATGATAGGAAAATCTTCCAGCTTGACTTATGTCAAGACAAGCACTTTACAAGTAAATGGCCTTGAAACTAATTTGCAGGAGTTCTCATGCATCACTGCTTTCCAAGTGTGCAAATTCATACAAACTTTGCACAAATCACATGAACACGCATCCTGGGAGCATCTATACAATTCCAAACTCAATATAAATGTTTAGCTAAGTTTCCATATGTCACAGTCCAATGATTACAGCGCATCTAACATCTTTACTTCCTTAAATTTTGCTCACCTTTTCTCACATCAATGGGTTTTTTCCAGAAAAATGAAGACAAAAGTTCAGTCTTTCCTAAAATTTCAAACAGTGAAATTATCTTCCTAAATTCTCACCTTCAGAGGAAAATATTGGTCCTTATTATAGATCAGTCCTAAACAACCCCACTTGTTTTTTCCCCATGTATATAGATCTCCTTTGTCTGAAAAAAAAATATTTATGGTGCATTAATGAATAATCATGGTAATCAACTAGAGCAATGGGTGCTTCCCATGGGGCTCTATTATCTACAGTCTGCTTCCCTTAAACAGGGAACTTGGGTTTAGATACAACGACAGGATAGGCAGTCAATGGCCATAACTCTTCCAAATGATGATGTGCAATGCTGGAAATCCAACTCACTTAAGGTCTCATCATAAGTTCTGAATATTAGTACACTGTACAACAAAGTTCTAAATATTATCACACTGTACATAGTTCTGAATATTATCACACTGTACAACAAAGTTTTAAATATTAGTACACTATACAACAAAGTTCTGAATATTATCACTGTACAACAAAGTTCTAAATATTAGTACACTGTACAACAAAGTTCTGAATATTATCACACTGTACAACAAAGTTCTGAATATTAGTACACTGTACAACAAAGTTTTGAATATTACTAAGGAAGATGATGACTGATTGGATGTGGAGGTGTTCCCTCCCATCTGCTGGGGTGTTCTAGTCACCCCCGTCCCTGACTGGTTTTGTTAGTATTGTAATTCAGCAGATGGAATAATTTGGGTTGATTCATATGTTCACCTGACCACTTTATTAAGTCAGTGAGAGGTTTATATACCCCTTTGTTGCTGGAGTCACCGATTACACAGGTGAGGCCAGTATTGCTACTGGTAAGGTCATGTGACCATTGTTATTCTGGCTTATTCCTATAGCATCTGGGTTCTGAAATAAACCATTGTCTCATAGCCAGGATTTGGATACGTAGAGAAACATGATTTTAAATAGGGGTATAAATAAAGAAATTACTAGAAAAATCTTGTGACATTTTTTCGACTAACAGACACTTTGATCTCTATATTACAGAACCATAAAGTTAATTTCTGTAATGCAATACATAATACTTCATGCTATTGTACACATTATTGGTTACAATATAAAGTCTGCAGGAGTGTCAACTGATCATTGAATTTAAGTCCTTACTGAGACATAAGATTGTCAAATGGCTTGTAAAATCAATCGGGTTGTAAAATCAATCAGGTTGTAAAATCAATCGGGTTGTAAAGTCAATCAGGTTGTAAAATCAATCGGGTTGTAAAGTCAATCAGGTTGTAAAATCATTCGGGTTGTAAAGTCAATCAGGTTGTAAAATCAATCGGGTTGTAAAGTCAATCAGGTTGTAAAATCATTCGGGTTGTAAAGTCAAACAGGTTGTAAAATCAATCAGGTTGTAAAGTCAATCAAGTTGTAAAATCAATCAGATTGTAAAGTCAATCAGGTTGTAAAATCAATCTGGTTGTAAAGTCAATCAGGTTGTAAAATCAATCCGGTTGTGAAGTCAATCAGGTTGTAAAATCAATCTGGTTGTAAAGTCAATCAGGCTGTAAAATCATTCGGGTTGTAAAGTCAATCGGGTTGTAAAGTCAATCGGGTTGTAAAGTCAATCGGGTTGTAAAGTCAATCAGGTAGTAAAGTCAATCAGGTTGTAAAGTCAATCGGGTTGTAAAGTCAATCAGGTTCTAAAATCAATCAGGTTGTAAAGTCAATCAGGTTGTAAAATCAATCGGGTTGTAAAATCAATCGGGTTGTAAAGTCAATCAGGTTGTAAAATCAATCCGGTTGTAAAATCAATCAGGTTGTAAAATCAATTGGGTTGTAAAGTCAATCTGGTTGTAAAATCAATCAGGTTGTAAACTCAATCAGGTTGTAAAATCAATCGGGTTGTAAAGTCAATCAGGTAAAATCAATCAGGTTGTAAAGTCAATCAGGTTGTAAAGTCAATCGGGTTGTAAAACCAATCGGGTTGTAAAATCAATCGGGTTGTAAAATTAATTGGGTTGAAAAAAATCGACTTGAAAAAAAATCAGGTTGTTATTTCAATCGTGTTGTGAAATCAATCAGGTTGTAAAATTAATCGGGTTGAAAAAAATCGACTTGAAAAAAAATCAGGTTGTTACTTCAATCATGTTGTAAAATCAATCGGGTTGTAAAGTCAATCGTGTTGTGTGTGTGTGATTTGGATTTTTTACGTAGCTTTAACAATTTTTCAGTCATATCACAATGATGTCTGCAATGTGGCAGTTTTTTGTGATGTCTAGCACTAGGGCATCATGTTGCAGACATGTAGCGTGATATCCCACCCTGTCACATTATCCTGACACCAGGCTGACCAGTCCTAACACTAACCTCGTAATGCTGAGCGCTAAGCGAGGAAGCTGTTAGTACCATTTATGTAAGTCTTTGGTATGACTCAGCTGGGGATCGAACCCTCGACCTCCTGCATCCGAGGCAGATGCTCTAACCACTAGGCCACTGGAGCAGTTCAATCGTGTTGTAAAATCAATCGGGTTGTGAAATCAATCAGTTTGTAAAGTCAATCGGGTTGTAAAATACACTCACTCAGACCATAATTACCTACAGCAGTTCTTAACCCCATGAAAATCAAAGGCAGTTCCAAACCCCATGGAGTTCAAAGGCAGTTCCAAACCCCATGGAGTTCAAAGACAATTCCAAACCCCATGGAGTTCAAAGGCAGTTCCAAACCCCATGGAGCTCAAAGGCAGTTCCAAACCCCATGGAGCTCAAAGGCAGTTCCAAACCCCATGGAGTTCAAAGACAATTCCAAACCCCATGGAGTTCAAAGGCAGTTCCAAACCCCATGGAGCTCAAAGGCAGTTCCAAACCCCATGGAGTTCAAAGACAATTCCAAACCCCATAGAGTTCAAAGGCAGTTCCAAACCCCATGGAGCTCAAAGGCAGTTCCAAACCCCATGGAGTTCAAAGGCAGTTCCAAACCCCATGGAGCTCAAAGGCAGTTCCAAACCCAGCTTGACATAATCTTTGGGTTTATATTAAATTTTAAGTTCTAACGGTTCTCATGTCCTGTCATGAGACATATTCAGATGCCTGATGAACATAACTGTTGTCTTTCCTCCCTTCTTGTCCCCAGGAATCTGGATATTCCTCTTTGTCCCCAGGAATCTGGTTATTCCTCTTTTGTCCCCAGGAATCTAAATATTCCTCTTTTGTCCCCAGAAATGTGGATATTCCTCTTTTGTCCCAAGAAATCTGGATATTCCTCTTTTGTCCCCAGGAATCTGATATTCCCCTTTTGTCCCCAGGAATCTGAATATTCCTCTCTTGTCCCCAGAAATCTGGATATTCCTCTTTTGTCTCCAGGAATTTGGATATTCCTCTTTTGTCCCCAAAAATCTGGATATTCCTCTTTTGTTCCCAGGAATTTGGATAGTCCGTTTAGTACTATTCTTGAGAGGCTTATTTTATTAAATACTTTTAACATTTTTTTCCTTTCACTAGCTGTCATTTGTAGGAAAAGTTATTCTGCATGAAAAGGGCAGTTTAAAGTGTCTTTAATGTTCCTGTAAAGTTTTACTGGTTTCCTGATGAACTCCATCTGAGCCCAAAATTTATAGGGTTCTTCCTCACCCCAAGAACAAGCTATCCACAAGGTTTGGCAACTGTAGAATTTGGAGAATTCAAGTTATTATAGAGAAACCATTTTTCTTCTTTCAGTCAGTGACCTTGTCCAAAATCAATATCCCAGATGCAAGTCATACGCATAGTCTGATGAACTGTTGATGTGGACATATACAAAAAACGCTAGAAAGACAAACCCTTCCAAAAAAACCTAAACATTAAGTTCTATGAGAAAACAGGCAAATATGTTAAAATTTCTGTAAAATGTATGAATGAAAAAATTCCAAGCTAGGATCTGTTGGCAAATTGTGAGATATAAATATTAGTTTGCAAGATTTTCACTTAGAGGCTTGTAATACAAACAATAAGAATATCCTTACCCGTTAGTGCTGCATAATGACTCAGTCCACACCTGATGTCCACAACTTTTGTATCAGTCTGTAGCTCATTTCGGCCAAACAGTGTTGGAGGAATCTCTGAAGGGAAATCTGCCATTTCCAGTTTTGGACCCTTGCCAAGAATTCCAAATCCCCACACAAACACTTGGCCTTGATCTGAAATCAATCCAAATAAAAGACATTATCTGCTGGTGACAATTTCAAAGTTCCAAAATATTATTAGGTATCAGCAGCATCACAAGATATATGACATCACAGAAAAATCAAAACATCAAGGATTTTGCAACAAGCAAACTTTGTTTATTCCAAGCTTTATCCTCTATGTGCTTGGATCTCCTTCAGTTCTTGTATTATGCTCTACGATTGCAAACAAAAACTTCTAAATTATCTCTCTATGCATAATTTATAATGATAGAAGTACTGGGAAGTTAGATCTGTCAGACTGAGTTTTACAGCAGCCATGTGAAGTTGGAAAATTTGGGGATTTCAATTCCACTCCAGTCACATCTTTCTTACCTGTTGAGACCCAGACCCCACATGTAACGTGCACTCATTTGTGTGAAGTGCTTAGAATCAGAGCTGTAACACAATGTGCACCAAATCAGTGAACTGTTGAGATCCAGATCCCAGTTATAATGTGCACCCATTGTGAACTGCTCAGACTTAGATCCTAAAATTCATGTACATGGCTAACACTCAGAACTGCATATCAATGTACACCCATTTGTACACAGCTAACACCCAGAACTGCAGATCAATGTACACCCATTTGTACATGGCTAACACCCAGAAATGCAGATCAATGTACACCCATTTGTACACAGCTAACACCCAGAACTGGAGATCAATGTACACCCATTTGTAAACAGCTAACACCCAGAACTGCAGATCAATGTACACCCATTTGTAAACAGCTAACACCCAGAACTGCAGATCAATGTACACCCATTTGTAAACAGCTAACACCCAGAACTGCAGATCAATGTACACCCATTTGTAAACAGCTAACACCCAGAACTGCAGATCAATGTACACACACTTGTGAATTGCTGACACCCAGATCTGCAGATCAAGGCCAACTCATCTGTCAAGTACTGAGACCCAGACCTGCAAAGTCCATATAGGGAATAATTTATGGTTTAATATTATATGTAGATGACAGTTTGGTATGACCTGTGATTTTATGCAGTGACCTCTGAGAGCATTGTTATGTACATGTACTTGATAGCTATTAGTTTTGATATGGTCCACTCCAGAGAAAAACCACAACTCAAAGTGTGGATGCTAAAAATAGAACATGTGCTGATGTCATTTTCTTGCTGAAATATATGTGTATTGAATAGTATTACAAACATCCATGTTGGCATGGTAACCTGAAAGTCATGTTTTACTTTGTGTTTAATTAGTTTTTTCCTGTTATATCTCATCCAACAAATGGGCAATTGAATATCTACGTCAAAGGTAAGCACTTGCTAACATTTAATGAGGTGACATTTATTTATTAGACAGAATATGATACAGACTTTTTCATGTGGTACAATATGAACTTGTAGACAGGATATGACATGACCTTTTTAGGGTAGTACATTATTACTCGATCTATAGCATAGGGTAAGCAAACTACAGATAAATTCTCAGGAGGAATGAATATTTACCAGCCAAATGAAACCATGCATATGTCATTTTTTTAAAATTGCTTTCAAGTGTTAATAACTAAAATTCTATGAATTTACAAAAAAATGTGCAAATAATTAGGCAGATAAAAGGAAACAGTTTACAAACCTAAAAGTTTCAGGTATTTTAACTTTAATTTGGGTTTATTTTTTTTTATTTTTTATTTATTTACTGGATTTTTATTGCTAAATCTGGATGAATTTGCCTTGCAGGTTCTAAAAAGAAAAATTTCAATGATGGAACAAAATTCTATATCTGTCACAGGTACAGGACAAATTTTATAAGACTGTTGTCACAGTTTAGAATTTAGCCACCAGAAAGCAAGAATGTCGCAAACTGAAATAGCCTACATCTCACACAGGAATGTTCCAACACTGCAAGGCAAAAAAAAAAAGTTAATACAAATTTGTATTTACCACATTCATAAATGGTATAAATTAAAGTACATTTTTTCATCATTAGATTAAATACCACTGTGTGACAACATGCCCCCCACACAAACCTCCCCCTCCCATTAAATTGCTGCAAAGAAGAATTGCAACTGGAACTTTCCAAAACCTAAAGAAAGTGCTTTAATATCATCTGTGCATTCCATAATATTGAATGAGCTTTTCTTTACATAATCAGACCCAGTCCAGTCTACTGAATGCACACCATTTGAAAGCATAACTGTTTTCAAATATCAAATCGGACACCAATGAAAATAAGAACAAATCCATAGTAGCCACAACTTCATGTAAAACAAAACAAACAAAGATAAATCCCAAGTGAAATCTCGGTGAATCATCTTTCCAGTTTTAAGTCAAAATATCCAGTTTAATAAATCCTGTAGGACTGATATACTATAGCTAGAACCTGTGTGGAAACATCTAACATAACAAATTCTGTATGACTGTTACAATGTACTACAAATTGTGTGGAAACATCTAATATGACAAATTCTGTATGACTGCTACAATGTATCTACTAATGGTGTGGAAAGATCTAACATAACAAAATTCTGAATGACTGCTGCAATGTAGCTACAAATTGGAAACATCTAACATGACAAATTCTGTATGACTGCTACAATGTAGCTACAAAGTGTGGAAACATGTAGCATGACAAATTCTGTATGACTGCTACAATGTAGCTACAAATTGTGTGGAAATATCTAACATAACAAATTCTGTATGACTGCTACAATGTAGCTACAAACTGTGTGGAAATGTCTAACATGACAAATTCTGTATGACTGCTACAATGTAGCTACAAACTGTGTGGAAATATCTAACATGACAAATTCTGAATGACTGTTACAATGTAGCTACAAATTGGAAACATCTAACATGACAAATTCTGTATGACTGCTACAATGTAGCTACAAATTGTGTGGAAACATCTAGCATGACAAATTCTGTATGACTATTACATTGTTGCTACAAAATGTGTGGAAACATCTAACATAACAAATTCTGTATGACTGCTACAATGTAGCTACAGAATGTGTGGAAACATCTAACATGACAAATTCTGTATGACTGCTACAATGTAGCTACATCTTGATTGGAAAGAACTCAACTTTAACAAACCCTGTAGCTACAGTTTGTGACATAATCATAGTCCAAATAAATAACAGCTGATTTTTATGATCACAGAGAAGCAAGAAATAATAAGAAAACCAAGAAAATAATTATGAATAAAACAATGTTACTCTTTTTGACAATTATTGGAACTAAAAAACAAAATTCCACAACAGATTCTTGAACAGGATACTTACCATTAAGTATTCCACAGATTGAACCACCAGCACAAGCCTTGATAATTTTTCCCAATTTCCCAATTGGCAAATGCCTCGAAGTGTGAACTTGAGTAGCATCTGTTACCATAGACAACTGACTGTATTCTGAATTTCCCCATCCAAATAAATCTCCTTTATCTGATATAGCTAGGACACAGTCAGCTGCTGAGGCTATGTCTATGATTTTCTCCCCTCTTATGTCCCCTACGACTTTAGATGGAATACCAGTTGCTTTATAATGGCCCAGGCCTGTAAAAAAGAAACATGTACAGATCCACAGAAATTAAGTGGAATTAAGGTACTGAAGTCAACTGTATAATAAAGCAATAATAGACTTTCAGTAATTAAAACAGTTTACTGTTCAGTCTGGTTTTGTAGGTTTTATTGACATTTTTAAGCACATGACTGGCTATACTTGGTAGAGGAAGAACCTGGGAAAATCCCAGAAAGAACCACCAACCCAAGCTTTCTCACATACCCACATTAGCAGAGCAAAGACACAAAACTATGTAGACAGAGGTGACATTAGATGATCTGTAAATGTGGACACCTTAGACCACTCAGTCACCCAGGGCCTTGTATACTCTTGAAATAAAGGTTAATTTATATTTTAAAGGCATACTGATTACAACTACTTGCTTGTCTAACTATCATTTCACCATGTGACACAGGTGGCATTTAATAATGACCTACTGCATGTGTTACTGATCTCTGGTGAAATAATGTCATGGCACACACAAGTACAGGGATCCGAAATACAACAATAAACTGTCATGTCACACAGCTACAAGGACCCAAAATACAACAATTAACTGACATGTCACCCAAATGTAAGGATCCAAAGTACAACAATAATATGTCATATCATAAAACTTGAAGGATCCAAAAACTACAACAATAAACTGTAATATCACACAACAATAATAATCCAAAATACAACAATAAACTGTCATATCTCACAACTACAAGGATCCAAAGTACAACAATAAACTGCTTCAGGTCAGAGAACTAAAAATGTTCCAAAATACAACAACAAACTGTTTAAGACTCAAAGGCAATGGCAATGCAACAGGTTATTTAGTTTTAATCCTTACATTGTACCAACATGGGTCAGTTATTATTGTGTATCCTTGGGAAAGGTAATTTATTCAAAATGCCTTGGCACTAAATAACCTACTGGATTTGCAGCAAAACACCAAACCAAAGAAAAGTGAAGTATTCTCTTTAAGCATCTGAAAATGCATACCTGTCTGGCAATCTGAAAATGTATACCTGTCTGTCCATCTGCTCCCAATCCACAAGAATAAACTTCTCCTGTTTCTGTGAGGAAAAAACTGTGATCTTGTCCACACACCACCTGAAATTATTACAGTAAAACCTGTTATGAAAGACCAGCCCTTCTTGCAACAAAAAATGGTCTCTCAAAACAGGTGATCTCTCAAAGCAGATTTGTACAAAAAGACCAGTTGCCACAGTCCAGTTTCAGAAATATTTCAAGGAAAATAACAACAATTACTGTACATATATTCTATTCTTTATTAAAAGTTTTTGCTAAAATATTGTATGCATTCATCTAAAAACAAAATTAGATAGCAAAAAAGATATACTTAAACATGAAATCACATTTACAGTTGAAGATCACATATTTTATTTAGCACATAAAATCGTTTCTGTATTACTCGTTTTCCTTTATCACAAACTAAATTTGTTTAACCAACATTTAAACCGCTTTTTGCAAGTGGTCTGCTCTTTTTCACTTCTTTCAGTTACAGTAATTATTTTCTCCAGCCTTAAAATTTGTCTCTTTTTAACTGGAGGTTTGTCCATTGTTATAGGTGTTAAAATTATTAGTGCTCAATCGTAATATCGAACATAAAGACGGTTTTGACTGGGCTGTGGGAAAATATGAAAAATCTATACATGTACATTGCATATTTAACAATTAATAAAATCAAAAGAAACAATTATCACATCCAGAAACAGAACCATGTACTAAGAGACAAAAGCCAATGGCTTCATTCAAAGATGACATACAGGGATTAACTCTATAAGCAAAGTGTGTAACCCGGTCACACCAACTTGAATAGACTGCAGCTTTGTGAATGGGATGTAATCACTTAACATCGGGGGGATGGAGGGGAAATACAACAAACATCACAAGTCTTGAACACTATTAATCAAATCCCACAGACAATTCTCTCTTGCTGGTTTAATAGACAATGACCTTATTCACCACCACCCAATACAGATTAACTCTATAGACAAACAATATACGTGACCATTATGTCAACTTTGGCACTACAAAGCCAATTCGTGACATATACATTAGCCTGGTTTACATAATGTAGCATCTATCACTAGTAGCAAAAATCCTTTTTTTTTAATAATTCCTTTTATGTTTGGTTTTTATCAGAACAATCATTACTAATCAAGCAGGTGTTGTAACAATTGATTATATATAGGTCAGTGGTGTCTGTCTGTTCTCAGGATACGGTCGTTGATAGGGATGCCGGCTCCTACGATAAAGCCATTAAGCAGGCTAAGTGCGGGAATAATTAGTCTGCTTTCCTGCTTTTTATGCTCCCTGCGTTGCTCACCCCTATACAAATAGCGGAGAACAATACAGGGAAAATACGAAGTAGGGAACCAGACTAGGAAATAATCTATATATACTTTAGTCTGGTTTACAACAAAAGCTATAAAACACTATAGGCATAGCTAAAATAAAAATCAGACATTGGTAGCCAGCCACTTTTTTTTTTTAATTTAGAACGGTATGAGCAGTCAGTTTTACGGGGTTTAAATAAAGGTCAGTGGAGTTAATCCTCATTTTTGCAATGCAGTCATTCATAGCAGTGTCGAAATGCATATTTTGCCAAGACATCGCAGTCGCTGGTCACGTTCAGCAGGCAGTCGCTCATAACAGAGTGTTTATATAATAAAATCGATCTGTTCCTCACGATTGTGGTCGAAAATGACAGGTGGTCGCTCATAGCAGTTTTTACTGTAGTCTCTCATTATTTTTATTGAAAAAAAATCCATATCTATCTCCTATAAGTTCATTCTAGTTATCTATTTGTTATTTCTGGGCCTAATCTGTGGCAATCTCTGCCTTCATCAGACTGACAAGTCATTCCTGTCCAGAAGCACACTGAGATAACTGTAACTGAGTTCATGGTATTTGAGGCAATACCTACAATTATAACAATATCCCTTCCACTGCAGCACATTTTAAATCAGGATTAAACAATCAAAAAATATATTTTATGTCGATATTGTATATATATATATATATATATATATATATATATATATATATATATATATATATATATATATAGTAAGTACTAACCTTTGTAATGTTCTCAGGTAAACTGGGTATCATATAAACACTGGATTTCTTACTGAAATGTATTACATACATCCATAAAGTTAAAACATATATTCCAAAATCATAATTACAGAATAAACTATTATTATTATCATTTCTACTATCACTACTAAAGCTGCTTCTATTAATGCAAAATCTGATTTGAGAGACCACTGAGAGAATACATGTCTCAAAAGACCAGACAGATTCCACATGTAGGAAAACATTTTGTTATAAAATGTAATGACATTAATTGAAAGACCACAAGTCTTAAGGAAGCCAGCTCTCGAAACATTGGAGAATTTAATTTCTTGAAAATGCATATATTTTAGACACTTAAGAAGGGTCCAATCATTCAAAAACACTTTATAGGTGTGCATTTTCTTGAAATACTCTTAGGTGGGTATCTATCCACATGTACCCTATCACCAATAGTCCATATCTCCATGTACTCTATCACTAATAGTCCATATCTCCATGTACCTTGTCATTAACAGCCTATATCTCCATGTATCCTGTTATTAACAAGTCAATATCCTCATGTATTCTGTCATTTATAGTCCATATCTACATGTACCCTGTCACTAATAGTCCATATCCCTATGTACCCTGTCACTAATAGTCCATATCTCCATGTACCCTATCACTAATAGTCCTTATCTCCATGTACTTTGTCACTAACAACCTATATCCCCATGTATCCTGTTATTAACAAGTCAATATCCCCATGTATCCTGTCATTAATAGTCCATATCTCCATGTACCCTATCACTAATAGTCCATATCTCCATGTACCCTAACACTAATAGTCTATATCCCCATGTACCCTGTCACTAACAGCCCATATCCCCATGTATCCTGTTATTAACAAGTCCATATCCCTATGTATCCTGTCATTAATTGTCCATATCCCCACGTACCCTGTCACTAATGGTCCATATCACAATGTACCCAGTTACTAATAGTCCATATCCCATGTACACTGGCACTAATAGTCCCTAGACCCATGTACCCTGTCACTAATAGTCAATATCTCCATGTACCCAGTTACTAGTAGCCCATACCCCATGTACACTGTCACTAATAGTCCCTAGACCCATGTACCCTGTCAATAATGGTCAATATTACAATGTACCCAGTTACTACTAGTCCATACCCCATGTACACTGTCACTAATAGTCCCTAGACCCATGTAACCTGTCACTAATAGTCCATATCTCCATGTACCCAGTTACTAGTAGCCCATACCCCATGTACACTGTCACTATTAGTCCCTAGACCCATGTACCCTGTCACTAATGGTCCATATCATGATGTACCCAGTTACTAATAGTCCATACGCCATGTACACTGTCACTAATACTCCATAAAATAACCACTGAATGAGTACTTAAAAATAGTACATAAATGGTACATTAATATGCCAGCCATGCCATAAATGTAGCATTAAACTTCTTTTGATATAAAACTATCTTTAGTTGGTCAGATAATGTATGTTTTGATATAAAACTATCTTTTGTTGGTCAAATAATTGATATAAAGCCATGTTTAATTGTCAGATGATTGACCTTTTCAATCCAAGTTCAAAAGATGTCTTCCTTGTTCTAAATACAATTCATCCTCAAATTATGGTTAGTGGCATATGACTGTCATTTTGTGGAAACTGTTTCCACTCTTGGAGCCCCTATGATCTTGACCAAAACCAATAGGAGTATTAAGTTTCATCAAAGCACATGGTACAAAGCATTGGTAGTTTTGTAGAAATTGTTTTATCTTCATTTAGTCACTGTGACCCTAACCTTTGATCTTTTGACCTCAAAATGTGGCCAAAGTGGATGATCGATCTTAAAATAATATGCAGAAACCATTTCTCTTTTGCCCCATCAAATCAACCATGACAATTTGACCCCAAAATCAATAAATATCTTTCTTACCTCAACTGTAAGCCATTTACAAAGTTTGTCAAAGTATCTGGTATAAGTCAAATTATTGTGTGGAAACACTTTTCTTACTTTCAGTCCCTGTCACCTTGACTTTTAACATTTTGAGCCAAATGCAAGCAACACAACAAAATTTTGGTATTAGTAGAAAACTTAAGTTACTGTGAAAAACAAAATAGGAAATAGGTGGGTGGGTGGATGGACAACAAATAGAGAGATAGTTAAGTCATATGAATTTCCACCTAATGGTGAGTGTATAATTTATCAAATTTACACAGCCTAATCTTATCAACTAGTATGATCACGAGTGACATTTTTCAGAATGACACAATTATGCATATTACACTGGTTTTCTGCAGTAGAAAACATACGGATCATAAATTGCTAAATAAAATAGATGCATTACAGACTCTAAGGCCAGAAATACATGAAAAAAAGCCCATAAAAAAGATGTATTACAGACTTCAAGGTCAGTAACACATTATTAAATGATACGTGAAAAAAAGATGCATTACGGCTGTTCCACTAAAACATTCTTGTACCCAGGGAAGACAGTTTTAAAAAATATATATGCTAGGGTACTTTGATTCTCAGAGTTCATATTAAAATGATAAAAAAATCCTAAACTGCATCTATGGGTGAGTACCCCACTTTAAAAGTGCCTTCCCTGGGTCTCATCTATTTTTAATGGAACAGCCCTTACAGACTTTAACACCAGTACCACAAAGTGATACATAAACGATGCATTACAGACTTTAAGGACAGTATTACATTAAAATGATACACAAAATATGTATCACAGACTTTAAGGCCAGTAATACATTTAAATGATACACAAAAGATGCATCACAGACATTAAGGCCAGTAATACATTAAAATGATACACAAAAAATGTATCATAGAATTTAAGGCCAGTAATACATTAAAATGATACACAAAAGATGTATCACAGGCTTTAAGACCAGTAAAATATTAAAATGATACATAAAATGATGCTTTACACACTCCAAGGCAGTAACACATTATTAAAATGATATAAAAAATAGATGTATTATATACTCCAAGACCTATATATATAAAATGCTACTAAATTGATACACAAAATAGATGGATCAAACAATCCATGGCAAGTAACACATTATTAAAATGATGTTATATACATGGTTTACAGACTTCCAATCCATTAACACATTTATTGCTAAGCTTAAAACTAGACCACTCAAGACAACACAATTACTGATATATCAAATGTTGTCTCCCAGACACAATTCAAGATTATAGTCACACAAAAATTATTTGTTTCACATATAAGAGGTTATTAAAAAGCTATAATTATAGGTTACTGCATTTGTATGGGAAAATATGAACGAGATTTTTGGATGGAATACTGCACGACCTTGGGAGTGCAGTATATCCAACCAATAAAACGAGTTCATATTTTCCCATACAAATGCAGTAACCTTTTTATTATATGCTCATTTTTTTATTCTACCTAAGGCTTAATTATATAAACAAAATACACTACAAGAAACATAAATGAATGTATGCCACATTCCAAACTAAATACACAAGCGCATATTCATCATTACACAAAACAACATTATTACTGCGCCCATAACTGCACAGATAAATTTGAATTTAGTTGTGCGCTCGACATAACTTTCGAAAGAAAATGGTGTGTCTAGTTAAAATTGAAATTTGGAGTCATATTGTGAATGAATGTGCACTGCAACAACTTTTCCATTTGATCTGGAATGAACAGATTTTGGTATTTTTCTCGATTCTAGTTAATTTCGTAATTATGGACAGGATTTGTATGTGTCAATTCCACATGAAATACATGAGATTGAAGAAGCTAGGGAGAAGCATGTTGACATCTGCAAATGTGTTTCTGTTTCTGTCATTAAATAAACAGAAATCATAAGGTGGGGAAAAATATGAAGTCTTTCAATTGCAATTATCAAAAAGACGCTATGGAATTTAATGCTTATTTAATTTTGAGTGCAGTAAGGAGGATGTAATTGCATTTTTCATCGAAATTACAGTACATTTTGAAATGTGTAATCCAGATTGAGAACCTATGACATGGCTCATGTAATTTGGATTTGCAGAACTAAGAAAGTACATTTTGAGGAACTTCAGGATGGAAAACTAAGTATATTTTTTTTGCCATTCTTATCACCAGCTATAGAAGAGCGTATATGACTTGTCACTTGTATGTTATTTGTAAGGACCTTATCTTGCATCTGTTATATACTGTAGCTAGCCTAAATCCAAAACACTGTATCAACGCGGAATGTGCCAAAGCAGCTGCTATGTGGCAGTCCATGAAACATCAGTTTTAGTTCTTCAGAAACAAATTTAAACAACCACAACATAAAGTGCCTCTTTCATGAGTGTACATGATTTGTGTACAAATCAAAAGTGCTGGTTTCTGCATCCATCATTTGTTTACAATAGAAATTAGTTCCTTTATGCACGTGAATGTTATATGTGTATTATCGCGTGGGTTCAATATTGGGTAATACTGCACGATTCTGACAATGTAAAGTTAACGGGCAAAAAAATGAGCATATAATAATACTAAATATTGCACCATGCAAAATATGCAAAAATCTAATAGCAAAGATGAAATGGGTATGTAGTTGCTCTGAAACAAGGGAAACAACCCCTGATGACACAATATTTTACAGACCTGAATATTTCTCCCTCCACAATACCTCGTCCACATTGACCATATGCATTGTTTCCTAAGCTGAATACTGAAAAATATGAAAACTATTATAAAAATTATTATTATTATTTGATAACACCAAAAATTAGTCATTCTGTAATTATTTCCCCTTTTAAATAAATGAATTTCCATCAATGCAAAATTAAGTACTGGCAACTAACCTGAATACCATATTTACCATATATGTTGGGACACCATATTTGTTGGGACACCATAAATTAAGTACTGGCAACTAACCTGAATACTTCCCAAGAACTTGTACTTCCATTAGCTGGTCACACAACACAATATCATTTGAGAAAGAAAAATAACAGACTAGAAATCTCCAGATATTCTACCACATTAAAGGTTTGGAACACTTTGCCAAATCCAGTAAACCATGAAACAGAGTATTTAATACTTAAACGTAAAATTTCACCAATACATAATCATGTCTGACTATATTAGTATACTGGTAACAGGAAATTATCAATTATTCATACCAGAATAAGAAACAACTACACTGATTTAAATAATAATTTATTTTCAAATTTTCTTACTGACAGCCTGCACATATAAAGAAGATGACGAGACTGCCTACCATTATATTTTTGTTTGTAAGAAATGCATTGCTCAAACCAAGGATTCATCCCTGTTAGTACAAATTTATTGCTGTTTGGATCAGCTAAATTATCAATGACCTAAATACTCACATCTATGAAAAGTTTCCAATTTATATAAAAGATACTAAAGATTTCAATAATCGTCAAGACAAATTACCTACTTGCATGATCTCCCTCTGGTACCTACCATGGAGCCTTCTTATAAGTTCCCCCTTTTCTCTTCTTTAAATTAGTTGTTGCATATTTATTTTGTATAAACCTTCCTAGCACAATGAATTTTTAAATATTCATTTTTGTATTAATATACTGTTATTCCTTGCTACTTTTCATGTAATTATTTGTGTATTTGGAAGAGGGCTTTTGCTAAGTTGTCAGAACTTGCAGCCTGATCCCATGTGCCATAAATATGTTTAAACCAACACTTCCCAAATGTTTTATGTTGACAGGTACTGGAGAACGATTGAGTCATCTCAGAGAAAACTCTCACCTTAAATCGGCATCTGGAATGAAACCCATGACTAAATATTAAAAGTCATTCTGCTGACCACTCTCTAATCCTCAACCCATTTAACAATTCTCACAACTGTACTGGCATAGAAACAGTCTAATGTATGCAGCAGCAAATTAAACTCTACCAGTCTTTAACTTGTTATGGTCAGATAATAAATGACAGTAAACGTAATTTCCATTAAGCATAACTTACTCTAACAACATTATAAAACTGACATTCCTTCAACATGAAATGCACATGAGAAATCAATATTCTGTAAAACTTGAACAAAAAAAACATAGTCAATGGACCCATCATTTCTCTAAATCATAATTTGTCTGCTAAATGAAAACTAATATACTTGTAAATTGTAACAGATGGTAGTGCTCAAATAAAGGCATCCACTGATGTACTGGATTTTGACTTGTACAAATTTCGTTTTATGCGATTTATTTCAATTTTCTTTTAATTATTTTAGTGTAGACAAAATTGCAAATTTGTCTAAAACAATAAAAACTGCAGTATGGCAAAAACTAATGGTATATAAGTTAATTGAATTATGTATATTTCAATGAAAGATAAAGTCAATGAGAACAAAGATTTTGAGTTATGCAACCACTCTTTGAAATGCAATTATAGTATAAGTTGGGGGTGAGGCCTATGTCCATGATGGGTCTAAAGCCGTTTCAAGAAAAAACAGGTGTTCATTAAGTCGATTTTACCATTCTTGTCTGCTCTGTCATTTGTGAGTTTTTACAGTTTTAAGCCAAATTAGATGTACTCAAATCTTTTACCGCAATGCATATTTTTGTTTTACTATTATTTAAGCAATCAACATCAATCCTAAATATAGTGCTGATGCAATGCAGACACTAAAAGAATAACTCATCATTGGCTGTCCTGTATTATACATTATATAAGTGAGTCAAATGACATCCCCCATCTGCTCTCTACAAATGTTCTTCTGTAAGATGAAGAGATATAACTGATTACTGAGCATCCTGCAATACTGAGTGACTTAAAACCTACCTCCATGTTTGTCAGTCAGAATCAGAGTATGTGCTCTTCCACATGCTACCTGTTTCAACCTAAGGACAGATGGGTCATTCTGGGCAAGATCAATCACAGCTGGCTGAATGATGTATTCCAGTATTCTCCCTTGAGAGAAAAAAATAACTAGTTTTAAAAGGAAATGGGGCATAATTTTGTCCTGTTGTGACCTTAAATATGTCCAAATATAAAACTCATCTGACTGGTATCCAATGAAAATAGTTATTATCATGAATCAAAATATGGAATGACAGATCGATTGATAAACTTAGGCATAATTGAGTAAATCTTGATTTGTTATCTTTTTTGTAAAACCAAATGATATATTCTTGCCAGCAGCCTCACTGATTGTATCACACTAAAATACATTGTAAGGAAAGCTGTCTTGTCAAATAGAAGCATACTAAAATTTGAACCTACATCTATACAATCAATGCTGTATGAAGCTGACAGTCTTATTCAAGGTCAAGTCCTGTTGACCCCATCACTAGTTGCTATTAAATTTTCCAACAAATCAAAACCACAATTTTATACATTACTTCAATGTATACATCTAATATACTTTGTATTTCTTCCATAACATTTAATGAAATCAATTCATTGTTGTAAATTTGATAGCAATGTTATTTTGCAATACTCGCAATGTCAACAGGATATGAACTCCAATGTGACTGTTTCAGCTTCTTACTGTTTGGGCAAGAATTCAATTCTATCAGACATTTTCAATTGCTTTCCAATACTTATTTTTGCAAATTAGGCAGCATGTCTTATGAAATGCTTGTGAAAAGCCAGAACCTTTGGCTGCATATACCAATTTTTTGCACGGAAAGAGTAAAATTGAAAAGATGGTTGGAGAAACTTGTTTGGCATATTTATATAAAATAATATTTCTTTATATGCCCTACCTTAAAGTAACAAAAAGATAACATTGATTCACTAAAAGGAAACTGATGGAAGAATAGTGAAACTGTTATAATATTTGCATCATTATTCAAAATAAACAATCTGACATAATGATGGTTATCAGAAATGCTGAAATATTTACCAAATACATGTACCTAACATGAAAGACAGCTAACTTTCTGTCGGAGCAAAAAATTTGATTAAAGTATTAAATAGCTGAATCTCTCAATCAGTTAAAAACAATTATCCTGAAGGACTCTCAGTAACAATTAATAATAATTATACTGAAGTGTTCTGTGTAGCAATTAATAATAATTATACTGAAGTGTTCTGTGTAGCAATTACTAATAATTATACTGAAGTGTTCTGTGTAGCAATTAATAATGATTATTCTTAAGTGTCTTTGTAACAAGTAATAATGATTATTCTTAAGTGTTCACTGTAGCAATTACTAATAATTATACTTAAGTGTTCTGTGTAGCAATTACTAATAATTATACTAAAGTGTTCTCTCTAGCAACTGATAATGATTATTCTTAAGTGTCTTTGTAACAATTAATAATGATTATTCTTAAGTGTTCTCTCTAGCAATTGATAATGATTATACTGAATTGTTCTCTGTAGCAATTAATAATAATTATCATTAAGTGTGCTCTAAATACTAGAGATGAAACAAATAACGAATGATTCATATCAGAATTCTTTTTCTTTGCAAATATTTGAACAGAAAATCAGCATTCAAAAATTTGCTTGTTTACCACTTGAATAGCAAAACCTACAACCAGACCCAGCAGTCAACCATGCTGATTGTGAATCTTTACAGCACTGTTTGGGCACATTGCATAAAAGAATGAAGCAAAACGTCAATAACGCAATACAGAGTTATTTTTGAAGGGAACAATTTCAAACATATCAAATCATATGAAACTGAACAGCCACAATGGAATCATCTCATCAAAATGTTGATTAGTCACATTACTCACAATCTTGAAATCCTATTTTTTGTGATTCAGGTGCTCTTGTAAAGATGATGAGTGGTATGGCAAGTTGATGAAAAAGACATGCTACAGGAGTAAAATCAAGGTCAACACAGCTTTTATCTATCAATAAACTCAGCTTGTATTTATCAATTAACACGGCTGTATGTATCAATTAACACAGCCTGTATGTATCAATTAAAATCACATGCAAATCAAACTCCAGTACTGTCTGAATATTATTGAACTGCCTGAGTGCATAAACAGTCGTGAATTTTCATTCATTGCCACGTGCCATTGAAAATAGGTTTATGTGATATTTACTGTGAATACATCAATTCCTAGATAATGTTTTCAAGTCTGTGGACTTACTGAACAAGGTATCAAGAGTTACTGCCCTTCTTTATCAACAGTCTGTCCTCAGCAGCAAATGAAACATTTTGTTCATCATGTGTATTAAAATAAACGGAAGGAAAAAAATATTCAATGGATTATTAGTCTTAACAGAAAGAGAAAAAATATTCAATGGATTATTAGTCTTAATAGAAAGAGAAAAAATATTCAATGGATTATTAGTCCTAATAGAAAGAAAAAATATTCAATGGATTATTAGTCCTAATAGAAAGAAAAAATATTCAATGGATTATCAGTCTTAACAGAAAGAGAAAAATTATTCAATGGATTATTAGTCTTAACAGAAAGAGAAAAAATATTCAATGGATTATTAGTCCTAATAGAAAGAAAAAATATTCAATGGATTATTAGTCCTAATAGAAAGAAAACAAAATAAATGTTCCTTATTATGACACAATAAACTAAGAAACAAAAACAAGCAAAACCAACAAGCTTTGTAAAACTTATCAAAGAGGTTAGTGTTAGGACTGGTCAGCCTGGAACACACACACACACACTTTCCTTGCTTTTTGGTCCAATATGATAAGATGATACATGATTTTTTTTAAATCTGATTTTTGTATTTGTTATTTCTGGCTGAAAGTGTGTGTGTGTGTGTCTGTGTGTGTGTGTGTGTGTGTCTGTGTGTGTGATTTGCCTTTTAAACGTAGCCTTAACAATTTTTCAGTCATATCACTACAATATCTGCAGTGTGACAGTTTATAGTGATGTCTAGCACTGGGGCATCATGCCACAGACATGTAGCATGATGTCCCACCCAGTCACATTATCCTGACACCAGGCTGACCAGTCCTAACACTAACCTCTTAATGCTGAGCGCCAAGCAAGGCAGCTGTTAGTACAATGTTTGTAAGTCTTTGTTATGACTAGGCCAGGGATCAAACCCACGACCTCCCGCATCCGAGGCAGACGCTCTAACCACTAGGCCACTGAAGCGGTAAACAAGGAAAGAAGAAAATGCTGACTTTAAAATACATTGAAAAAATATGAAAATTTGCTATTAATTTCAGATCTGGAATTAAAGATATAGAATATTTAAATTAATAGGTCCAATTGGTCTTGCAATTACCTGAATTTTTGGGCTCTTCATGGAACCCAATCTGTGAGTCTGAGTTGATTCCACATCCCAAAAGTTTATGTCCAGTGTTAGACTTAACTGCAAAAACTGTGAAACCATATCCACATGCTATGTCAAGGACCTTTTAGAAAAAGACAAAATATACTGCCCTGTACAAATGTCATGCTAAGTGAATTCACATCAAGAAGGTCCAGACATGGAAACTAAGTTCTCCCTTGCCTTCTAATGTAATTAACAAACAAATAAACAAATCCAAAATATGAATCTACAGTAGAGTCATCTGACTGGATAAGTACAACTTTATACATACTTGATTATGAAGGTAGTTATTTTTAAATAATGTAATTATTTTTCATTTATACCATCGACATGGTAATGTAATGACTTTTTATTTATACCATCAACATGGTAATGTAATGACTTTGGATTTATACCATCGACATGGTAATGTAATGACTTTTGATTTATACCATCGACATAGTAATGTAATGACTTTGGATTCATACAATTAACATACAAAGTAATGACTTTTGATTTACACCATCAACATGGTAATGTAATGACTTTGGATTTATACCATCGACATGGTAATGTAATGACTTTGGATTTATACCATCAACATGGTAATGTAATGACTGGATTTATACCATCGACATGGTAATGTAATGACTTTGGATTTATACCATCAACATGGTAATATAATGACTTTGGATTTATACCACTGACATGGTAATGTAATGACTTTCGATTTATACCATCAACATGGTAATGTAATGACTTTCGATTTATACCATCAACATGGTAATGTAATGACTTTGGATTTATACCACTGACATGGTAATGTAATGACTTTGGATTTATACCATCAACATGGTAATATAATGACTTTGGATTTATACCATCGACATGGTAATGTAATGACTTTGGATTTATACCATCAACATGGTAATGTAATGACTTTGGATTTATACCATCGACATGGTAATGTAATGACTTTGGATTTATACCATCGACATGGTAACGTAATGACTTTGGATTCATACCATTAACATAGCAAAGTAATGACTTTGTATTTATACCTTTAACATGATAATGTAATGACTTTGGATTTACACCATCGACATGGTAATGTAATGACTTTGGATTTATACCATCGACATGGTAATGTAATGACTTTGGATTTATACCATCAACATGGTAATATAATGACTTTGGATTTATACCACTGACATGGTAATGTAATGACTTTGGATTTATACCATCGACATGGTAATATAATGACTTTGGATTTATACCATCGACATGGTAATGTAATGACTTTGGATTTATACCATCAACATGGTAATGTAATGACTCTGGATTTATACCATCGACATGGTAATGTAATGACTTTGGATTTATACCATCGACATGGTAATGTAATGACTTTGGATTTATACCATCAACATGGTAATGTAATGACTTTGGATTTATACCATCGACATGGTAATGTAATGACTTTGGATTTATACCATCGACATGGTAACGTAATGACTTTGGATTCATACCATTAACATAGCAAAGTAATGACTTTGTATTTATACCTTTAACATGATAATGTAATGACTTTGGATTTACACCATCGACATGGTAATGTAATGACTTTGGATTTATACCATTGACATGGTAATGTAATGACTTTGGATTTATACCATTGACATAGTAATGTAATGACTTTGGATTCATACAATTAACATACAAAGTAATGACTTTTGATTTACACCATTGATATGGTAATGTAATGACTTTGGATTTATACCATTAACATAGCAAAGTAATGACTTTGGATTTACACCATCGACATGGTAATGTAATGACTTTGGATTTATACCTTTAACATGGTAATGTAATGACTTTGGATTTATACCATCAACATGTAGTGTAATGACTATTGATTTATACCATCAATGTGGTAATGTAATGACTATTGATTTATACCACTGACATGGTAATGTAATGACTTTATACCATCGACACGGTAATGTAATGACTTTGGATTTATGCAATTAACATAGCAAAGTAATGACTTTTGATTTACACCATCAACATGGTAATGTAATGACTTTAGATTTATACTGTTGACATGGTATTGTAATGACTTTTGATTTATACTATATCACTAACCAGTTGATTTGGTATTTCATCTAAGGCTCTTCCAAAGAGAACTACAGAACAAAAGGCTTCTGAGTTCATGCTTATTGAGCTTTCTTCTTATATATATATATATATATATATATATATATATATATATATATATATATATGTATGTATGTATATATACACACACACATACATACATACATATCAGCAGTCACACTACCAGGTGAAATGGGCGACCAGGTCACACAAAAATGTAAACTTTGCCTTCTTCTGTTAGGAAAGTGAAATGAACTTCACCATGTCATTTTTTAGAGCAACATTGAATGCCTGTCCTTTTTTCAGATGCTCCCTTGCCTTGGCCAGGTTAGTTCTAGTGTTTTTATATATAGCTTAAGGCGAAATGTAGACTTCAGCCATAAAATAGTTGGTGTTGATATTAATTATGCCGACAAACAAACTCTTGCACATTCACAGGCATGTGTTTTCATAGCTGATTGACCATTAACCATTTCCCAAGTAAGTTATCAACTATTACTGCCTGATTTCCGCAAATAATCCTTTGAGGATAAAAACTCACAAACTTGTGTTTCAAAACTTAAACTTACATGAATAACAAAATGAGTTTTAGGAATTGAATGAGTAACATCAATATTTCATTATTTCCTTCATAAAAATCAGTTTGGAACTGTGAGTGAACTTTGTCATGGGAAAATAATGGGGTACATCACTGTTCTTGGAAGTACTTTTTTATTAGACTGGCTCATTTCATAAACCATTGGGCAAATATATTCAGGAAAATATACAATTCATAGAAAGCAGAGTCTAAATATTATGTTATTAAAATTTTAGCTCTAAAATGAAATTATGAAGGTCAGAAATATATAGAATAATATTATGTTGTGAAATTCTTAAGATGCTATAAGGTCAAAGTTGTATTCTGAGTTCACTCATGTTTGTGAAAATAAGCTTTAAAAAAACAACAGTAAAGCAAATAATATTTAACCAATGCCAAGTACAAATAACAGAACCTTGTATTTGCAATCCTATCAATGGACTGTTGTAACGAAGCTATACAGTGAGTGGTTACATTTTTTAAACGGGGCCCCGAGTGGCCGAGTGGTCTAAAGCGCTCTCCGTTACGGATCATTGCCATCTCACCTCTGTCTGCGTGGGTTCGAGTCTCCGATTCGGCCAATGTGGGTATGTGAGAAAGCTTGCCAGTAGCTTCTCGTGGGTCGGTGGTTCTTTCCGGGGATTTCCCGTGTTCTTCCTCCACCATTAATACTGGCCGCCATGTATAGCCTATCGTGTGCTGAAAAATGGCATTAAACCCTACAACAACAACAACAACAACAACATTTTTTAAAAAACCTTTCTAAATATAGATGCATTTGCATGTTGAGTGTGTCAATTCGTTTTTTTAAAAAAGGGTTAAATTCAATCATATATGACTTTAATTCATCAGTATGCTGTCAATGAACAGTTATGGAAAAAAATTTATCGGCAACAAAGAAATTAGGACAAACAATATGATCTGAATGATGTGCATTTTGCTTTCATGTACATGATACTCACTGGGGTTATTTCAACAAGTTTAGAAATCTTTTCAACTGCTATTTTATAGTAAACTTTCAGAAAGTAAACAGAAAAATTCTTGATTAAGAGTAGTTGATTAAGCAGTTGTGTGTTGTGATGTGATTTCGATTTTTAACGTAGCTTTAACAATTTTTCAGTCATATCGCTACGATGTCTGCAATGTGGCAGTTTATAGTGACATCTAGCACTGGGGCATAATGCTGCAGACATGTAGCATGATGTCCCACCCAGTCACATTATCCTGACACCAGACCGACCAGTCCTAACTCTTACCTCTTAATGCTGAGCGCCAAGTGAGGCAGCTGTTAGTACCATTTTTGTAAATCTTTGGTATGACTCGACCTGGGATCGAACCCACGACCTCCTGCATCCAAGGCAGATGCTCTAACCACTAGGCCACTGGAGTGGTTTGATTAAGTAGTTGTACTAACTTGCAAATAAAATATTGTAATCTAGTCACTCTGCTAAAATTCATTACAATGTATAGCTTTTAAACATGCACCAAATGTGTTTATAATATTAAATAGAACTCAGAATATTTTCTACTTGAAAATAAAGTATTGCTTAAAACCAATGTTAGATGCAAATATGCATACTGGGAAACAGAACGCATAATTCAAATAAGAGAATGAAAACAATACACACTCTGCTTGAAAGCAATCTATTAAATTTCATCAAGGCATATTGCACAGAACTTAGGTAATGCTATGGAAATTGTTTGCAGTCCCTTTGATTCTGACCATTGATTATTTGTCCCCAAACTGAATAAATGTCCTCCTTGTATCAAATTCTAGCCATCCACAAAATTAAGGTCAAATCAGGTGATAAAGAACTAAAGATATCATTAGGTATTCCAAGCACTTTTAGGATATCAGCAAATACAATTAAAAGCACTAAGCTGTTGTTACCATCCTTAAGACCTTATTATGAAAATAAAATGTTGAAAATATAATGTAAATCAGTCAAATACTTTTCAAGATATGACCTTTCAAAGTTTTTGAGGGACTTGGGAAATTTGCGATCCCCACTGAAAATGCAATTACCATCAACTTCGGAAGAGTAAAACACAATAATCTGAAGCATTACAACAGTGGCATTTACTGCAAAGCTAGGCAAGTTCTTTGTTATTGAAGAAATGCAAGCACTACAAAACAAAAAAATCCTTTTTATTAGGTTCACTCTAAAGCAGTAAAACTACAAAGGTTTGCCTTACTGGAAAAGTCAGAAATTGAGCTTTTCCATGACTTTGCATCCTTGCTATAATAAGACTATGGCATTTAAATGCAAATTAAAGTATGTTCTTGTGAGAAAACCTTCTGAAAACAAAGCTCAATATTTTCTGGGCAAATGGGTATATAAAAAAAATCCGTACCAGATCACAGAAATTGGAATTTTCAAAAGGTCACAAGATTTTTTTTATTTATTAACAGATTTTATTACCTCTTGTACCAAAATGCAGGGTATTATATGAAGAATTGACGCAACATACAAAGAGTGTGAACATTAGTGTGAAAGTAGGTTTTAAAGCAGAAGCAATGTCTGAAAATAAGCAAAAATGGTAAAAACAACAATTTTCAAAAGTGTACAACTTCATTAATTAGTAACTGATTTTGATAGTTTTTGCACCAAAATGGAGCATAGTACACCCTTAATGCACACATACTATAAAGCAGATATAATTATGATAAAGCAAAGGTTGATTACAAAGCATGAACCATTGACAAAGTATCAAAACTGTTCACTACGACTAATGTTTTGAAGATAACGTACACTTTAAAATAATCAGAAAAGTTTAACAAAGTTTTATTATGAGAACCTGATTTTGTTCGTCAATGTGTCCAATATTTTCAACTTTCCAAGTTTGGCCATCGCTTAAAACTATTTGAACATTAATGTTCCAATCACACGCAAAACACGACTTAACCTCGGCAATGTTATCAATTTGAAACGATCGGTTTTGGTTTTCATCTGGCATAAAAACTGTACAAGTGCCAGATCAGGTTGGTGTACTTCCAACACTTGTCCAATGTAATATTGGACAGCGTAATACACAGCTACCCATGTGAAGCAGCATGAGGATAGGATGTCTCAGGATAGAGTTTCTTAATCCACTCATAAGCCTGACATGTGTAAGGTTAGAAAAAGTTAGGTCAGATGCACCTGAACTGATGAATGCAACAAAGCAAAATAAAAATATTAAGAAGTAAAAGAATTTAAACTAATTCGTGTAGATTATTTGTTCAGCCCAAAACAGTTTTTTGCTTTAAAAAAGGTTCTGTTTTGTGGTTCAGCACTACTTGTTCTTTGACTTCCCAAACGAGGCCAAAATAATTCATTTCACTTGAAGTATTTAAAATGAATTAGGTACTTTTAGCTACATTTAATGATGCTGACCTGAAAATTTACTGAGTTGTTACAGACTGGAAAAATTAGAAATGCCATGTAGATATATAAAAATTGGAAATTGGGGACAGGCCTTGTAGTTTTAACATACTAAAATGACAGTCTATAGCTAGCTAGATTTACAATGCCTTTTCATTGTTAATAAACACTTATAATAAATTATGGACCTTGCTCAAAATTAAAAACCAAAACAAACAAAGTGAAAAGAAATAAAGAAGCTCATTTTCCTTTTGGTGAATCATGTTTACAAACAGAAAGGAAAAAGGTCACAATTTTATCATTATCTAATTCAATCTATTAATAATTACTTGCTCGGTCACATAAAAGAAGAAAACAAAAATTATGCCCAAAATTTTTACTTTAAATATGTAAAATATAACATGCCAAGCTTCATCCGAGGCCATTTATGCATGCGTATTTCATGTGTAATAATGACTTAGCCAAGAAAATTGGACTTGAAAGGTTTTCCTTGAACTGTAGAATAGGACCTGCAACTAATGACTTCAAGTACTCAAAATACAGATATAAAGACAAAAATAAATATAAAACATTAAAAAGCAAATCATTTTGCTTACAACCTAGCAATAAATAATCCATGGATGGAATATCAGAGGCCATAATATGTCTCGGATTTACATCGAGTCATGTGGCATAAGTGCTAGGCCAGCCATTGCATATGGCTTATTCCCCACATACTTTAAAAAGTGCGGTGATCTCACATGACATCACAGAAAATTCCACTGTTTACACAGAAATAAAGTATAATGAACACGCTTTAAAATGATATCAAATTTGAATTTTAAAATTGAGATTTATCCGAAAAATTTTCATTTTTTAAGTTTTCATCATGTAAAATTTGAAGCAAACACAAAACCAATTTACAAAATAAAAAGATATCAAAATGTAGGTCATTCTCTCTGCTTTACAATGGTGCTAAATATAGTAACATGGGAAATACCACACATAATCCAATGCCTTACAATAAACATGTATTTAAAATTTCTGTTTGCATGAAACTGCCACTGCACAAATTACGCCCTTTACATACCTCAAACAAACATGTTTTTAAGCATGAAAATAAAAGGAAAGCACAAAGATTTATGCACAAAATGATAGAAGAAAAGTAGTTATTGTGACAAATGCAAATATTTTTTGATTTTACGAATAGTGATGGAATACAATTTATTGTTCAAAATGTGCAAAACTTTTACTTGTGCCCTGCTGGCAGCCCACTGACCTGGTCAGCTAGGGCAGCTTGGAACACCTAATATCATGCAGAAACAAGTTTTCTTCTTAAAGTCACTGTGACCGTGAACTTTAAATTAAACAGATATCATTCTTCTCTCAAGTGTAAGCCATTTGAAAAGATTTGTCAAAGTAGATGGTATATGAGTTAATTTATTGACTGGAAAAAGGCTTCCTTCTCTCAGTCCCTGTGACCTTAACCTTTGACCTCTCAGCACAAAACTGGTAGGTTTCTTCCTTGCCCCAAATGCAACCTTCTTTCAAAGTTTGATAGTGGTAGCTGATGCAGAACCAATGTTATTCTTCATAAATAAAATCAGTACACTCCACTTATTTCCATCATCAAAACTTTAAAATCAAGGTTACTTGGGGGACTGATTGATGGATCAATGAATACTGAGATATGCTCATACATGGCAAAGTTATCAAAGCTTTCAATATGGCAGGTTCAACACAAAAATCAGCATCACAAAACATTAATGCTACTTTAACATGATTATAGACTGTATAATATAAATGATTTTCATTATATTACAAGTAACACAATAACACTGGGTTATCATTACATCTGTGATATTAAAACTTCAGGTTTTAATTTTGTATCTGAATGTACTATCAACAAATTTGAAATTTAAAGGCTTAATGTATTGTATGTGAAATGGATATGTAATGTTTCTTTCTTCAAAGCTAATTTTGTGGGTTTTAAAAAGACAGAAAAGGAATTGATAACATCTGCATCAAAATGTCAGCTTAATATTTTAAGAAGTTGATATCTAACCTTAAACTTGTGTACATCCATAAATCGAAGCCGTGCTGGCCTTTTCTGTGTCAGTATTTCATGTTGTCCATATCTCTTTGGTCTCAAGTAAGTCTTTATACCTGGTGAGAGAAACAAATAGATACAAAGCCCAATGTGGTATATTAAAGAGAGATACATGGCCCAGTATGGTATAACATGGATAGACACATGGCCCAGTATGGTATAACATGGATATATACATGGCCCAGTACGGTATAATACAGATAAATATATGGCCCAAAATATTATAACATGGATAAATAAATACCCCAGTATGGTGTAATACAGGCAGAAACTTGTTCCAGCATGTATTAATATGAACAGGTACATTGCCCAGTAGGGTTTAACACAGATACATGGCCCAATATGATATAACACAGATATATGGCCCAATAAGGTAAAACAAAGATACATGACCCAATATAACAAAGAAGATACATGACCCAATATGGCATAACAAAGATACAAGGCCCAATATGATATAACACAGATATATGGCCCAATATGATATAACACAGATATATGGCCCAATACGATATAACACAGATATATGGCCCAATAAGGTAAAACAAAGATGGTCTCTCCCTTTGTCATGTTGTGTGTTGATTTGCACTGCAGCTTCATCTGAGAATTCAAACATTATCTCTATAATATTGCTGTCAACCTTGATCATAATTTCACAGCGGTATGTACTGCAAAATGATCATAAACTCCTCAGTGCTGATTACTACAATGCCCCTTTAGCCATCAGTGGCAAATTTTACCATTTTCACCATTGTGCAACCTTCCTCCTCCATATGACTGGTTTTTTGTTGTTTTTTTAAAATAAGTAAAACACTGTTTATGTAGACATTTTTGAAATTACACACAACAGTTGAAAACTTAAAGTAATAAATGATTGCCATTATTTTATCAGTTGACAATTATTAAAAATATTGGGTGGTAAAAGGAGTTCCAGACTGGGTGTATGACACAGAAATTTTATGTACGTGATTCAGAAACACAGTCTGAACATCTACACTGAACACCAAAAGAGCCACATAACAATAAACTGGTATGCAATTAAAACACAGACACATCACCTAGTATAGAATAACACTGCCATGAAAGTGATCTCTTTTCACTTAGAAAAAATAATTTTCTGCAGTGCTATTTTATAAATGTGACAGACATTTTTGAAATGAAGAATTCTTCAAACATATACAAGAACAATGCCATTAAAAATGAGAATTGATAATTGAAATTTGTTATCAGATGTGTTATCTACTACCATAAATGGTACAAATCCATCTCTACCTACCATCTGAATTTTTACCTTGACCTTATAAGAGGTTACCCTTTAACTAGCACTATGTAGCCAGGAATGTGATGATGTACATACACACAGAGATATATATATATATATATACACACACACACACACACACACACAGAGACACACACACACACATAAGTAAGTACAAACAGGGAAATACTATATTTTGTAAAAACTTATGATAACATTACCTATCCAAAGTAGGACAGGAAAAAGTGATTTTTCTTAAGTGTTATAAAAGAACAGATACAATGGAAATTACACAGATAAAAGTAACCGTCCTGAATTTAATAGCAAAGTAAACAGGATACATTATGCCCTGTATATAATGGTTCTCTGTGTACATGTATACAACTGATATTTATCTACAGATACATATTTTCTTCTTTTGGTCAGTGACCTGGATATTGGACCTCTTGACCCTAAGATTAATAAGATTCTTCCTTAACCCAAGTGTAAGCCAGGTTAACTAATGCTGACCTTTAGTTAAGATATGAGGTTGAACTAAGCTTACTGTGCAGGAACCATTATTTTCCTGTCAGATTCACCATGGCCTTGACCTCCAGACGTAGGATCCAAACATTTACAGGAGTTTATCTTACCCTCATTGCAAAACACCCACCAAGTACAGTCAAGGAACATGTTCTAGAAAAGTTGCTGTGTCAAAACCAGTTTTTCTTTCAACTTCAAGAATCCAACTTCTGACCCCAAAATTAATAAGCCAATTCTTTACTTTAACTGCAAGCCCTCCAAAACCTTTGGTCCAGAACTAAAGGTATTATGCAAAAAATCAATATTTCACCTTTCAGTCAGTGACTTGACCTTTCAACAACTGACCCCAAAATCAATAAGCGATGAAAGTGCAAGTCATCCACAAACTCTAATGTAGTTATGTGGTCAAGAGCTTTCATTTTTGTGCAGAAAACATTTTCCATTTTTCAAACAAGCAGCCTAGACCATTGACCTTGACTACAAATCAATAGGATGCAAGTCAAGTCTGTGATATACAACTAGCATTATTGTGTGGAAATCATTCTTCTCTTTTCAGTCATAGTGAGTGTGCCCTTTGACATTTTGACCCCAAAATCAACTGGCTTCTTTCACCCAAAAGGTTTGGTAAAGGTCAATGGTATAAAACTAGTTACTGTGCAGAAATCAAAAAGAATAATGACAATTGGAAAGGCAAATGTACTGAGATAATGAAAAAAATGAATGAAAGATAGAAGTAAAGAAAGGCACATAAATATGATAGATAGATGAATAAAAGAAACTTAGTTTACCTAAAGCCCCAGTAGCTGCATTTCCCCAGACATAAATTCTGTCAGCTCCTTTTGCATCTTCCCCTGCATACTGAAAAATTTGGTTCTTCCGCTGCTCTTGTTTCCTGAGACGAATTGTAGCATAACTGGCATTTCTTAAAATCTGTACAATGCAACTCCAAGTCAGAGTCCCCCTGTCATGTTTTAGCTTCTTTAATATCTGTATTGACTGTAAAAAAAAAAAAAATGGTAATTTGTTATACATGCAGGAACTGAATTGCTATTAAAAGATTTTACAGCATTTCTACAAAAGTACAATCATCAGCGTCTATTCTAGAATGTGCAATTGTATAATTCATGCTAATTTCTATAAAAAAATGCAAAAAAAATCAATTAAATTCCTTAAAATGGCACATCATTTTTTGCAAGCCCTACATTTACTTTTTCACTAAACAATTCTAAATTAAAAATAACCCACCCACCTCATTTTCAAAATGGGCAAACTTCTCCCCTAAATTATATGTTCTTGAATAGACCCTGATATGTAATAGAATAGACCCTCATATGATAGAAAAGAACCTGATTTATGTGAAAAAAATGGCTCTAAATAATTCTATTCATGGGTGCCAGAAGAAAATAAATATGTTCAATATCAAACCCCTTACTGCTAAATTACGGTGCTGTATAGGGTGTTCCGATGTTGTCTAACATTGGAACAACAAGTCAAATTTTCATGAAAATCTCATACTCTTGGCAGCCCATATTGGCACTTTTCTACAAATTAAAGTTATAATGTTTTAGTCAGACTTTCCTTACAACTTTAAATACTTTGATGTCTTTTTCCTACAAAATTCAAATTCCCACACAAGCAAATGAACATGTTTCAAGTTCTGTTATCCTACATTTCAGTTGGCTGGAATGCTTAGGAGCCGGGAATACCAAAATCGGTTAAACAGATGATAAGAATCTTGAATGAAACAAAGCAATCCAAACACCTTTTTCAATATTAATACATTTTTCTTCATTCTGTTAAAGAAATATACTTCAACTTAACTTGATTTTGGTATTCCCAGCTTCCATCGCATTCTAGCTAACTGAAATGCAGGCCAACAAAACTTGAAAACAGGTCCATTTCTTCTGTGAGAATCTGAATTTATTAGAGAAAAGACTGCTGTTGCTGCTGTGGGATTTTAACGTCATTTTTCAGCACACAATAGGCTATGCATGGCGGCCACTATTAATGGTGGAGGAAGTACCCAGAAAAACCCCAGAAAGAACCACCAACCCACGAGAAGCTACTGGCAAGCTTTCTCACATATCCACATTGTCCAAATCCTAGACTCAAACCCATGCAGACAGAGGTGAGATGGCAGTGATCTGTAACGGAGGGCACTTTAGACCACTTGTGGCTCCTAGAGAAAAGACATCAGAGTAATTAAAGTCTGACTAAAACATTATGACTTTACTTTGTAGAAAAGTGTCATTATTGGCTTCCAGTTGTGTGAGATATTCCTGAAAATATAACTTTCATTACGATGTTATTTGACATCAAAATATGCTACACCGCATCGTTATTTAGGTAGTAACATCTACACAACCAAAATATTAATACCAGCATTGCAGTCTTACGTGTAGGACTAATACACCACCATGAACTATTTGGTTATAACAGAGAAAAAGAAAATATGTTCTATATACAACACAAAGACTTTCTCATTCACATCCTTTACCTCAAACAATAAATATCAGCAAAACCAACAATAAATTCACACAGTCAATACAAAACCTAGGTGTTACTCTCGAAAGTACTCTCATTGCACCAACATGTCATGAACATATGCAAGGCTGCATATCTTGAGCTGGGACACATCAACTCCATTTGCAATTATCTTTCAGATGATGCCACTAAAAAAACTCGTGTGTTCCTTAGTACTTTCAAGACCGGACTATTGTAACTCAGTTCTGTCTGGTTCATCTCGATATCTACTCCAGAAACTTCAAAACCCAGCTGCTGCTCGGATCACCCTTAGAGTACCATGATCAGAGCACACCCCTGCTCTGTACCTACACTGGCTATCCATTCGATCCAGAATCAAACACAAAATTTGTTCTATGTGCTATGTTTCAATGACAGGCTCCAGTCCAACATACTTATCTGACCTCACCCATGTGTATACACCAGCAAAATACTTACACTCCTTGTCTGACACTCATATTCTCACTATTCCCACGGGGGCCACGAGTGACTGAGTGGTCTAAAGCGCTCTTCGTTACAGATCACAGCCATCTCACCTCTGTCTGCGGCGGTTCGAGTCTAAGATTCAGCCAATGTGGGCATGTGAGAAAGCTTGCCAGCAGCTTCTCGTGGGTCGGTGGTTCTTCCGGGGTTTTCCGGGTTCTTCCTCCACCATTAATACTGGCCGCCATGTATAGCCTATCGTGCTGAAAAATGGCGTTAAACCCCACAACAACAACAACAACTATTCCCACTAAGAAAACGATGTCATATGGACAATGTTCTTTTGCATACCAGGGCACAGCAATGTGGAAAAAATTGCTCACTGAACTTAGACACAAAGACAGAGATCTCATTCAAGAGCACTCTTAAAACTCATCTATTTTTATTTCAAGAACAGACTTAAAGACCTAATAATGTTCCTTACCTTAAATATTTTAAGCATGTTTTCTGTTTCTAATTTCATAGTGTTCGTTTTTTGTAATCATATCATTATATAAATGTTGTCCAATGTTGTAAAGGGCGTAGAGCTTCTAAAGATTGGGCGCTATACAAAGTCCGCATAATGATCAGCGATTATAGAACCTAAAAATAAATGATCAATCCTACTTAACAACATGCACTTGATTCCGGGGTAAACTAATGTGTAGGGGCCCCGAGTGGCCGAGTGGTCTAAAGCGCTCTCCGTTACGGATCACTGCCATCTCACCTCTGTCTGCGTGGGTTCGAGTCTCGGATTCGGCTAATATGGGTATGTGAGAGAGCTTGCCAGTAGCTTCTAGTGGGTCGGCGGTTCTTTCTGGGGTTTTCCCCGAGTTCTTCCTCCACCATTAATACTGGCCGACATGCATAGCCTATCGTGTGCTGAAAAATGGCGTTAAACCCTACAACAACAACTACTAATGTGTACACTCGCCAATTCATTCCTTAGTTTACCCCAGAATCAAATGCTTGTGTGCTTAACACAGACTGAAAGCATCCTTTCCAGTTTCAGTTTGTTTAAAATATTAATTACATATTGTTATCTGTATAAGAATTAAGGATAATTAAGAGATTACTTGTGGTGAATAAGTCCGTCCAATTTGGTGGATACATGTGGTCAAGGGCGCTGCCATTTTGGAATGATAACGAGGCTATGGAAACGTATTAGTTGATTAAGATTTCAGCCGTAGTTACGTACCTTTCTTGTCATTTTCCGGTAGTAAATATATCTAATATGCCTCTTCTCTTACATATGGCTTAATGAGCTTTTACTAACATTTTAATTTTGAATTTATGGGATAAATTCTGAACATTCTGAAGCTTCAATACTGACAAATAATAAATTGTAAGTATGCATCTTGTATCTATTTATCTTCGCAGGGAAAAGATTTTTGACGGCAATCCACGAGGGTGACCAGTGGGAAACACCTCGCAGAATCGAGGCTTCATGAAGCAAACATAAGGGATTAATTACACAACATTTTCAATTCGTGATCGCTGTCATTACATGCAGTTGAGAGTAGCATAGTGGGTTGATATAGGGTATAAAGGTCATCCTATGTTAAAAATGGTAGCAAGATTATGGGACTTTAACATTAAGCAGCCATGTTGAAGTGAATAGAGGCAAGATGTAATGATTATGTGTGCATACCTTTCACACGATGACTCTGTTTAGCTAGAACGCAACAGTGTAACATGTCTGGCAGGAAAGGCGATATATGGTTTGTATGCCATCTTACCGAGATTAATATATTAATATAATCTCTGGCCCTTAACAATGAAATTGTATGTTAAAACTATATAAACTACTTAAAACACTCTTCTTTTTTTTTTTTGGAATGACCAACATTCACTCAGTTACCGACCGAACATGGTTGGATATAAAAAGGGAGTATTTTTAATTTTAAAAAAAATAAATTTAAATTTCTTATCAATGAAAATACTACCATCCTATTTGAATAAATCCATAATTTTATCAGTGGATTGAAAGAAATCTGTAGACAGAATTTGTTTTTCTTCTTTTTTGGAGGCATTTGTGGTACAAGAAGAAATTAATATTAGTTTCATATCATGGGGGGGAGTAGTGGCACGGGTAAATCCTATCGAAATCTTCATAAATTTAAAGTTAAAGTTATGTTCAAGGTTGTGTGTGTGTGTGTGAGAGAGAGAGAGAGAGAGAGAGAGAGCTTGGCATAGAAATTGTATTCATCCTAAATTTAATCAGGAAATGTTGGTACGTATCTGAATGTAAGTCAGATACATAAAAAATGTGTGTGTGTGAGAGAGAGGTTTTAATTTGTAACGTAGCTTTAACAATTGTTCAGTCACATCGCTACGATGTCTGCAGTGTGGTAGTTTATAGTGATATCTAGCACTGGGGCATCAAGCCGCAGACGTTTAGCATAATATGCCCCAAGCAGCAGAGAGGGCGAACAACCTCTAATTGACTCGCTCGTTATTCGCAAAAATAAGCCTTCCTGGAAATCGCAACAAAAAAAATCGAACAAAAAAGGGATTGCGGTGACTGGGTGCTGAGTATGAGACTTCACACTCGTTGCTGCCATCCAAAAACTGTGTCAAGACCGACTCGGTATCTCGACCTTGGGTCATGCAAGTTTATCGTGATAAATCCATGTGGAGTTTTCCGAGCATGACTAAATAAATTTTTTAAACGATTATAATCCATGTCACCGTTATACTAAGTCTGATGAATATTTCGTAACATATGCGTATTAACTCCGTTGGGGGCCCCGAGTGGCCGAGTGGTCTAAAGCGCTCACCGTTACGGATCACTGCCATCTCACCTCTGTCTGCGTGAGTTCGAGTCTCAGGCTCGGCTAACGTGGGTACGTGAGAAAACCTGCCAGTAGCTTCTCGTGGGTCGGTGGTTCTTCCCGGGGTTTTCCAGGGTTCTTCCTCTACCAATTATACTGGCCGCCATGTATAGCCTATCTTGTGCTGAAAAATGGCGTTAAACCATACAACAACAACAACAATATTAACTCCGTTAAAAACAGCATTACAATTATCCCTGATCCCTTTAGGAATTTGTGCATACCGCTGGGGTACATAAATCACATCCGTGTTTTTATGCATACCGCGTGAAAATATTCTAGCAGGATTAGATTGTTTATCCAGCATTATATCATCGTATACAACTAAATTATTAATAAACCCATCAATATCATCTACAGATGGCGTTTCATCGAAATCAGTAGTAAATTCAATAACATCATCGCCGCGCTCATCCAACAACTTTGCGTTTTCATTAAAGTCTTTTAATACTTAGTAACATCGCTGGTCATCATCAGACGGAGCAACTAAATACAACTTATCCCATTTTAACCACCTTATGATCAGATCAAGTAACAGTTGCGTCTTACCAGATCCAGATGGACCTATGACGATCATTCAGATAGAATTTGGTAACGCTGCGTGATGTTTAACCGGCTCTAATTTACTTGTCGCTGAGAAATCAATTACATTCATGTTATAGAAATTTTATAAATACTATGGATTTATATTGTGTGAAATGCAGGACGCGTACTCCCACAGGTGATCTAACAATTATTACAACAAAAAATAACATGTCAGCAGTTACAGGTAAGTGTGAATGATGCGGTACAAACAAAAAATTAAATTTATTCCCCTGACACAGTCAGGTGACAAGTCGGTTTTTTTAAAAAAATGCGAGGAGGTGATATTGCTGCCCAGTTAGCCAAACTACCAGGAATACCATGGGCTAAGTACCCAGGAGAAAAACATCTTCTATGATATAATTAATATGGTCCTGGTACTCGACTTCATATAAGACGATAACCAAGACCAACCAAAACCAGGTGAGTATCCAAATAAATGCCATTGATAAAGCGTGTCATGCTCATGGTGTAGCTTATTAAAGTAAAGATCTTCACAAGTGGCACATTGCAGATGTGAAATTAATTCACCCTCTCTAAATTCCATAAAAAAAATTAGTCTATCAAAGAATCATTGGTTATTGGTTGGTGAGATCTGCAATGAACGGTAAGCTTGTAGTGGGAAACGGTAATTAATCAACCGATGATTGAAATAATGGAGTCGATTTATTATTCCCCAAGAGGATACTGGAAGGGTAGAGTAGCGATTAGTAAACTCGCTTCTGCGGCAGGTATCGAACATTCTACTGCTGAAAAATGGTTAGCCCGACAGACAATATGGCAAATTTACCTACCACCGCCTAAAACAATACAGTACGCGCATTTTGATGTCGGCATCCCTAATGAAGTTCATCAGGCTGATATTCTATTTTTACCACACGATACTAGACGTCGAGTAACATACAAATACGCGTTAACTGTCGTTGATGTTGCAAGTAGATACAAGGAAGCAGAGCCGTTATAAAAAAAAAAAGACAGCTGCTGATGTAACTTCTGCGTTTAAACGAATTTATCAACGAGGTGGTCTGCGATGGCCACAGCTGCTACAAGTTGATCAGGGCAAAGAATTTCAGGGTGCAGTATCATCGTTCATGAAGCAACATAACGTCAAAATACGAGGAGGACATACTGCAATACACCGCGATCAGGCAATTGTTGAGCGATTTAATTGAACGCTTGCTGAGCGGTTATTCGGCTATCAATACATGAAGGAAATCATTCAAGACAAAAGATCTCGCGAGTGGGTTGCAAGATTACCAAGTGTGATAGCTGCGCTAAATAATGAAATAACTCGAACTACCAACATGAAAACTATTAATGCAATTACAAATAAACATGTACCAATATAACGGCGTGATCTTTTCAGCGCAGCCAGTACTGGGTAATGTGACTGTGAGATATTTATATGAACCTGATGAACATGAAGGTGGTAAAAAAAAGAGCAACTGATCCTGTCTAGAGTATTATGACACATATAATATCTAGCGTGGTAAGATCCACGGGTAGACCTGCAATCTACAGATTAGATTCATCTGCTCCTCAATGTGGATTTTCACGTGAACAATTACAAGTAAGTCCCGAATACACACAATTACCACCACGACCACTTACCTAGCGCCGTTACGTCGATTACACTCAAGACAGGTGAGCGTCGTATTTTCACGTGTATGACCACGACGGTTATCTTTTCTATCCACGGTAAATTGTCCTGGATTATTAATCGACTACTGCCACAATATTACACAATTACAGCTCGCAAAGTGATTATTCTGCTGCTGCTTCAGCGCGTTGATAAATTCAACATCTAGATCAAAGTCTCGTTTGTGTTGTTTTTTGTCACTTTGTTTATAACCGGCTAATTTTTTTCTTACTATATCGCTGTCAATAACATCATCAATAATTTCTGTAGTATCCATGACAATTCTCCACAGCTGAGATATTCTTCTGACTCGAGACAATGCGAGATAAACCAAATTTGACCATTCGAGACGATCATCTACAATCCAAACTGTTAATGACTCACGTGTCTCTTCCCAAAGGGGCCTGACAACGCAAAAAGTTGTTGCTGGTGGACGATCTTCGCAACACCAAAAAGAGCCTCGTTCAAATTAACAACACTCAAGACCAGATGTGTTTAGCCAGTGCCATCGTGGTTGGACGAACTTATGCCCAAAAGAATGACACGGCAGAATGGAAAAGAGCCTGAGCCAACATTCGAAAATCGAACCGAGCCAAAAAACAAAGAGAAGCAGAACTCCTGTTACAGCAAGCGGCGCTATCCAAAGACAAGCCCTGTGGCATTCTTTAAATGCAAACATTGCAAGACGTCTTGGCACCATGCTACACTTTGAAAGTGCACCCTCAAGAAGTGCACAGATCTCTGTTTTATCGAGACAAAGATTTCAAGGACGGAAAATACATTCACGTCTATTATCACCATGAACATTTCGATGTCATTACCAGTATCGCCCCATTCCTGGGATACAGCTATTATTGTGAGAAATGTGACTATGGTTATAACAATCGAGAGCAACACAAGCATTGTGGATCGAAATGTGAGGGATGTCTGGACAAAGGACATGAACGAATGCTTTTCCCAGCGCACTTTTGTCAGTCCAGCCAGTTATCAACAACATCTACTAACGCAAGGTTCAGAGCAAGAAAGTGCTTGTCAGCTCCTGAGATTGTGCCCTACTTGTGGACAAGCCATACGTACCAATAATGCCAAGGTAAACATATGTCCAGGAATAAAACGACGTCACATTTGTCACCAAATCGTGGACTTGGAACAGGAATGATACATTCAAAAATATCATTCCAAACAAGAGGAGGAAGATGACGAGAAGAAAGGAAATTTGATCTTTTTCTATTTCGAATGCACGCAAGAGATATGCATTCACATTCCTTAATTCTGCGTGGCTCATCGAACGTGCGACGGACGGATGCCACCTGTTTGCAGAACCAAGCCGATGAGGAGTAATGAGAAGAAATCAAATACTTGGACGTGTTCCCTGTATCCTTACATGTGCAGATATTGGCACTTTTCCGCATGGCACCCACAATTGCTAACGAAACACATGGACTTGGACAACATTCGACAATACGAAGGATTGATTAAATGTAAAGTATTGCCTCCGACGGACTTTTACCATCCTGTTTTACCTCACCATTGCCAAGGAAATCTGCTATTTCCCTTGTGCCGTATTTGCGCCGAAACGTGCAACCAAGACCGACCTTCTCAGCACATCCAACAAGAACGGCTTTGACAAGAACGTGGGTCAGCGTGGAATTGTTTAAAGCTCTGGACTTGGGCTACCAACTCTTACAAGTGTACGAAATTTACCACTTTCCCAAGACAGAAAAATACCACAAGAGCGACGAGACTCAGAAAGACATTTTCGCGGACTACGTGGAAGATTTTTTGAAAATGAAACAAGAAGCAAGTGGCGATCCTTCCTGGTGCCATACTCCCGAAGACCAAAAGAAATCCATAGAGAAATGCTTGGAACAGGAAGACATCGCTTTAAACCACATCGAGAAAAACGAAGGAAGGCGATTGTTTGCCAAAGTGATGTTGAATTGCTTGTGGGGAAAATGGCACAACGAACGTGTTTACCCAAGACGCAATATTTGACAGAACCTTCCCGCTACTTATAGATGATTCACGACAAAACCAACTGCATGAAACACGTGAACGTCCTTCGTGATGATTTGGTCCTGTTTAATTACGAGGATGAACTGAACTTTGTAGAAGCCGACAAATGTGGAAATGTCATCATTGCGACTTACGTGACAGCTCATGCTGGCTTAAAATTGCACGAAGTTTTAGAACTTTTAGGAGATCGCGTCCTGAACTTTGACACGAACAATTGCATCTAAATTGATCGCATTGGTCACTGTTAACCTAAAATCGAAGGAGATCGTTTAGGAGCCTGGACGGACGAGCACACCGACGACAAGGTTCTAAGTTTCGATAATGGCGGTCCCAAAATTTACAACTATGAAAACCGGAACAAACAAGGATAAGTGCACACGGAGTGTAAAGTGAAAGGATTGACTCTCAATTATCGCACCAGGCGAGTGGTGAACTTTAGCGTACTGAAAGAAGCCTTGCAGTCTGGACAGGATGCAAACTTTAAAGTGACCACCTACGACCGGGCAAGATTGTACGTTTACCCACACACCAACTGTCAGTCGGCCTTTGGTAAAAGTGAATCAATTCGTGTTCCAGAAGCAAGTGCGGCTTCCCAACCACTTCACTTTACCGTACGGACACGTCGATATTGGACAGAATGTAAAAATGAACAACGTCCAAGACCGATTGTTCATTGTAACTACCAAGACCAAGCTGGAAAGATGAATACTTTTAAACTGATATCATTTACTTTCGGTGATTCTCAAGTGGAGTGCGATGCTGTGCCTTGCGATGAGAGCGATGCCGTACAACATGGACTCAGCGATTCAGTACCACATCATGGGAACTTTGCTATGACTACTACTACTACTACTACTACTACCACTACACCTACCATGAAAGTGCTGATGTGCGTATCAAACCTGACGGATGCGAAAGTGATGCCACTCGTTATAGAACACCTTATCACTTTACTAATTTTCATTGTCAAGGTCATCCTCCACGTGAAACCATGCAGCTACTACCCTACGAACGTCATCCAAAACTAAGTACATGTAAACTCCTGTGGATTTCACCATGCCCTCATCGAAATGAACCTGCGAAAGACGAATATTTGTTCCCTGTGCGTTTTCCTGAATAATGCAACTTTGAAAGTCGTTTTCAAACCTTCAAAGGAAAATGGCCTAAATATATGTGAGGACCTTCCCCCGAAGAATTAGCCAGAGCCGGATTTTTCTACTTAGGCGAAAGGGATAAAGTCATGTGATTCAGTTGCGGTCTGTCACAACACCGGTGGGGCAGAAAGATTTGGCTTACATGGAACATGCTCGATGGTTTCCGCATTGACACTACCTACCTTTAGTGGGACTTTAATCATTGAAGTGGCATACCATGTCTTTTAAGATACCAGCTTGGCTAAGAGTCAAAAGTTGGACGACACAGAGACAAGTATTTAAACCCTATTTTAAAAGTAATATTCAAGGTTTGCCAAACGAACTGCAGGAGAAGATCTACAAGGATGTTGGCAGGGACTTGCCAGAGCAAAAACTCGTTTGGTGACTGTAGATTATGTTGTCGACAAATTCACAAGAGGAATGTGAAAAAGTCAACAAACTCGTCAAATTTCTCTTGATCAAGCCTGCTTTCATCCGATTATTCTGCTTTATACCGTTTACATTAGATGATTTTATTGATGTTTTTGACCGATACCCTGAATGGCAGTTTTCAGAAATTACTCACTATGTCCATTGCTTTCGCTCTGTGAGAAAACTTTAAATCAAACAAGGACAATTAGAAGTGAAGTACGATCATTATGCACATAAAGTACACTTATAGCCTCCAACAAAAATAGGTATAAAAAGGGCTACCATGCCACGACCTTTATCAGTGGTGTTACAACAGATTCTGTGGAAGGAAATCGATGAGATAATTCAAACGGTGAAGGATTACTAATACTTATTAAGAGAACTGTGTCCCATGAATTGGGGTCGACGTGTGGTGTGTATCTTAGTGACTTGCTTTCTGGGATTTACCAGTCGATTCCTTGTAGACTCTTTACGAAGAGTACTTACCACCAAATAAAGCGTGAATGTGGTCCCTTTAAATGAGTACGAGAAACTCGTGCTTCTGAAAGCCTTGCGTTTTCATGTGGACACTTCTCGACCTGTAAGGAAATAAAAGATTCGTCAACTTTTAGATACTGAAGATGTGAACGACGATGTGTGTGTAGCTTGTGACTTAAACCCTGCCTAGAAAAATGTGCTTGGCTGGAAAATATTGGGGTTTCGGGGCTTGGACCAAAGAATTGGCCAATTATGCCCATGAGGAGTTGTGATCCTAAATTCAAACGTGCAGTGAAAAAGATACTTTTAAACCTGTGTTAGTGACAGTGCCAGAAGAAGAACCCGTCACAGAGGACAACCACTACCTTCAGGATAGGAGTGTCATGGACATTCCCGAAAGGCCATTCCGGAAGGACATCTGTGTGGCTGTACCCAATGATGAAACTGTAAGTATATTACACACTGACCCTGGGACGCATATGATACCAAAAACATGTTGCACAGTGACTTGTTTAAGTTCCACTTTCGTCGCCTTGATGTGTATTTTATCGCTGTACTTAACCATTTGGCTTTTATGTATTTTTGTTTTTCGTGTTGTTCCATTTTACAAAAAAAAAATAAACTCATCCTAAAAAATAGTATAAAATCTCTTGTCTTGTCTGTCTTCGTGTCAGAAGTGGCATTCCCTGCTCTATGGCTTCCTCTGCTGTGCCTGCTCCCTCTTTCTCCACTTTCAAAGTCATCGACAAACACTGAGATCATGCCAGCTGGGAGGCCTTGTATAGTTGCCATCCATTTAACATGTAAATTGCCAGACCTAGTGGTTCACGCAAAACCGAATTTTTCAAACTTTTGATCGAACATAAACATCATTTGATCGATGATCCACCTCAGTGGATCATGTGGTGTTACAAAGAGTGGCAATGGGCGTACAGTATCTTGTGAGAAAGTCAAGGCGATTCCATCGTGTTTGTGGAAGGCATTCATGGCGAAGACGATGTCATCGTGTCTGACCCCAGTCAAACCCATCTGGTTGTTTACGACGACATGTTAGAAGACGAGGAGGAAATTAAACAGTGGTTTACGCACAAATGACATCATCGTAATGTCAGTGTCATTTACATCACCCAAAATTTGTTTCAACAAAGTAAAGCCAATCGTACCATCAGTCTCGTTGATCATTACGTGGTCTTGCTTAAAAGCCCTAGAGATAAATCGCAAAAGCAAGTCTTAGCCAAACTGAACGGAACACCTTGAATGACTCATGTTTACGACAGTGCCACTCAAACCCACACGCCTATTTACTAATGAATTTAAAACCCACAACCTCCAATTATTTGCGATTTCGGAACCATCTTTCACCACTTGTGCCAAGACGTTGAGCCTGTCGTGTATACATTCCCGTCGTCGACTTTACAAAAAAATCTATAATAACTTTGGTCACTTTTGGTCTGTCTCACACAGCCTCAACATGACGTCACTTCAGTCTCATCTTACCGTCGAATTCATGCATGCCTTGTACGGCATCAGTCGCGAACAACATCCATAAATACTTACTCGTGTCTTAGAAGCCAGTCTCAAAGAAATATTATGCTTTACGGTGGGAGCACGTCAATTACTGCTATGCATCGTTCACATTCCTCATCAAACCAAACGCTTTCTTGACAGTAACAAAGTATCATTGACACAACTGGCTGATCCTCGCATCAACACTCAAACCAATGTGCAATTTTTTTCAAACCTGGATGTGGCGGTTATTTAGGATGTGCCGCCATTCGCTCCGTCTTAAAATGAGATCTCGATGCCCCAAAATTTCTCCCCAAGAAAAACGGCACTCCCAAAAAAGCAAAACGAACCAAAAAGAAGAAAAAGACCAACGGTGTCAGGGCCAAGTCACAGCCACAGAAAAAGAAAAGCCCACAGAAAAAAGAAAAGTTCCCAGAAAACGAAAATAGTTTCTACCCACAAGAGCGGCACTTCAGACAGGGTGCAACCTTACATTCGCAAACCACACGACATGCAGCGACGGTGACCGCTTCTCAGTAGTCTCATGTTCTTCCAATTTTCTGTTGTTGGTGATGATTACCAAGCCCAATTCGACACCCGTTCTTCCTCATATGATGAAACAATGGAAACCGACGTATCTAAGAACTTCTTCAGTGATGACACCCTATTCGTCTTTAGCTGCAGTGGCAGCTGCTCACAAAAAAAGTACCCGCCCCAAAAATATAAGTCCACAAGAGATAGGACATGTTACAGAGTTTACTGGATTTGTGCAAGCAGGAACTGTTCCGTTTTAGTCCTTTTCTAACCTCTCCACAACGTATGATGCCCGTCATCAATTTGATACTAGGTAAAGACAATCAGTGGCGACGCATTGCAGTATAAAAAAGACCCGCGGTAAAGGCTAGAAGTGCACAACACCCTCTAACTAAAAAAGGAAAGAAAAGGATAGGACTTTCTCCTCGATTAGCCAAACATTGGGACATGTTGTCTGTCCTGTCCAAACATTGTTGTATGTCCTGTCCAAAGCGTGTTCACCCATGCAAAAAAAAACATTCAAACAACCTCCGATGCCGTGCGTGACTGTTGACCGAATGTCTTGAAAGGCTTTATACCTTTGTCTAAACTTCATAAAGAATGATTTGCCAAGCATCGACACGTTCATCCCCAAATGGTCAAAAAGAAACTACCCATTCGTCAAAAGAAAAAGATGTTGGTACAACTCGGAGGAAGTTTGAACATGTTGTTAGGAAAGAAGTATTGGGAACTATCCTGGGAGGACTCGTGGGAGAAAGATAAAAAGGACAAGAAGATAAAAGGGACATCTTGAGTTAAAAGATCTCGGACATGTTCATTTAAATCGAATAGAATGACGAAAACTGACTTTAGTGCCTTACGAACGATGGATAGAATTCCATCGTTGGCAAGAACAACGGACCGGACATTTGCTTCCTAATCCTCATTTGACCGAAATGTCCCAGATACAACACGAATTGCAATAGTTGATGAATCACAACGATTTGTCCCAAACAGAAAAATCGCAACGGTACCCAACTGTTGCAACGACAGCCACTCAATCACCAGAAATATCTAGACGAAATAGCTCAGCCGACTCTGACAGATTTTAAGACCCTGAAGAAAAGTCAACCACCACCACTACCCCCAGTGACGATGACAAAAAAGGAGAAGAATAAGACTTTCAAACTTCAGCAGAAAAAGTACGCAAGTTAACAACACTTACATCCAGAATTGTCTGGATTAAAAAGACGATGGTCACCCCTTTCTCCACAGAAGAGGAAAGGAAGGTGAAGACAAGTGAAAAAAGAACCAATTACCCCTGTTCAGACATCCTACTCTTCAACGCCTGTCGCTCGCCGGACACGCAAAGCATTACAAGCCAAAATATACCACACAATAATAGAGTAGCAACCAGTGAAGAGTGGGTAACCTATTAACAAAAACGGAGAAAGTGTTCGCTAGCATTTACTACGATCCATCCTATCCTGCAGGTTACGGGAGAGTTCAGAAATAAATTGTATCGTGCTGCCAAAACTCAGCAGAAAAGTCTCCGTTGACCTCAGGTGCAACGATGGTTACAAACCCAAGCCACGTACACTTTATACAAACCCATTCGACAAATATTTTCTAGAAGTCGCACCCGATCAACATCAAAGGCAAGCCGATTTAGCTGATGTCTCGCATTTCGCCACCAACAATCGTGGCTACAAATATTTGGTTTGTGTCATCGACGTCTTTTCCAACTTTGCCTGGGTCGTACCATTGACTTCCAAATCGAGCAGTAAATCAGTGTGGTCCCTCCAACTGGTGTTGAAACAAAGTGGTTGTCACCCTTTTCGACGGCGAACCGACAAATGAACCGAATATCTGAACCATGCTTTACAAAAAGAATTAAAGGACCGTGACATTCAATTTTTCACCACCGAGAAACCCATACCTAAAGCCAGCATCGTGAAACGTTTTCAACGCACCTTAAAAAGCGTATGTGTCGACAGTGTTTGATGATACCATCACGAGTGCTTCAAAATTCTTGATGATAGGCTGTTTTACAAATCCATTTTGTTTCATTTTTATATAATAATATTTGTCTAAATGATTATTTGTCTAAATGATCTTATTTTGAAATTCTAGTGAGATAGTCCTCAGCATTTCTTATAGCGTTATCATTGGCGGAGTTATTTTTATCAAGATATCTTTTCAGTTCTTTGTATTTTTACCATCACATTGCACACACAACAGCGTTTCTTCTCTAACTCCAACCCCACTCTTTAGACATGGTTTTGATCCTAAACTCTCTCTTCGTACACTAGGTAAATGATATCTGCAGAATTCATTTACGCAGGCTTTGTTACAAGGAGTTGTAGAGCCTATCATAAGCCAACTGTATTTATTCTTTGTTTGAATCATTATATGTACAATTATATTTTAATTTAAATATATATTTGTCTTAATTATAATATGGAGTTTGAAAAATTATCTGCAACTGAACCTTCTAAATCTAGATTTTATCTTGATAGAAGAAACACTGACCCACGAAGACGAACTTTAATTAAAATTATTCGTGAAGCTAAGAAAGAATGTTGCATCTCATGTGTGGTCAACATTTATAATTATTAACAGTAACGAAATGAACGACCAACGAGCGGCGAAGATTATAAATAATTTCGACCATCAAACATTTTTTCAGAGGAAAATTTATTAAGGAAGTAGAAGATACTTGGATTGTCAGCGACAAACGTGACCAGGTTCGATTACACCACGGCGTTAGAGACACTGTAAAATTAAAAAAAAAAATCCAAACCAGGAATGTTGACTGGCATCGACAAACCGTATTATGAAAGAGCGTATCCTGTGACCACAGCTATTTATGCAATATATCCGCTGAGTGATAAACTCAGCGTTCATCTAAAACCGATGATATTTCCGAAAATAAATTGTGTAGCCGAACGAGCAATGGAACATTTTACAAAAGCAATACGTGGAAATAAACTAACAGATATATGACGTGAAAAAAATATATGATTGGGTTGAATCAGGATAAAGGAGTTACATTAAACCATGTTGCTGAATTATGAAAGAAATTCCCAATAATAAGGACAATGACAGAAGAATCGAAATATAAATCGAAAGGATAAATATTATCGTGGACATCTGCAGTAACAATATTTCCAAGAGATCGAACTGTTAAATTTTATAACGGTGATATATTCGATTTTCTTAACGAAATTAGTAAAAGCGATCCTGTATCAGTATAGTTATTTCAGAGTTCCGATGATGGAAATTATGAACAATTTGTACGACCTAATGGATATATATATATATATATATATATATATATATATATATATATATATATATATATATATATATATATATATATATATATATATATATATATATATATATATATTGCACAGAATCTCTACACGAAGAAATGAAAAATCTTGCACTGAAATATACCCATGACGATGTCATGCATGAAAAGGTGCTCAGTAATTGCTTTACGATTATATCAATCGCAGGTCATTTTGCTAGAGAGAGAAATTCATGGAAACCAACTCGGTTTGATTTTCTCGATGATATAATATCGAGTTGTGTCGAATATGGACACGGTGGATTGTGGAATAGTAAATATGATTTATAAAGATGTTATCTTGGTTGATATGGTTGCACGTTATCCAGGAACGTTTCTTGGAATTGGAGAGTGTTCTAAATATTTGAGAGATTTGGACATCCAACACACGACATGACCATTGTATCATAAATGGACAATTACCAGATTTTCACCTGACTGGAATAGCTTGTATCGAGTCATTTATGTTTGCCGAAGAACTTCATGCGATTTGTTACGTTTGGTTTGGTTAAAAAAATTTCAGAACAAAATGTGGGCGCCAACAGTATTATTACGATATATGCTCGATGTAAAAAGACTAATATCGTTGGTTGTAGGTGAAGCAATTATATCATAAACAAGTTTGATTACCACAACAAAATAAATATTCTGATGATGAAAATCCTGATATGACTGATTTTGAGAATAAAATAGCAAAAGATCTTGGCAAAAAAAATAATCGGTAAATTCACGCAAGGAGGATCATATCATCTTAAACGACACTGTATAAGATTAATTATAGACGATGCTGACCTCAATTTTATGATTGCCGATACAACGAATAGAAACATTTAAAAGTCGAGAAACAATTGTCTTGCCAAATGGAACTAAATTGGGTACAATTGTGAGTTATATTGATGGTGAGTCAACGCAGTTTACTCATATAAGATCTTCAATGCTCACGTATGTTTCGATAAACTTATTATCAATGATTATGTTTCTGAGTTTGCTGTCAGACTCGCTACGGATTCCTGTTATATCAATAAAAGAAAATACAGAACAACTATATATCGGCACGTATGCATCATGGGATGAATTGAGAATAATATAATTAATTATTCTGAATCTGCCGACGTTGAAATCAAAGATATTTATTGCCAAAACAAATCAAATATCAAAATGGTCATCTGCGCCATCGGTGTAGCTAGACATACGACTGTTTATCTTAATGGATCAGGTAGATCAGGTAAAACAACTCGTGTGATCCAATTATATTTGAACAATTGTTCACAAATGGTTGCATTAACGGCTACACACAGACTCGCAAGAGAAATGAGAGAAAGAAATATAAAAAATCGTGCACTTATCACAAATTCTTTCAATGGGACGGAGATTAATGGACTCATGAACGAATGGACGAGAAACATATTCTAAGGATTAGTGTTAGTGGTGAAATATGCACCGTTTCATTAGAAATGTAAAAAGTAATTATTGATTGGTGATTGACGAAAAATACAGCTGTGATATTGTGTGGCGATCATGGTCACCACCACCTTTTTTTTGGATTGTCTCCACATAAATGGCTGAATAAAAACTTGTGGATTATTATGAAGAAATAACTGATGTTCATAGAGCGCTTGATCCAGAAATAGGCGAGTTTAAGAAACTAATCAGAATACAATCCAATAAAGTTCAGTGTGAAATAATGCGCGAGATAATTTCAGAAACTACTATAAATAATTTTTGGAATTTATGAGATTAAATGATTGGTAGTTGCAAGTAGAAAGATAGTTCGTGATACACTTATTTATGTTAAATAAAGAAAACGTTTCAAATCTACCGATACCATTATGTTATCGACAAGCATATACGCGACGATAGAATATCTACTTTGGTATGCCAGGCTATTTGACAGAGTCAAAGAAACAAAATCTTGTGTTAAATGATATTGTGTTAGTTCCTGTCAGTGTTGTTGAAAGCGCGTTAACTATGGAAAAAGTCTCAGTGGACGCTAGGATACGTAATTGCAAGGATTAGCCATCTCTGATACAAATGTTTGGATCGTCGATGATCGTATGAAATGGCCAAACTTAGTTTATCTCGCAGTGTCTCGAGTCAGATGAATATCTCAGCTGTGGAGAATTGTCATAGACTTCACAGAAAATAATAATCAAATTCAGGAAACAAACGATGATATAGTAAGAAAAAAGTTGAGTTATAAACAGTGTTACAAAAAAATTATGCGCGACTTTACTCTCGATGTTGAATTTATCATGACGCTGAAATAACAGCAAAAGGATGAGCTGTAAGACAGTAATGTTGTGGTAGTATTCAAATAATAATCCAAGACAATTTACCGTAAATAGAATTAATAGTATTCCTGGTCATGCACGCGAAAATGTGATGCTGACCTGTCAAGAGTGTAATCGACGTCGAGGTGCTAGATCGCAAAAGTGAATGCGTGTCTTCAGGAATTACTTTTTATTGCTCGTGTAGAAATCCACGTTGAGGAGCAGTTGAATCTAATCTGTAGATTGAAGGTCTACCCGTGTATCTTACCACGCTAGAACTTTTCTGTGTCGTAATAATCCAAACAGGATCATCGCTCTTTTGTTACCACCTTCAAGTTCACCAGGTTCATATAAATACATTACAGTCACATTACCTAGTAATGGTTGTTTTGAAAACTTATGTCGTTGTATTGGTATATGTTTTTTTTATAATTGCACTAATGGATTTCATAGAAGTTGCACGAGTGATTTCTTTATTTAACGCAGCTATTACACTTGGCAATTTTGCAACCCATTCGCGAGATCTCATATCGTTCTGAATTATTTCCTTCGCATACTGGAATCCAAATAACCGCTCAGTAGGTGTTCGATTAAATCGTTCAACAATAGCCTGATCACGATGAATTGCGACATGTCTTCGTCTAATTTTGACGTTTGTTTTTTCATCAAAGATGATACTGCACCAAGCCATTCCTTGCCAGGATCAACTTGTAGTAACTGTGGCCATCGCAGCAAGGGTTCTCGTTGATAAATTTGATCAAAAGCAGATACAACTTCAGCTGCTGTTTCAGTTGCTAACCATTTTGCAACAACAGAACGTTTAAACTTTGCTGCATCAGCAAGTTTACTAATCGCTGCTCTACCCCTCCAATATCCTCTTGGGCTCTAATAAATCGATGTCGACGATCATAATTTCTCTTTTGAGTTTGCTTTTGATAGTTTTCCGATTTCTTGAGTTTCATTAAATCTCTCCATTTCGGCTCTAAAATTTTGGTGCCATTGGTAAGGTAGTTTTCTTCCCATCAGTAATTCGGAAGGGCTGTATCCATTTTGGTAATGGTGTTGCGCGATATGTCAAAAGAGCTATGAAAGGGTCGTTTGCTTTTTTTTATCATTCCTTTAATTGCTTGAACAGCTCTTTCGGCCAGACCATGGCTCTATGGATATTGTGGACCACTATTAACCTGAATGCATAATTTGTCGCAAATTATTTGTGTATTACGGATGTGTATTGAGGACCATTATCTGAAACTAATACTTCTGGTATACCGTGTCGCGCAAAGATTGATTTGAGAAGACCATTCAGTTCAAACATGTCTGAAGCGACCCTTTAGCAAGGTCGACTTTGAAATTCATCTGGTATCATTGGTTTAGCCTGATCTCTTGAGTTGTCGATGCAATGTTGGCAAGACTTTACCAAGTGTTCTAGCTGAGCGCTTAGTCCCTTCCACCAAACTGACGTTTTGGCGCGTTCTCGGCATTTAACCATGCCTTGGTGACCATCGTTAATTCTCTTTAGGATTTCTTTTTGATGTGATTCTGGTACGACCAGGCGTGTACCTTTTATTACAAGACCATTTTTGATTGTAAATTCACCTCTACCTGCCCAGTACGTTTGAAGCTTTCCGTCAATAGCGAATTTCTCTGGCCACCCCTTTTCACAGAATTGTACAAAGTTGTTTGCAAATCAAATCATTTCGTTATTCAGACTTTATTTGTTCAAGTCGAGTATCTGAGGCAGGCAAATTACTAACTACGCAATCAACATATGTGGTATTTTCAGCCTGAAATTCTCTGTCACTCTCAGAGTGAGAAGTTAAAGAAACTCTGGACAGAGCATCAGCAGTTAATAGATTTTTGCCAGCAACATGAACTATTCAAACGTTTAATCTCATCAAACGCATCCTAAGCATTGAATTCTAGGGGGTAAATCTCCCAAGAGTTTTGTGCTTATTTGTGGTACTAATGGCTTATAGTCAGTTTCAAGTTTGAATTGTAACCCAATTAAGTAGCCACTGAAGCATTCACAAGCCCAAGTGATTGCAAGGACCTCTTTTTCTAATTGAGCATAGCGTTGCTCAGTTTCTGACATACCTCGCGATGCGATCACCACCGGTGATTCTGCACAGCACTTAGTCCAAATGAAGATCCATCTGCAGATATAACTATTTCTCTGTTTTGATCATAATGTACTAAAGTTGGTGAAGATATCATTTCTTGCTTGATATCTCTAAAAGTTTGTTCTCGATCTGGAACCCATGTCCATGAGTTTTTACCTTTCAAAAGCTCACGTAATGAATTTGATTTTTCGGCCAAATTTGGACGAAATTTGCCAAGCTAATTTGCCATATCGAGAAACCGTATATCTGTTACGCATTCCGGTGTTTCCATTTTAGATATATCTTTGACTTTTTCCGGATCAGATCGGCAACCATTTTCGTCAACAACATGCCCAAGACACCTAATGGATGATCTCGAAAATTCACACTTTTCAGCGTTCAAAGTGATGCCGGCCTTCTAAATTGATTTCATGACCATTTCTAGTCTTTCATCATGCTGTTTATGCGTTTCCGCAAAAACAAGAACATCGTCCATGTGACAAATTGTTCCGCCATCTCGCCCCAGAGTTTCTGACATCCTTTTCTGAAATAAATACAGGCGCGGAACTGATTTTGAATGCAAGGCAATTAAAATAAAACCTACCAAAAGGAGTAATGAAAGTTGTAAGTCGGCGCGAATCTTCTAACAGGTGTATCTGCCAAAAACCTGAGTTTGCATCAAGTTTGGTGAAAAACTTTGCACCTGCTAGTTTTGCAAGGGATTCTTCAACTGATAGTAGTGGGTTGTTTTCTCTTTTTACTGATTCATTCTGTTTAGTTAGATCCAAGCACATTCTTATCGTACCATTTGGTTTCGGAACGATAACCATTGCCACGCACCACACAGTGGGCTCATCTACTTTTAAAATCCCACCCATTTTTTGTTACATTCTGTCCAACTCCTCTTGGACTTAATTCAATAAAAGGATAGGAATCTTTCTTGGGGTAGATAAGGCATAAGGTTTGGCATTTTTTGTCCAGAGTTATCTTATAGAACCATTTTGTTTTCCATAGGCTTTTAAGCAAATTTGGGAATTTCTCGCGATAATCCCTGTCTAAATTTATGGATTTATCATGACTTTTGCTTGCATTTTGTGTTTTTATCTGCGGTATTTACTGAGGATATATTTACCTGTTAAATAATATTGAGAGCCTGAATTTCGGGCCTGACCAAGAGGGCATGATTCGGTCTCTTTACAACAAATATGTCTTGTATACTGAACGCATTGTTTGATTCCAGACCATATGCAAATTTTCCCAGTACATTAAATTCAGGGTTTCCAGGTCCATGCAATTTTCGATTAGAGTTTGATAGTTTTTGGTCTCTGATTTCTCGTAAATACGTCTCAGGAATTACAGTCACATCATCTCCAGTATCAATCTTGAATAAAAGCGAAGTGTTGTTCAATCTCACACGCAGGGCCGCCGCTACCTTATAGGCAAACTAGGCAGCCGCCTAGGGCGCTGATTTCAAGGGGCGCATTTCTCCAATTTCTCTAAATCAACAACAGTTTTGAAAAATAAATAAATAAATTTCAGTTTTATTGAGGGTCGTCTTTTATTCTGGTTTATTTCATACAGGGACAAATAATCGGGTAGATTCAGTCTTATATGTTTGTTGGGTATGAAAAGACAAATATACATTATGTTTATAAATTTTGAAATTGATATTTTCCTGCGGGGGGGGGGGGCGCCAGAATCTAACCTTGCCAAGGGCACCAGATTGTCTACCGCCGGCCCTGCTCACACGCGTTATCCACGGATGACCCTTCTTTGTGCTAATAGACCCTAGAAATCCAGGTTCCGCTCTCGATTCTATTGTGCGAACTGCTGATTTTGACAGACGTTTTGCATGGTGTCTTCGTTTCTTACACTTGTGGCATTCCGCTTCTTTTGCTGGACATTTTTGTGAGAATGATTAATTTTCTTTCCACATCTCATGCATCCTTTTCTGCTGACACTTTTCTATTGAACGTTTGTTATTTTATGTTTCTGTTTCCCATATTTCAGTGAAGGCAATTTTACTGCACCCATTTGAGTCATCCGTTCTCCAGTTGTTCGTATAATTGATTGTTGCTTTTTCACAGCTTCATTTTGTCGAGCTTGATTAATGGCAGACTCTAGAGTTAAACTTGCATCTAACTGCAATTTTTCCGACAGTTTGAATCTCGCAAGCCAACTATAATTCGATCTCTGATCATTTCATCAAGTAATGGCCCGAAACTACAATTATCTGTTAACACATATATATCTGTAACAAAACTGTCCATTGTTTCTCCCTCTTCCTGTTTTCTTTGATTACTTTTTTGCCCTTTACAAAAATACATTTCTCTTTGAAATGAAATATCGCACGAATCTGTATGCCACTAGCTTCCACTTCTTTTGATCTACCTCTGTCAGGTTGAACGAAGACAAAATGTCATCAGCCTTACTTCACACGGAATAAATCAAGGTATTTCTTGAATTTCTTCCTCTTTTTCCTTAAGTTCAGACGTTTGACGAAAGCGTTCAAATCGATGAAACCACTTTTCTCAAGTTTCAGGTCTCGAGAAGTCAAATTTGTCAAGATTTGTAAATTGAAATGAAGCCATTTTCAACTCTGATAATTTCAATCCTGTATTATTTTTTTTTACCGCTGCCACCATGGAATGCTATTTGTTATTGAAGAATAACTGCAGAAGGCGTTCTGTTCTATTTATTAAATACAAGACATCAATACAGCTAGGAAGGAGAGTAAAGACTGCCTTGACAGTATTTTCCCCATGGAACATAAACCCTAGTGAATGTATAACATAAACCAGCTATTGGTGTGTATCGTACTAATGCAGTGTGAAATATCTGATTACTTTTACTGTCAACTGATATTTCAAACCTACTCTCCCATTTTTAATTTCTTTGATAGTTCAAAGCTAATCTGTCATTTTTAATTTCTTTAATATTTTTATTACACTGTATAATTCTTGAACGCTGTAATAGAATTGCTGGGTTGTTCTCTTAATCTGGCTTTCACTTCTTGGTCGGCCTTTTCGTTATAGGTATGTTTATATGTGATGGGACCCACATAAATTCTGTCATGATGTTTTGTTTTGCCAGGGTCTTCAGGTAGAGTAGTATATTTTTAAGCATATTTTCCGACTAGAGGAGTTTCCCGATTCCATGGATCTCAGCACGCTGAGGGAGTCGCTAACCATAACCACTTTTCTGGCGCGTTGAAGTCTCTCACACCTTGGACAGCTTGACCGATTGCTCAAGATTCTACTGTATAGATGGAACAGTTATCAAGTAGTCGCGCCCCCAACGTGATGCCCTCCACTGATATCACCGCTGCTGCTACCGTTTCTTTTCGGGGTTGGACGTTTTTGAGTCGTCCGTATAGATAGTTGTGTAACCCTTGTAATTTTCATGAATTTGTGTTAACCAACAGTTCAGGATTTATTCTTCTTCTTCTAATTATTATTATTATTGTGTGCAGCGCCGGCGCCAGACTATCTGGCGCCCTAGGCAAGGTTAGGTTCTGGCGCCCCCCCCCCCCCCGAAAATATCAATTTCAAGATTTATAAACAATATATTTTTTTTTAAATGCGCCCCCCTGAAATCAGCGCCCTAGGCGGCTGCCTAGTTTGCCTATATGGTAGCGCCGGCCCTCATTGTGTGTGTGTGTGTGTGTGTGTGTGTGTGAGAGAGAGAGAGAGAGAGAGAGAGAGAGAGACGTTGGGAATAGTACATTACAGTTAAAGGCATGTGATACGGTTCAGTGGTCTGGCGGTTCGGCAGTCTGATTGTAATTTGTATACATTTTATTTCTCTATATCTTTTGGAGATGTTTGTTTCAAATTTGTCAGACTCACAAACAATATTGTCCTTAATATCAAAAACTATTTGAAAAACAAACTTGAGAGATTATTGTATTTTTGTATTATTTGTTTTACAGATCGGCAATTTCCGTGAGTGACCAGCAGTTCGGGTTGTAAATTTTAGACCCCAATGAGTTTACTTCCTCTGTACAGCACTCCACTTGGTGGATCACGACGCGTTTTTTGTTTCTTTTCAAATTTGAACATAAAAGGTAATACCTCAGCTCCAAGAAGCAGCATAAGTATGTTTTGTACTCAAGATTTAACACGTTTTTAATATATTTTAACTTTTTTTAGGCGTACCTGATTCATAAATTTCTCGACAACTGTTAGATATTTGTCAATTGTGATTATTGTGAAAACCAGTTGAATCTGCTTCCATTAGTATTTTAAACATTAGTGTTTCGTTTGCATTAATAGTCGTACAGTTTGTAAGTTTCCTAAATGGTTATATTTATTTCACTGTTTGGTTCGAAAAGAAAAGAATCGTTAAAAAATACTGGCACGCAGAAGTGTGTCGCATTATTCGTAGAATTTTAATCAGGAATAGTCTTTTCTTAACGAGTCACAATATTCGCATTTGCTTTTACCGCCTACCAACTAAAAACTCCAGAAGGCTTTAGGGTTAAAATAAGGCTACAAACTTAGCCATTTCATTCATTGATTTGAAGTTTTAAGCTTTTCTTGCCGAAACAATGTGAATTTGTTTGCGTTTCAAATTAAAAATGGAGTTTCTTTAGCAAAGCGGTCGCCATATTTACTAAGGCTAGTCTATGGTTTCAAACAATAAATGTGATTTTTGTTCACCGTCTTTGAAAACTGCTATGATTATATAAATTTCGTATTTATATCGTTTTAAATGTGTAAACAAGAGTTTCTCATAATTATTTGTTTAATTTATTTTAGAACTATTAAAGCTAGACATTACAAATATTGGACACAGACAACACAGTTTTTACTGAAATAGACTGTTTTAGAAACCAGAAACGGACAGCAAACAGTCTGTTTTCATGTTTATATCAGGGCCTTTTGTTTGAATTGAAAAGACCAATAATTGAACAGTTTTGGGGACCCCTCGGCAACAGTGATGTTAGAAATGATAAATTAGTGAAGTTCAGTGCATTTTACATATCTTTAATGCTTTTTGTTTTTAAAGTCGGCAGGAGGGTAGAATTTAAAAAATGGGAGGATATGCAACTACTTTAGCTGAGGTTAAATAAGTTGCATGAGACTCTAGTGATACAGATGGTGGGCATTGTAGAGCTAAGGTTTAAATAATTGATGTACATGTTAGAGATCCCAGCGATTTTGCACTTGGAGCCAGTTCAGTGTTATTTCTTCATAAATTTTGAATCATTCATTATCAGTGAAACTTGCCTCTCTTCTTGGAAAGAGTAGCATGGTGCAAAAGTAATGCTAATCCACTATCTCATCATTAGTGATTGTGCCAACCCATTGGAGCAGTGAAAATTACCTACCAACATCCTGCATTTGGTGAGGTACAATAGATGCTTATGGTAAAAATGGATACTCATCCATTATCAAGTTAATTAATGTGATTATTGTCAAAAGTCTTATGTTGAATTATCCTCACGTACTACCCTGAAGCATTGATTTCATTGCTTATGATGACAGAAAGTATAGAGTCTAAGGCTAGTATTGACTAATGGAAAATGTTACATTAGCAGCCTCGACAAATAATTCAGAATGATACCAAAAAGTGATGTTTTAATATTTATATTTTTGTTGATAAATGTTCAGTGCATGGTGAGGTAAAATTTGTAAACCTGTTTAGGTATTTGCAACATGTGAAGTCATGATAAAAACAAAAGATATTAGATGATATAGAGCAGTCTCAAAAATGATAAAGAGAAGACACTTTAAAAAAAATGAATGCAAATGGCTGAAGTATGACTCACCAAAGGCTGTGATGTTGTACACTTCTCTGTATTTCATCTGTGCATCTTGTTGGTGAAATACTTAGAAGAATAAAATAAATTTAGGAATATGTTGTGAGTAGTCAATGAAAAATGTAGCAAATGACACCAATTTACATCTAAAAGTGAATGTCACTATTTCAGAAGAGTTAATTTAAATGATGAGAATAAGAAGAATAAAGAAGATAATGAATGAATGAAATATCAGCATCTCAGTTTCATTATCAGCCAAAAGTTTACAGTATACCAATTAGAGAATCCTCAAATTTGTTTTTGCTAAACTGTATAAAAAGGTACAAAACATAATCTAAGGTATTGGACTTGAAGTTTAGTTTTTGTTTCCAGAATTGAAAGGTATACATGCGTTGATGCTGGTTTGTGATTGTATTGCACAGCAAAACATGAATGAAGGCATGGTGGGAATGTTGGTCTAATCAATCCCAGCCCCAAATTTTGCAGACAATTTCAGTTGCTGAGGAATTAGGGACGGTTTATTAACTATTGTGTGTCTTTGAACAAGCCAATTAATATTGATAATGATCCACAACATATTAGGCAGTTTAACTTTAAATAAGTAAATTAGTCTTTCCTTTAAATAAGCAACTTAAACTGGATTTTATTGACTTAATCACAGAAGAGAGATTTTGCAGACTGAAATCTGGTTATCTTAAATGTTGTATAATTTATGCAAAAACAAAAATATGCAAGCAAGCATGAACTGTTTCTTTTTATTGGAAAATATAACTTTCAAATTAAGTGTCACAGAGAAGAATCAGATGTTTCTCATGAAATCATGACAAATTACCCACATCACTGTTAATTTTTTTAGTAAATTTAACTTCAGTTTAATTGCAGACATGTAAGAAACTTGTGTTAATTTATCAGTTATAATTATGGCTGTTAAATAAAATGCTCCAAGTCTGATGCTTTCATGTGAAAATAAATCACATTTTCCCCTGAAGATATATATCCATTTGATGTTAATTCTTGTCAGTATTTTATAACAGTGTTGACAATGGTTATTGTTTTGGTTTCTGTAGAACATATGTTGAAGTCAGATCTCATAGAAAAATACCATTAGATTTTCTAATGGGGGAAGAGAGAGAGAGAAGGAATTCTTTTTAAAAAGGCTGAAAACATTTGTCTTTTTGTGAGCTTTGGGGTGTGGGGAAAAGACCTAGATACTTCAATTTTTGTCAATAAAACAATGCAGTGAAAGAAAAGTATATTAATTTGGTTGGAAAGAAAATCTCAGTTCCCCCACACACATGTTCACGTGCTGATTAAATGATCAGTCCCTCACCATACACAGTAAGCCCTCTTGCATCATAATCTACCTGGCTCAAAGCAGTGTATATTCGGTACATGTACTGTTGTTGCTTTCTATTTTTTTAATAGAAGTGGTTGTTAATTTGAATTTAACTTCCATGTCATGGAGAATTATTTTTCCTTTCTAACAATATGATTATCATTATGTTGCTGTGTAAATTTTTAAAGATTTCTTTCAATAAAGTAAATCCTGCAGTATTATTGAACCTCGTTTACTAACGTAAATTTGGAGTGCACATAAAGTTTTGTCTGGCAGTAACTGATAATAAGTATATTAGATAAAAGCCTTTTCTAAAGTATTAAATATACAAGACTCTTCTGAAATTACTAATTTTTATTGGCAAATATTTAATTTTGTAAAAATGATTTTTTAAATGGCATCCTAATCTAAATCACTTCTGTGTCTTGTCTTTCCATAATGGACTGTTGGCATTGACTATTCAAGTGACATTAAATAATCAAGAGTCAGAAAGACACTAGTCCCACCTACATGACTGAGAAGCACAAAATATGCACATCGAGTCACAGTGGTGATTTGTTGGTATAATATGGAGCATGTGTGGGGATGATTAACTTCTCACGCTGTGACATGTGGAGAACTCTACCATCGCTATTACATTTTAGGTATAAATATCCATATTCTCAAGCACGTGTAATAACTTGAGCTTCTTCAGCTAATATCACTGAATTATCTAACTTTGAATAATATTGGTCTGCTCCACTTTGTTTTTCCTGTGCAAATTAGTCTAAGGACTATGTTCATAGCCTAGGTCTGAAAAACACAAAATCCTTCAACATTGTAATTCAGTAAGGTAAGTTGTTTCATTGTTTTAATAACCTAAGTTCAAGAGATTTCCACTAAATCGGTATGGAGGTCAGAGGTCATGTTAAGTCTAATAATGGTTTCTGCACATTACATTTATTTTGAGTTCTGGACCACATACCTTGACAAAACATTGAGGTCATTAGTAATCTCCTGAGTTAGCAATACTAACGCCAAACATAGAGAATAATTAAGTATGGGGCTTGATGATAATGTGCTCTTCATAGCACTCTTGTTGGTGGATTGGTGTGAAATTTTGTGCACATTATGTTAATCATCAGAAGATATGCTTGTTGACCATTACAGTTTTACTTGCATTATTTTTAGTGGAATTTTGCACTTTTATTTTCTATAAACTCTTCGTTCTGGGGTAAATTTAAGTGGGAAGATTGCTCACAAATCTTGTTTATCTTAAGTAGCTGATACTCAGTGATCAATTTTAAAGTTAGCCTTTCTCCAGATCATTCTGACTTGGCCCCTTTTTTTCTTTTTGATAGGTTAAAACTTGGTTGCTTGGTAACAGAATCATGGCACGAGGACAGCAAAAGATTCAGTCACAGCAAAAGAAGAAGGAAAAGATGGACAAACTGAAGAAAAGCCAGGGCCATGATCAGAAGAAGGCAGCACAGGCAGCTCTAAAACATGTCTGCAGTGTATGCAAGGTCTGCTATGAAGTGTACTTTTGTATAGACCCGCATTAATAATTTGATTTCCATTTGTCTTATCTGTGTTATCATGTTATCATCATCACTTATCAGGGCTATGGTGGCATTGGCATAATCAACAAGGATAAACTTTTGTTATAAAAGTTTGTGCATGTCAGATATAGTGGTTATACATCAAAGTACAGACAAAGGTAAGAAACCAGCCTAAGATGTATTCAAAGGTATGAAACCAGCCTAAGCTGTATACAGACAAAGGTACAAAACCAGCCTAAGATGTATTCAAAGGTATGAAACCAGCCTAAGATGTATACAGACTAAGGTACGAAACCAGCCTAAAATGTATACAGATTAAGCTAAGAAACCAACCTAAGATGTGTACATACTAAGGTAAGAAATCAGCCTAAGATGTATACAGAATAAGGTAAGAAACCAACCTAAGATGTGTACATACTAAAGTAAGAAACCAGCCTAAGATGTATACAGACTAAGATAAGAAACCATCGTAAGATGTATACGGACTAAGGTACAAAACCAGCCTAAGATGTATTCAAAGGTATGAAACCAGCCTAAGATGTATACAGACTAAGGTACGAAACCAGCCTAAGATTCAGTAACTGTAAATATCAGTATATTTTCCCACCCAGCTGCCAGTCAGAGCCTTTAAACGTGCCGCCCAGCTATTGCATTGTGCTCTTTTGATGTACTCTTATAATTGCAACATGTACATCAGGTGGATCTTAGAGCCACTGAATTCTGTCATTGTAAATAAATATCAGCACATTATCCCACCCTGCCACCAAAGTCTTTGAACTTGCTGTCCAGTTGTTGTGTCATGTTCTTTTGATGTACTCTTATAATGACAACATGTACATCAAGCCACTGATTTCTATCATTGTAAATATCAGCACAGCTAAGTGATCAATACATTTTCTCACTAAGCAGGTGTCTGAAGCAGGACTGGCAAGTCTTTGAATTTTACCGCCCACCTGTTACATGTGTACAGAGGACTCCCACCTTAGTGATTTTCTGTGTCCCAGATAAAAAATACTGACATTCAGACATTCAGATACAAGTGATTAAGCATTGCCGAGACCTGTGCGATTGGCATAGACCCAGAATTAGCCATATCAGCAAATCATGATCAGTTGATGCTGTTTGCTACAAACCAAAATTAGATTGAATAACATGGACCTGCAGCAGAGATGCTACCAGTGTCACAATTGTGTGATTCACACACTTTGTTTGTAAGTGGTGATGGAAAGAGAACTCCCACAAATTATTTTCAGGCTGTGCATATGGAAGAGTTGTCTGCATTATAATTTCAGCCGTTCACTTGGTACAGGATTTTTTTTTCATTCCATGCAATGTGCTTTTGACCTTGTGGTTATAGCCATACAAATTTGCATTAAGAATTTGTTTATATTTCCTGAACACTTTGATTGATTTTGTTCATATTTGGGATGAATCATCATGTAGCCAAAACAGTTAAATCTGTGACACATTTTTTCATTCCTTAGATCTTGGGTTACGGTCATAGAAGTTTTGTGTTAAGGTTTTGGTTCAAGATTTTGTATTTATTTGATTATAATTCCTTAGTCTTTTGATGGATTCACTTAATACTTTGGATGCAGCATTATCTTGCAAAGACAAATCATACTGTGACAATTTAGTTAACATTTTGACCTCTGCATCAAGGTTACGTGTTTTGCATTAATGCTTTATAGGTTCAGTATTCAGGCCCTGTCATTTTTATATTAAAATATATAAACATTTACTTATGAGAATGGCAGTGACCCTCATAATCAAAAATTTTAATTTTGGCCTGAGTGATTTTGTTTTTAAAAGATTCCACTGTACAAGTTAATTATTTTCTTTTTCATCACAGGCTCAGATGCCCGATCCTAAGACCTACAAACAGCATTTTGAAAACAAACACCCCAAAACTCCACTGCCAGAAGAGTTAAAGGATGCTTAAATTCTTCAAGGTAAGACATTTTTAAAAGTACATTGCTGTTTACTGCATATTCCAAAGATAGTTACCTGACACCAACGTAATTACCCAGTGGTTTAGGAGATGAGGTAACAGACAGATGAAGGTACAGAGTATCACACTCCTTGCTAATAAACATTGATAAAAACTAATGCTGAAAATATGTTTGCATTTTATAGGCCAGTTGACAATATCTAGAACAAGTCGGCAGCACACATTTCTAGTTGTACTCTTAAATTACTGCAAAATTTGACTTGTTTGTCTTGTAGTTTACATAAGCACTGAATAAAGATATATTGTATCAGGTAACAGTGAACATCTCAAGCTTTTCATTTTGCTCCACCATGTTCTAAAATTTGATCAGTATCCATCCAGTTCTGTGAGGGGCTGTGAGTGGTCTCAAGTGCTGACCATTACAGATCACTGCCATCTCACTTCTGTCTGCATGGATTTGTGTCTTGGATTCGGCCAGTGTGGGTACGTGAGAAAGTTTGCCATTAGCTTCTCTTGGGTCTGTGGTTCTTTCCAGGTTCTTCCTCCACCATTTATACTGGCTGCCATGTATAGCCTATTTTGTGCTGAAAAATGGCATTAAACCCTACAACAACAGTCGTGTGAGTTTGTCATGACTTGGTTTGTGCTCAACAACTTTTAAGGAACTTCTGTGAATGAAATCAGACTTTGCGAACTCTCAGTCATGGCCATTGCATATCCCACTATGTCAGGAATGTTCTTCTGGAAATGCTTTTTTTGTCAAACAGTTAGGGAGAAATGCTATCAAGCTTCTTTCGAAAAGTTGACTTACAGAACTACTACAAAGGGAAGAATAGCTAGACATTATTGCACATTATTACAAAGTTTCAATAAATTCCTTTGGACAGCATAGGAAATGAAGAGATATATCAACCACTTCTCAAAGTACCCTTTGTTAATTTGTTGGTTTCATAAAATTGTCCAAATTTAAGTAGATGAAAAAGAAATGTTATAGTGCCCAGTATCTAGCTTTCACAGTCTGTGTTCGTCCTTAAGGCAGTTTTGGAGATGAAGAAGCAACAAAGAATTATTCCAATTCAATAATTTTGAGACGAAATGCAAATGAAAACAGTTAAACCTTATTGTGCATGTACACCTACCTTGTATCTAGCCCACAAATTTTCAATAAAATCTTCCTGAGCAGTGTCTGGGGACAGGAAGGGATGAAGAGCTGGATTCTGGAAATACCCCTTTTTCTGGCATTATTTCAAGAAATTACTCGAAAAGGGGCTAGAGCAAAAAAAAAAAAAGAACAACCACTTCTTAGACCCCCACAACATCCACATGCAGTACTCCCTCACTATAATGCTGTTCATGGGAGCCATAAAATTTGATAGCCTTTGTAATAGGTGGGGTCACCTTATATTAAGGTTTTGTACATAATAGTGTTACTATTAAGTAATGAATGGAATTCATGACCATGCCTATCTAATAAAATGGACTGTCCTATGTTGAGGTTTTACATATAATAATATTAGTATTAAATAATGAATATAATCCATAACCATGCCTGTCTAATAAAATGGACTGTCATATGTGGAGGCATCTTATAGTTAGAGAGTAGACTTATTTTGAGCCTTGAAAGATTAATTAAAATCCTCTTAGTGATGTGGAGAAGTAATGACAACTTTCATCATGGAAGGGCAGGCAACACTGATGTACAGACTAGACAGATGGGTACAGTGATGATATGATGTACAGACTAGACAGATGGGTACAGTGATAATATGATGTACAGACTAGACAGATGGGTACAGTGATAATATGATGTACAGACTAGACAGATGGGTACAGTGACAATATGATGTACATACTAGACAGATGGGTACGGTGATAATATGATGTACATATAGACAGATGGGTACAGTGACAATGTGATGTACAAACTAGACAGATGGGTACAGTGACAATGTGATGTACAGACTAGACAGATGGGTACAGTGACAATGTGATGTACAGACTAGACAGATGGGTACAGTGATAGTATGATGTACAGACTAGACAGATGGGTACAGTGACAATATGATATGCAGACTAAACAGATGGGTACAGTGACAATATGATGTACAGACTAGACAGATGGGTACAGTGACAATATGCCTGCTCTTTGTTGGATAATTATTTATGAGGTTTGATATTCAAAACATATTCACTGGTTTGATTTGTCCCATTTTCTGAAAAAAATTATAGCAAGTTTTTGCTTCAGTTTGACTTAAAACATACCATTGCATATTTAAACCTGGCCTTCTTGAATCATATTGGTGGGGTCATTTGTGTCTTTCCAATACCTTCCATGAAATATTTAATGAGTTAAAGGTATCACTTTTTAATCCTTTAGATATTGGCCATGTTAGCACTCGTCATGGAAATATTCTTTTCATTATTGCAGTAGTTTTAAGGCTCATAAAATATTTGAAATATCTATTTTTGCATTGAAGCATTGCCTCATTAACAAAATTTTAACTTTAATTATATATTATTTGTTATTTGCCACATGCTTAATTTCAGTGGAAATGATTTCCTGTAAATACTTTCACACCATTAACTCTCCAAACTTTGTACTAGTGAGATGAGGGAGCTGTGGTGGCTCAGTGGTTAGTGTGTTGGACTTGTCACCAAAAGGATGCAAGTTCGAATTAAGCAAGCCTGGGTCGACTGCCATGGTGTGTCCTTGGGCAAGGCACTTTACTCTGATTGTCTCAGTACTAAATAATCTGCTTGTGTTGTGCCACAAACCAAACCCCAAAACTAGTGAGACATTTGATAGTGGCAAAATCCCTTTTTTTTAATGGTATGTTCATCTGACATCTCTTCAGTTATTTGCAGCTTCTAAAAGACTGCTCAACACAAATTTGACAAAAAGTGTCAGGGTTGAAGGCATTTCACAATATAGAAAAATGCATTCTTGAATATGACACCTTTCTAAACATTTACAGAAATTTGATCGCAAACAACCACTTAACAGAATTGGGTAGACTCTGACAGATTGTCCTGAAGAAACCTTAAAACAAATGTTTTCATAAAATAACAGTATGCAATCAACAATACTGGAGGAAATTTCTACATAAAACCTCTACTGATCCAATTATTTTGCCATTAGGCAGATATCAGCCCGTTTGTGTGAGATGTTTGGAAGAACTGTTCTCATTTATTTTCTGTGTTGCAAAACAAGACAATTAAGTTTCTGTGACTAACAGTATGCGTCTGATTTTCAGTTAAATTCATTATCATTTGGGGGTGGGGGAATGAAGTATATTTCAAGAGTAAAAAATAGGGATGGGGTGGGGGATATTTGGGAATACAATTATCATGATTAAATTGCTGAAATTTGGAAATCTGAATGATTTTGAAATATTTTAAACTGGGATTGGTACTTACTTTAGCCCCCAAGAGACCCCACAAAAAATAACTGAACATTTTATAGTAGCTTCATTTAATTCTGTTTCTTTCATCTGGGGCAACATCTTACATTTATGATGGCACTGAATCAAGTCCTATAACAGGGCCTTCCATTAGATTTAAAGATGGAGGGTGAGTTATCAAATTAGGCCGGGGGATTTGGGGACCTCCAACAATGGGGATAGTTTTTTTAAAAAAAAGAAAATAGCCTGGTGTAGAGTAAAATTAGTCATTGTAAATCAACAAACTCAAGGCTAATATGGAAAGCATGCTATAAGAAGACAATACTTTTTTGTTTATCTAAAAGTCAAATGTATTATTTATTTTTCAGGTATCAAACAACACAGATCAAACTGTAAATTATTATAATGTGCAGCAACTGGTCACACACTGTGGAGAAAACATTGGATGCAAAAGTGACTCATAGATAATTCATCATCAAAAATCAAATTGGGATGTGGGATTCATGTGATCATATTCATCATTCTTCATCACCATCTTTTATTTTCATTTTAAATGCATGTTTTATTGACATTAAACATATCACAAGAAAATTTGGTTTCTGTGTCTTTTCTGTTATGTGTTTAGGCTCCAATAAACTGTAACACAGAAAGAGTGAAAACAACAAGCTTTTTAAAATTGAACATAAAAATTTATTTTCCTGGAAAATTCTGTAAAAATGAAAAAAAGAGAAGAACTTGAGGTTTCAAGAATCAAATCCTAAAATAATCTAAGAATAATTCATAAATTAAATTGCAAAAGTCCTAATAATAAATGTTCTAATAATTTGAAATTAGAATCCTGATGTGGGGCCCCGAGTGGCCGAGTGGTCTAAAGCCCTCTCTGTTACAGATCACTGCCATCTCACCTCTGTCTGCGTAGGTTCGAGTCTCGGATTCGGCCAATGTGGGTATGTGAGAAAGCTTGCCAGTAGCTTCTCGAGGGTCGGTGGTTCTTTCCGGGGTATTCTCAGGTTCTTCCTCCACCATTAATACTGGCCACCATGTATAGCCTACCGTGTGCTGAAAAATGGCGTTAATCCCTACAACAACAAGAATCCTGATGTAAAATCCAGGATGGATGACATATGCTGTAGTCAGTACTGTGCTTATCTACAGTTCCTTGTACAGATACAAATAATGGCGCTCCGGTGTTGGAAATCCAAATTAAATTTGTTAGCAGTGTCTTTCCAAAATCTGTGTAAGCACTCTTCTGATATTTCCAGAGAATAAAGAATTAATCCTTTTGAAATCCAACTGATCTGAAGAATTATTATAGCTCAAATCTGGCTAAAACAAATTAACTTGACATCAGTATGAAAAGCCCCAAACTTAGAAATCTCTCTAAAAACAAAGATTATATTGTTTTGTACAACACAGTTTCGAAATTCCCCCAAGTTACGAAATGAGAGGGGAGGGTCACATGGTCATGTTTATATCACATACACAGAATATGGCCTTGATTAGACCAATGATTTTATCCCCAGAATACAATTTTTAAAAAAGTGTTTTCTTCTTAATCCATGTAGTCCCATCATGACCATGACAACAAATAATCATTTTAAAATAAAATAGAACTTTGTTTACTAATTCTGAATCCAGGTCAGAATGTAGATCAACACCAGTTGTTTATAAACTAAGTCAAGATCAAACAATTTTCTGTAAAAGTATCATCTCTAGTGAATAAATTTACAACAGCATGTAAGAAAAAGAAAAATTAAAACTGACAATTAAATTTAAATTAAAAAAAAATATATATATATATTAAATCAGATATACATGTATGTAACATTTCTTTAACATCTTGGTGTAAATTATGGTCTAATTTAATGATGAATTGGCTGCATCACGGTCTGCCAATCCTTGACCACAAACCAGAACTCAAGACTTGCTCATATACTTCTTGCCAACACTTGTTGAATCTATATACAATGTTATTAAAGTCTGCAAGACAGTAGAATCTCAGATATTGTAATCAGCATGCACCATTTTATTTTACAGGACAAAAATGGATTATAACCATTATTTGCAATTGTGAGAAATTCATTTTTCTCTGGCGGACATTAAATCTGTTATAAATATAATACAGCACTCCTTAATGATCCAAGGTACCATCTTATATTAATAAGGAAAGCAACATGGATAACATCTTGTGTACATGAGGTACAAGCTCACATTAATGAAAAAGCAACATGGACAAATCTTTGAGGGTAAAGCTCTCAGTATTAAGAACAACATAACTTGAGGTACATGTTCACATTATGCATAGCTGCCAACCCTCATGATTTTGGCGTGAATTTCATGACTTTTCCAGTGATACATGCTGCATGCAAAAAAATTGTTAATTCCCCAATTCTCAGTTATTTTAAATCTTTAATAACCGATTTCCCGTTGAGGCACTAGTCATGATATCGGCAGTTGCCAAAATGGTCCAGTACTGCTAGTTGCGATATTGGTGGAACTATAGCTGATTGGTACAGTTGGCCCTGCAGCAGGCATTTTAGCGTATTTTACTTCATATGTATGAGTAGTTTTGCAAATGCTTTTGACAGAAAAGTAGTACAAGTTCACATTATGAACAACATAACTTGAGGTACATGCTCACATTATGAACAACATAACTTGTGGTACAAGCGAACATTAATAAGAGCAACATAACTTGTGGTACAAGCTCATATTAATAAGAACATAACTTTAGGTACAGACTGCTCCAGTGGCCTTGTGGTTAGAGCGTCCATATCCGAAGCAGGAGGTCGTGGGTTAAGAGGTTAGTGTTAGGACTGGTCGGCCTGGTGTCTGGATAATGTGACAGGGTGGGACATCATGCTACATGTCTGCCGCATGATGCCCCAGTGCTAGACATCACTATAAACTGCCACACTACAACATCCTAGCAATATGACTAAAAATTGTTAAAGCTACATGAAAAATCCTAATCACATACACTTAAGGTACAAGCTCACATTAGTAAAAACAACACAACTTTAGGTACATGCTCATATTATTAAGGAGAACAACATGGACCCAATAAAATAAGAAACGTGTCTAAAGGGAAAACCATTAATGGTCACATTTGAGGTTTGCAGGAGCAACAAGATGACCGGATGGCTATGATGGAACAGTTTTATTATATGGACTCTCCATTATAACACAATGGTTGGGATGCACTATGTGCCTGTTTGTTATTACTTGGAAGCTCAATTATAACACAATGGTTGGGATGCTCTGTGTGCCAGTGTAGTACATGGAAGCTCCATTATAACAGTGTTTGGGATGCTCTGTGTGCCAGTGTGTTATTACATGGAAGCTCCATTATAACAATGGTTGGGGTGCTCTGTGTGTCATCATATGGAATCACCATTATAACACAATGGTTGGTGATGCTCTGTGTGCCAGTGTATTACATGAAAACTCTGCTATATCTCAATCGTTGGGATGCTCTGTGTGTCAGTGTGTTATTACATGGAAGCTCCATTATACTACATCGGTTGGGATGCTCTGAATGCCAGTGTGTTATTATATGGCAGCTTCTTTATAACACAATGATTGGGCTGCTTTGTGTGCCAGTGTGTTGTTACATGGAAGTTCCATTACAACACAATGGTTGAGCTGCTTTGTGTGCCAGTGTGTTGTTAAATGGAAGCTCCATTATAACAATGATTTGGATGCTGTGTGCCAGTGTGGTATTAATGGCACTCTGGAGTTTGTGTTTTGCTTAGGGTTAGAATTTTAAAGAGAAAGAATTTCCCCAGGTTTTCTCACTGGTTATACTGGCTATTTAAAAAAAGACCTTGTATATCTTAGGTATTGTTCAATGAACCTTTAATCTGGTTTGTGATTTATGCGTGTAATATGGGTTATAGAATATACAGCTTGGCCTTACTCCAGATGTGCATCTTTCAAAAACTGCTAGCTCTTCTTGGTCATTTTCACTTCCTGGACTTCAGAGGTAGATTGTGAAAAAAGAGACAATAACTTTTTTATATTTTATATATGTAGTAATTCATCCATTGCACTTTTCAGAAGCTGGTATTGTCTAGTTGGCAAAATTCATTTTCCCTATTTTAATTAGGTGCTAAAGATAGTGTACTTTAGACTAATTCAGGCTGACTTTTGTAGCATATGGGAGCAGTCATTTTAGTTACCAGTGTGCTTAGATCGTGTACAATTTCCATAAGTACAATATCTAAAGAAATGTCAGCCACATTACATCGAAGTAGAATACAGGTATGCCAACATTCTCTCCACTGTGCATGTTTCAAATGCAAACAACTTCACCTTACATACATCACTCTCTCAAAAGTACATAATAACTGGTGAGTGCCCCTATTACATGTACATGGAAGCTCCATTATAACAATGGTTTGGGTGCCAGTGTTTTATGCAGTATGTTGTGGGATATCAAGACAAATCAGTTCATTTAAGAAAATGGTGCATGTGTATCTGCTAGGTTATATGTGCTGCGATGACAATATTTTAAACTGATGCAAATAAAATTAGAAACAGTGAAAGCACACTGATTACATTCTTAATATTTTATGTAAAGAACTATTCACTGGCATATGATATGCATGCATAAACAAACAGGCAAACGAATGGTATGAATATATTCAAGTGAATGTGTAGTCACCAACTGATCTCATGATCCATGCAGGAAAATCCAATGTTCTTCATGAAAATGTGCACAAGGGAAGCATAGTTTCATAATAATTCCATCATAGATCATTATGTTTAAAAAATTATTTTCTTGCTAATAAAAATACACAAGACTTCTAAAACACTAAATACATACCAAAACTGTAACACAATTTTTCATAATTAATGGCATTTTAAAATATTAATCAGAAAATAATGGAAGGAATGATAATGCACATAAGTTTCAGGTCAAGGTCACTAAGTAGTATCACTATAAATTTTAAACCGCTAGGTTCATATCTAAAAATGATTTTCATAAGCACACACTTGAACCTCTTGAACTTTTTCAGCTAGATTCAAATCTTAAAATGATTTTCTTTCTCATAAGCACACACTTATGAAATAGTGTATACAGTCAAACCCGGTTATCTCGATTACGTCGGGGGTGTAAAAAAATCGTCGACATAACCGGGTCCCGAGATATCCGGGTTCATAAAAACCGGTAATTTTAAAAATGTCCTTGAGCATTACTCCTGTCTCTTGCTGGTGTTTACTGGAATCCCCTCCCACTGCATGTTACAATAAAATAAACAAAACGCTTAATTGATAATAAAATGAAATGAACTAACCTGGTGTTGTTATCATTTATTCCTTTTTTATCATCATAAGTAATTTATTAAAGAAAAAATATATCTATGAACTCCTTATATCACATGTAGCGTATGCATCCATTACTGTAGTGTGCATCACTTATGTCAGATAACACACGACGCATTTTTATAATTGATGTGAATATTGAAAAACAAATCATGTTTGGTTGTACTCAGAGGTTTGAATATGTTATCAGATTGAAAAATGGATCAAAGAAAATCACAAACGAGAGAGTGAGAGAGAAACATCCACCGATTGCTTTCAGGCACCCGCCATTCACGCATAACGCGGTGTTAGGTGCAAAATAACCAAGATTGTATTATATCCAGGTTAATATATGACAGTATCTCGCAGATAAAGATCAATAAATGTTTTTGAAAATACATGTACATGTACATTGACTGTGAGTGCAAATGAGGAAAAGCGATCCTATAAACCAACTCTGCTAGACGCCATCATGTATGCCCGTGCAGCTTGGAACAGTGTATCGCCGAAAACCATTCAAAACTGCTGGTTCCATTGTATTTTTCCGGAAATTTCTGATGAAGAATTTCACCAGCAGTGTTTAATTGCAAAAGAAATTAAAGAGCCTCAATCAGAAATAGGTCTTGAAGCGATGGCTGATGAGATTGCGGACTCCATAGGCATTGCTCGGGATGAATTTTCTAATTATGTTCACGTGGATGATGATGCCAATGCCTATGGTGAACTTACTGATGAGGAAATAATCCAATTGGTGACAACGAAGCAGATACAATCATGCAAGCAAGATGATGATGATGATGATGAGCCTATCACTATCCCAAGCTACAGTGAAATGGCTGAATGCATTAAAAAAATGAAATTGTTTGTGGCAAGTGTCGACGGTGCCGAGCATATGTATGAAAACGTAAGTGCTTTTGAATCGTTCATTACAGATCAGCACCGGAGTAAACAAAAGCAGACTGACATTACTTCATATTTTCTACAAATCGATCGCTTTTGCTGACTATTTCTTGTACAATTTCTGTGAGATTGACGTTAAAAAGTTGCATTTCGTCGAATTAAGCGGGTCCACATGTTACTTCGGACCGAAACTTGTGCCCGACATAACCGGGTTATCGACTTAACAGAGGTCGAGATAAGCGGGTAAAAAATAGCATAACAAAGAAGAATTTTTTCGGGACCGGACCAAAACGCTCGACATAAGCGGGTTGTCGAGATAACCGAGGTCGAGATAAGTGGGTTTGACTGTACATTACAAAATATCAATTATTTTAGCCACCTGGCTGTAGTAGGGTTTAACGCCAGTGGAGGAAGAACCACCTGCCCACAAGAAGCTACTGGCAGGCTTTCTCACATACCCACGTTAGCTAAGCCTGAGACTCGAACTCACACAGACAGGTGAGATGGCAGTGATCCATAACGGTGAGCGCTTTAGACCACTCGGGGCCCCCACCTGGCTGTAAGGCCAAGGGCTACTGTTCATCGTCAGGCATCCATTAAAAATTGCCATTTCAACATCCAAAAATAACTATCACTTTTAACCTTGGCAAATAGGATCCTTGCATATATGCCTTTCGAGTTTGTACAAATGATTCCAATCCATCAAATGTGGCCTCCGTTACTCAATATAGAAACATCTTTAAGTGACTTATTCAGACCTGAATACAATTTGATCAAGGCTGACATCCATTATAGGGGCCCTGAGTGGTCTAAAGCGCTCTCCGTTACGGATCACTGCCATCTCACCTCTGTCTGCGTGGGTTCGGGTCTAGGATTCGGCCAATGTGGGTATGTGTGAAAGCTTGCCAGTAGCTTCTCGTGGGTCGGTGGTTCTTCCCAGGGATTTCCCGGGTTCTTCCTCCACCGTTAATACTGGCTGCCATACATAGCCTATCATGTGCTGAAAAATGGCGTTAAACCCCACAACAACAACAACAACAACATCCATTACATAATAATCCACCATGGCTGTAATTACTAAAGCTACAGAATTTAAATGACTTCTCCAAAACTTGTGAATAAAATATTACCAAACTTGGCAGAAAAGCCTCCTGCCACGGAGACCATTAAAGGTTTTAGAAAAAAAAATCAAAATTCTGCCATCAGTTGCTCTGCTAATTTGACATCCAGTATAGGCACCATCTTGAAAATCTTCTTATCACCACTCATCCTAAATGGAAAGTTGTGCTGACCTGGGGTTTTCACCAGAAGACTTATGGTGCAGAGTTGATCCAAAATAAAAATGGTGCTGATTTGACCTCAAATATGGTTGCCATCTTAAAAATCTTGGCACTACTCAAAGATAGTTGTTCATATCAACAGGAATATCACCATCGATTTCTGATGCCTAGCTGGTAAGTAGAAATTGTACCAATCTGGCCATCATGGTAGCTATCTTGAAAATATTTTTATTGCTATTTATCCTATGGAAATAGTCATACTGACACCTGGTTTTGTTCAGAAGACTAATTATGTCCAGTTGATCTGAAATCTGTCTGGCCACCATGGTATGCAGTTTGAAAATCTTATCACTGCTTCTCCTGAATGGAGACTATATTGACAAATGGCATGTACTGAAAAATATATCTAAATCGTCCTCCATGAAATATGGCTGCCACAACAGCCATCTTGAAAATCTTGAATAATATAGCTGGTCATATTGACATGAGGTTTTCACTAAATGACTTCTAATGATGTCCTGTTGGTCCATAATGAAAATGGTACCAATATTACATCCAATATGGCACCAAAGTGGCCAGTTTTACATTCTTGCTGTTGCTCAAGAAAACAGATAATTTCAACACATGACAGTTAATAATATTTTCGGCTGGTAGAAAATCAGTCACATTGAGGGCCTACTATTTACATATTTCACTGTAATAATGGATTACCAAATCCAACTCGCATACTCTGGCATTAACATTTGTCGCAAATATCAGTTGTTGAAGAGGTACAGATTTGTGAGCCATGTCACAACTGTGTTATATCCAAATCTGTTTAAATTGTGTTATACTGTGGCATCTCTTAAAGCAATTGTGTAAAATTGGCCTTAATAGTAGTTTGACAATTTTGTTGGTAATTAAATTTTTGAATTACGAAATGGATCCTACTCTTTTCAAAGACAGATATTTGTTCATTTGGTCTCTAAAATCCTGGTTTGTAGTAACCATGAAGTGCACTAAAATTTGGTACAAAAATAAGTGAACTCACATTAATTCTATATCTGATTCACTTGATAATATTCAACTGAAATTTGGTACCCCACAAAAACAAGTGAATTTCAATGTACCACTTGATAATATTCAACTGAAATTATGTACCCCACAAAAACAAGTGAATTTCACCGTACCACTTGATATATTCAACTGAAAACCCACATTCAGTCCTGCAGCACATCTAGCTTCTGTAATGCTGATTAATTAGAGACCTATTATTCCACTAAAATATGGTAATCAACTTTAGGTTTTAAATTGTTACATCATTTATTTAATCGGGTTAATTTAACATCATGACTTTTGACATCATTATATTGTGGTTTCACATAAAATATACTTGATTTTGCTTTGGCAAATACAATACTAAATTGATTTGCCTAGTTATTATCCCTTTGTAATGTGGTCTTGTCCATAACATGACACACTTACATGTAGAGACATCACTGTAATGTGTTGATCCCTTTGTAATGTGATCTTGTCTGTAACATAACACACTTGCATGTAGAGACATCAGTGTAATATGTTGATCCCTTTGTAATGTGGTCTTGTCTGTAACATAACACACTTGCATGTAGAGACATCACTGTAATGTGTTGATCCCTTTGTAATGTGATCTTGTCTGTAACATAACACACTTGCATGTAGAGACATCAGTGTAATATGTTGATCCCTTTGCAATGTGGTCTTGTCTGTAACATAACACACTTGCATGTAGAGACATCACTGTAATGTGTTGATCCCTTTGTAATGTGGTCTTGTCTGTAACATGCCACACTTGCATGTAGAGACATCAGTGTAATATGTTGATCCCTTTGTAATGTGGTCTCACCTATAACATGACACACTTGCATGTAGAGACATCACTGTAATGTGTTGATCCCTTTGTAATGTGGTCATATCTGTAACATGACACACTTGCATGTAGAGACATCAGTGTAATATGTTGATCCCTTTGTAATGTGGTACTGTCTGTAACATAACACACTTGCATGTAGAGACACCAGTGTAATGTGTTGATCCCTTTGTAATGTGGTCTTGTCTGTAACATGGCACACGTGCATGGAGAGACATCAGTGTAATATGTTGATCCCTTTGTAATGTGGTCTCGCCTATAACATGACACACTTGCATGTAGAGACATCAGTGTAATGTGTTGATCCCTTTGTAATGTGGTCTTGTCTGTAACATGGCACACGTGCATGGAGAGACATCAGTGTAATATGTTGATCCCTTTGTAATGTGATCTTGTCTGTAACATAACACACTTGCATGTAGAGACATCAGTGTAATCTGTTGATCCCTTTGTAATGTGGTCCTGTCTGTAACATGACATGCTTGCATGTAGATACATCAGTGTAATATGTTGATCCCTTTGTAATGTGGTCTTGTCTGTAACATGACACACTTGCATGTAGAGACATCAATGTAATATGCTGATTCCTTTGTAATGTGATCTTGTCTGTAACATAACACACTTGCATGTAGAGACATCAGTGTAATATGTTGATCCCTTTGTAATGTGGTCCTGTCTGTAACATGACACGCTTGCATGTAGAGACATCAGTGTAATATGTTGATCCCTTTGTAATGTGGTCTTGTCTGTAACATGACATGCTTGCATGTAGAGACAACAATGTAATATGTTGATCCCTTTGTAATGTGGTCTCGCCTGTAACATGACACGCTTGCATGTAGAGACATCAATGTAATATGTTGATCCCTTTGTAATGTGATCTTGTCTGTAACATAACACACTTGCATGTAGAGACATCAATGTAATATGTTGATCCCTTTGTAATGTGGTCTCGCCTATAACATGACATGCTTGTATGTAGAGACATCAGTGTAATATGTTGATCCCTTTGTAATGTGGTCTTGTCTGTAACATGACATGCTTGCATATAGAGACATCAATGTAATATGTTGATCCCTTTGTAATGTGGTCTCGCCTATAACATGACACACTTGCATGTAGAGACATCAGTGTAACATGTTGATCCCTTTGTAATGTGATCTTGTCTGTAACATAACACACTTGCATGTAGAGACATCAATGTAATATGTTGATCCCTTTGTAATGTGGTCTTGTCTGTAACATGACACACTTGCATGTAGAGACATCAATGTAATATGTTGATCCCTTTGTAATGTGGTCTCGCCTATAACATGACATGCTTGCATGTAGAGACATCAGTGTAATATGTTGATCCCTTTGTAATGTGATCTTGTCTGTAACATGACATGCTTGCATATAGAGACATCAATGTAATATGTTGATCCCTTTGTAATGTGGTCTCGCCTATAACATGACACACTTGCATGTAGAGACATCAGTGTAACATGTTGATCCCTTTGTAATGTGATCTTGTCTGTAACATAACACACTTGCATGTAGAGACATCAATGTAATATGTTGATCCCTTTGTAATGTGATCTTGTCTGTAACATAACACACTTGCATGTAGAGACATCAGTGTAATATGTTGATCCCTTTGTAATGTGGTCCTGTCTGTAACATGACACGCTTGCATGTAAAGACATCAGTGTAATATGTTGATCCCTTTGTAATGTGGTCCTGTCTGTAACATGACATGCTTGCATGTAGAGACATCAATGTAATATGTTGATCCCTTTGTAATGTGGTCTCGCCTATAACATGACACACTTGCATGTAGAGACATCAGTGTAACATGTTGATCCCTTTGTAATGTGATCTTGTCTGTAACATAACACACTTGCATGTAGAGACATCAGTGTAATATGTTGATCCCTTTGTAATGTGATCTTGTCTGTAACATAACACACTTGCATGTAGAGACATCACTGTAATGTGTTGATCCCTTTGTAATGTGATCTTGTCTGTAACATGACACACTTGCATGTAGAGACATCAGTGTAATATGTTGATCCCTTTTTAATGTGGTATTGTCTGTAACATAACACACTTGCATGTAGAGACATCAGTGTAATATGTTGATCCCTTTGTAATGTGGTCTTGTCTGTAACATGACACACTTGCATGTAGAGACATCAATGTAATATGCTGATTCCTTTGTAATGTGATCTTGTCTGTAACATAACACACTTGCATGTAGAGACATCAGTGTAATATGTTGATCCCTTTGTAATGTGGTCCTGTCTGTAACATGACACGCTTGCATGTAGAGACATCAGTGTAATATGTTGATCCCTTTGTAATGTGGTCTTGTCTGTAACATGACATGCTTGCATGTAGAGACAACAATGTAATATGTTGATCCCTTTGTAATGTGGTCTCGCCTGTAACATGACACGCTTGCATGTAGAGACATCAATGTAATATGTTGATCCCTTTGTAATGTGATCTTGTCTGTAACATAACACACTTGCATGTAGAGACATCAATGTAATATGTTGATCCCTTTGTAATGTGGTCTCGCCTATAACATGACATGCTTGTATGTAGAGACATCAGTGTAATATGTTGATCCCTTTGTAATGTGGTCTTGTCTGTAACATGACACACTTGCATGTAGAGACATCAGTGTAATATGTTGATCCCTTTGTAATGTGATCTTGTCTGTAACATAACACACTTGCATGTAGAGACATCAGTGTAATATGTTGATCCCTTTGTAATGTGGTCCTGTCTGTAACATGACACGCTTGCATGTAGAGACATCAGTGTAATATGTTGATCCCTTTGTAATGTGGTCTTGTCTGTAACATGACATGCTTGCATATAGAGACATCAATGTAATATGTTGATCCCTTTGTAATGTGGTCTCGCCTATAACATGACACACTTGCATGTAGAGACATCAGTGTAACATGTTGATCCCTTTGTAATGTGATCTTGTCTGTAACATAACACACTTGCATGTAGAGACAACAATGTAATATGTTGATCCCTTTGTAATGTGGTCTCGCCTGTAACATGACACGCTTGCATGTAGAGACATCAATGTAATATGTTGATCCCTTTGTAATGTGATCTTGTCTGTAACATAACACACTTGCATGTAGAGACATCAATGTAATATGTTGATCCCTTTGTAATGTGGTCTCGCCTATAACATGACATGCTTGTATGTAGAGACATCAGTGTAATATGTTGATCCCTTTGTAATGTGGTCTTGTCTGTAACATGACACACTTGCATGTAGAGACATCAGTGTAATATGTTGATCCCTTTGTAATGTGATCTTGTCTGTAACATAACACACTTGCATGTAGAGACATCAGTGTAATATGTTGATCCCTTTGTAATGTGGTCCTGTCTGTAACATGACACGCTTGCATGTAGAGACATCAGTGTAATATGTTGATCCCTTTGTAATGTGGTCTTGTCTGTAACATGACATGCTTGCATATAGAGACATCAATGTAATATGTTGATCCCTTTGTAATGTGGTCTCGCCTATAACATGACACACTTGCATGTAGAGACATCAGTGTAACATGTTGATCCCTTTGTAATGTGATCTTGTCTGTAACATAACACACTTGCATGTAGAGACATCAATGTAATATGTTGATCCCTTTGTAATGTGGTCTTGTCTGTAACATGACACACTTGCATGTAGAGACATCAATGTAATATGTTGATCCCTTTGTAATGTGGTCTCGCCTATAACATGACATGCTTGCATGTAGAGACATCAGTGTAATATGTTGATCCCTTTGTAATGTGATCTTGTCTGTAACATGACATGCTTGCATATAGAGACATCAATGTAATATGTTGATCCCTTTGTAATGTGGTCTCGCCTATAACATGACACACTTGCATGTAGAGACATCAGTGTAACATGTTGATCCCTTTGTAATGTGATCTTGTCTGTAACATAACACACTTGCATGTAGAGACATCAATGTAATATGTTGATCCCTTTGTAATGTGATCTTGTCTGTAACATAACACACTTGCATGTAGAGACATCAGTGTAATATGTTGATCCCTTTGTAATGTGGTCCTGTCTGTAACATGACACGCTTGCATGTAAAGACATCAGTGTAATATGTTGATCCCTTTGTAATGTGGTCCTGTCTGTAACATGACATGCTTGCATGTAGAGACATCAATGTAATATGTTGGTCCCTTTGTAATGTGGTCTCGCCTATAACATGACACACTTGCATGTAGAGACATCAGTGTAACATGTTGATCCCTTTGTAATGTGATCTTGTCTGTAACATAACACACTTGCATGTAGAGACATCAGTGTAATATGTTGATCCCTTTGTAATGTGATCTTGTCTGTAACATAACACACTTGCATGTAGAGACATCACTGTAATGTGTTGATCCCTTTGTAATGTGATCTTGTCTGTAACATGACACACTTGCATGTAGAGACATCAGTGTAATATGTTGATCCCTTTTTAATGTGGTATTGTCTGTAACATGACATGCTTGCATGTAGATACATCAGTGTAATATGTTGATCCCTTTGTAATGTGGTCTTGTCTGTAACATGACACACTTGCATGTAGAGACATCAATGTAATATGCTGATTCCTTTGTAATGTGATCTTGTCTGTAACATAACACACTTGCATGTAGAGACATCAGTGTAATATGTTGATCCCTTTGTAATGTGGTCCTGTCTGTAACATGACACGCTTGCATGTAGAGACATCAGTGTAATATGTTGATCCCTTTGTAATGTGGTCTTGTCTGTAACATGACATGCTTGCATGTAGAGACAACAATGTAATATGTTGATCCCTTTGTAATGTGGTCTCGCCTGTAACATGACACGCTTGCATGTAGAGACATCAATGTAATATGTTGATCCCTTTGTAATGTGATCTTGTCTGTAACATAACACACTTGCATGTAGAGACATCAATGTAATATGTTGATCCCTTTGTAATGTGGTCTCGCCTATAACATGACATGCTTGTATGTAGAGACATCAGTGTAATATGTTGATCCCTTTGTAATGTGGTCTTGTCTGTAACATGACACACTTGCATGTAGAGACATCAGTGTAATATGTTGATCCCTTTGTAATGTGATCTTGTCTGTAACATAACACACTTGCATGTAGAGACATCAGTGTAATATGTTGATCCCTTTGTAATGTGGTCCTGTCTGTAACATGACACGCTTGCATGTAGAGACATCAGTGTAATATGTTGATCCCTTTGTAATGTGGTCTTGTCTGTAACATGACATGCTTGCATATAGAGACATCAATGTAATATGTTGATCCCTTTGTAATGTGGTCTCGCCTATAACATGACACACTTGCATGTAGAGACATCAGTGTAACATGTTGATCCCTTTGTAATGTGATCTTGTCTGTAACATAACACACTTGCATGTAGAGACATCAATGTAATATGTTGATCCCTTTGTAATGTGGTCTTGTCTGTAACATGACACACTTGCATGTAGAGACATCAATGTAATATGTTGATCCCTTTGTAATGTGGTCTCGCCTATAACATGACATGCTTGCATGTAGAGACATCAGTGTAATATGTTGATCCCTTTGTAATGTGATCTTGTCTGTAACATGACATGCTTGCATATAGAGACATCAATGTAATATGTTGATCCCTTTGTAATGTGGTCTCGCCTATAACATGACACACTTGCATGTAGAGACATCAGTGTAACATGTTGATCCCTTTGTAATGTGATCTTGTCTGTAACATAACACACTTGCATGTAGAGACATCAATGTAATATGTTGATCCCTTTGTAATGTGATCTTGTCTGTAACATAACACACTTGCATGTAGAGACATCAGTGTAATATGTTGATCCCTTTGTAATGTGGTCCTGTCTGTAACATGACACGCTTGCATGTAAAGACATCAGTGTAATATGTTGATCCCTTTGTAATGTGGTCCTGTCTGTAACATGACATGCTTGCATGTAGAGACATCAATGTAATATGTTGATCCCTTTGTAATGTGGTCTCGCCTATAACATGACACACTTGCATGTAGAGACATCAGTGTAACATGTTGATCCCTTTGTAATGTGATCTTGTCTGTAACATAACACACTTGCATGTAGAGACATCAGTGTAAGATGTTGATCCCTTTGTAATGTGATCTTGTCTGTAACATAACACACTTGCATGTAGAGACATCACTGTAATGTGTTGATCCCTTTGTAATGTGATCTTGTCTGTAACATGACACACTTGCATGTAGAGACATCAGTGTAATATGTTGATCCCTTTTTAATGTGGTATTGTCTGTAACATAACACACTTGCATGTAGAGACATCAGTGTAATATGTTGATCCCTTTGTAATGTGGTCTTGTCTGTAACATGCCACACTTGCATGTAGAGACATCAGTGTAATATGTTGATCCCTTTGTAATGTGGTCTTGTCTGTAACATGCCACACTTGCATGTAGAGACATCAGTGTAATATGTTGATCCCTTTGTAATGTGATCTTGTCTGTAACATGCCACACTTGCATGTAGAGACATCAGTGTAATATGTTGATCCCTTTGTAATGTGATCTTGTCTGTAACATGACACACTTGCATGTAGAGACATCAGTGTAATATGTTGATCCCTTTGTAATGTGGTCTTGTCTGTAACATGCCACACTTGCATGTAGAGACATCAGTGTAATATGTTGCTCAAATGACAAGACAATAAGGTCTCCAAAAACTTAGACAACATATCAAATATCAATACAGTACTCCCTCATTATAACACTGTCCTTGGGAACCCCTGTGTGCACCATTTTATAGCAAGACTGTCTGAAATACATTATACATGTACACTGTTCTAATTATAATACTGTCCTTGGCAGCCACAGAGTGCACCATTTTATAACGAGACTGAGTCTAAAATACATTAGACATATATTTCTTATTATAACATTGTCCTTGGCAGAGTGTACTGCTATATATTGAGACTGCTTAATTGGTTTGGTGCTTTACAGTACAGCTACACTAATAGGTTACTTAGTGCTGAGGCAATGGGTGTCAAGTACCTTGCCCAAGGATACCATGGTAGCTAACCCAGACTGATCCAATGGAAGGATGTTAACCTGCACCCTTTCATTTGTATGTTTGGTACATGTTACATATAATTTTAATACCAATTAATAAAATAGAATCCATGACCATACTAGCCTTATTACTGGAATTATGTTATAATAAAGGGTGTTATAGTGAGGGAGTGCTGTATTAAAAGGAATGTCTTTTTATCCTCCTTTAAGAAATCAGTTTTATCTAAATCTACTTAATAAAGTCTTGATGACATTTCACAAATTTATATTTCTTGTGACAGCACACTCAAATCGTACTGCTGACTTATTGACAGTTTAAAACTGATATCTTTGTCTCACAATCTGATAAATGTAGGCTTTAAAAGCTCAGCATACAGTGGTTCTTCACTATAAAGTCCCTTGTTATACCACCACCTCTATTATAGCACTGGCATGCATAAGCAATTTTTTTTTGTATTATTCATAATTCATATGTCAAAACCAATAAAAGTTATATCTAAGTCTATGAAACAATGTTATTACCAAATTCCATTGGAATATGTTGGAAGGTTCTTCAGCTTTGCTGACTGCAAGCAAAATTCATTTCAAGCTGCATGTCAGGACAAGAATTTGCTAACAAGGGTTAAAATCCTGTCAACCATGTCAAGACAAGACTTTGCTAACAAGGGCCAAAATCCTGTCAACTATGTCAAGAAAAGACTTTGCTAACAAGGGCCAAAATCCTGTCAACCATGTCAAGACAAGACTTTGCTAACAAGGGCCAAAATCCTGTCAACCATGTCAAGACAAGACTTTGCTAACAAGGGCCAAAATCCTGTCAACCATGTCAAGACAAGACTGCTAACAAGGGCCAAAATCCTGTCAACCATGTCAAGACAAGACTTTGCTAACAAGGGCCAAAATCCTGTCAACCATGTCAAGACAAGACTTTGCTAACAAGGGCCAAAATCCTGTCAACCATGTCAAGACAAGACTTTGCTAACAAGGGCCAAAATCCTGTCAACCATGTCAAGACAAGACTTTGCTAACAAGGGCCAAAATCCTGTCAACCATGTCAAGACAAGACTTTGCTAACAAGGGCCAAAATCCTGTCAACCATGTCAAGACAAGACTGCTAACAAGGGTTAAAATCCTGTCAACCATGTCAAGACAAGACTTTGCTAACAAGGGCCAAAATAACGTCAACCATGTCAAGACAAGACTTTGCTAACAAGGGCCAAAATCCTGTCAACCATGTCAAGACAAGACTTTGCTAACAAGGGCCAAAATCCTGTCAACCATGTCAAGACAAGACTTTGCTAACAAGGGCCAAAATCCTGTCAACCATGTCAAGACAAGACTTTGCTAACAAGGGCCAAAATCCTGTCAACCATGTCAAGACAAGACTTTGCTAACAAGGGCCAAAATCCTGTCAACCATGTAAAGCAAGACTTTGCTAACAAGGGCCAAAATCCTGTCAACCATGTCAAGACAAGACTGCTAACAAGGGTTAAAATCCTGTCAACCATGTCAAGACAAGACTTTGCTAACAAGGGCCAAAATAACGTCAACCATGTCAAGACAAGACTTTGCTAACAAGGGCCAAAATAACGTCAACCATGTCAAGACAAGACTTTGCTAACAAGGGCCAAAATCCTGTCAACCATGTCAAGACAAGACTTTGCTAACAAGGGCCAAAATCCTGTCAACCATGTCAAGACAAGACTTTGCTAACAAGGGCCAAAATCCTGTCAACCATGTCAAGACAAGACTTTGCTAACAAGGGCCAAAATCCTGTCAACCATGTCAAGACAAGACTTTGCTAACAAGGGCCAAAATCCTGTCAACCATGTCAAAACAAGACTTTGCTAACAAGGGCCAAAATCCTGTCAACATGTCAAGACAAGACTTTGCTAACAAGGGTTAAAATCCTGTCAACCATGGCATAATCAAATCTGTACCCTTCAAGGTCGCATATAAGTCTATCAGACAATGTTCATATCAAATTGCATCGAAATCTGTTGAATGATTATTGAACTGTGCCAGTTACAGGTAACATCCCTTCATAAAATTAAATTCATTATCAAAGGTTATAACTATGTAAAATAGAGCTGAGGAGATAAATCCTAAAAAAAAGGCCCATCTGGTCTATTAGACAATGTTATCAATAAATTACATCAGATTATGTTAAATATCGAGTTCTGCAAGTTACAATGTCATACGTAAAGATATCAAATTAATTATCAAGGGCCATAACTCCATCCAAATGGGAGATAACAAAACAAAACTCGTAAAAGGCATATTTAAGTCCATGAGATGATATACACATCTAATTGCATCACAATGTATTGAATTGTTCCTGAGCCATGCTGGTAAAAGAGATCTGAGGTGGAGATTTAAAAGTGACTGAAAAAGGGTAATAACTCTTTCAGTATTGGACCTGAGCAAAACAAAACTTTAAAAGCATGTATACATGCAATAGGCAATTAACTTACCCATTGGCATTAAATAATGAGTATGTGTTGCAGAGCTTTCATAGCTAAAAGTTGAGTAAATAGAGAGACAAACAAATGGGCAAAACAGGAGCTCCCACATCTCAATGAAGTGTCATATTAAATGATGATATACCACTGCAAGAATGTTCAGGACTAGACATTATGCAAAACTTCTGAGCATGCATGTAAGTTTAGTTTTCAACCAATCAAAAATGACGCTACAAACATGTAATTACCAATCAAATATGATATTTCAAAAGTTTAATTCTCAACCAATCAAAAATGACATTACAAACATGTAATTACCAATCAAATATGTTATTTCAAAAGTTTAATTTTCAACCAATCAAAAATATCATTACAAAAGTAATGGTATGTTTGTGTTCGAGGTGAAGAACTGTATGGTTTCCTGACCATCTCTGTTTTCAGTCATCCTAACCTGTACTCGTAAACATGTCCATAATTCTGATCATGCCCAGTAATTCTGAACATTTCTGTGCATAGAAATTGAATCTAAGACTCATAATACAATACCTTTAAAAGTCTTTTCTAACATGTTGAATTTTCAAACATGCAGAGTGAAAACCAATATAATTTACAAATTCATTTTACTCTGAAGAAAACTACTGAACATATATATATATATATATATATATATATATATATATATATATATATATATGATGGAGTTTTGTGACAGATATAAAATTTCATATTCTGTATGTTTCTTGGCTATAGGCAAGACCCCAATTTTCCAGGCTTCTTTTAATTTTTAATCAAAATCCATCAATCACCAATATAATTTATGTGTGAGAAAAACCATATAGAAGAAAAACAAAAAACAGATGATCATTTTTCAATATATCTGAAAAATAAAGCTAATAAAAGTGGACATTTCTTCAATGTTACCCAAGACTGACAATACAAATCAATCAGTAATTTAGTAAAAATATTATAGATCTGAATAAATTAAAATACTCTACAAATGTACTCATATAAGACAGCTTAAAAACAAGTTATAACATAATGTACATGTATATTCATATTTAAGGGATAATTAATTCTACAAGGGATCGATTCTCAACAAATTTTCTGTATTATTTTGAAAACATTTGAATATCGATCATTGCAATGGGCCACACCTTACCAATACTGGCTCTGTAGGACCTTCAACTAACTTCACAGAAAAGAGTGTGTTTAACAATATTGTGCAATAAGTCTGATGATGTTAAATGCTGGCAGTCAAACCTATGTGGGAATTCAACAACTTAAAGCTGCATACTAAATTTATCTGAAATGATTCCTGAATTTGTTAGAATGCAAGTCTGAAAAGGTATCCTTAAAGTTAACCTCAATATCTGTCTGAAGTTGCATATCTAAATTGGTAAAAAAATACAGCAATTTATGGAGGATGGTAAATCAGTGACCATAACTCCTAAATCATGACAAAGATAGATGGAAATCAATCTCATGAAGTCTTCACTGTGGAAATCTTGAAATCAAGCTCATAAGAATTCTTCATTACATAAAGCTGCATACTAAATATGGCTAAAATTTAATAATTCTTTGTAAAGTTATACTACAAAAGCCAAAATTATCAAGACAAGTAATCAGGGGTCATAACTCCTCCAATGATATCACTGTGGGAACTGAATACACAATTTTTGCTGGGTGAAAGAACTACAAAGTGTCTCCCTCCACAATGACCAGAGGCCAGTGATGACATATTCAGATGTAAACTCAGCATGTTGCAGTTCTTCTGAATTTACAGTCTCTTGTCTTTAATCCTCATCACAGTACCGTGGACCATATGTTTTCTGACCACGATGCACAAACACTGCATTTAGTTGTAAAGAAACATTTGGTACATGCAAAGCAAGTCCCATCATGTCCTCATTTCCCTATAATCATTCTCATTTTATGCATTTCACTGACATGCTCTATCAATTTTCTAAATAACAAAGAATGAAAAATAAGAAAATCAAAATTATTCAACTGCACAAATAAATAATTGAATAAATATCAGCAGTGTTCATGAAAACATCCAACAATAGACATCAAAAATACCATGTTACACGGTCAGAAGAATATACAGGTAAAACCCATTTTAATGCAATGCTTGGGGTCAAAAGAATAACATCAGACATCAAATATACCTCAGTTTTGAATTATATACATGCCAATATGATGGAAACAGTGCACAGTGAAGTTAAGGCAACATTTAATGCAGTGCTGGAATTAAAAGGGTTATGAATAATTGGCTTTTCCTAGAGCATGCATTTAGAATCTTAAAGGAGTCGTCACTTTAAATTAAAAAATGGGAGCCATGCTGCTATCGCATTATAAGAGGAATTGCATCATAATGAATGTGTTATAACGGGTTTTACCTGTAAGTCCACATCTGTGAAAATTCCTATAAATATGACCAAATTTAACAAAATATTGATTGTAACATGTAGCAAATATCTTTACTCTCAGTATTATACTGGTTTTGTATGGTCAATAATTTCACAAGATTTACTTACAAGTATGAGATATTATGTATATCATATTGAACAAAAAGCTAAACACTAGTAAACAAATGTAGCCACCAAGTAGTGAGGAGGGGAGATATGGATATGGGTTATGAAGAGTTTCTTCCCTTCATCTAAATTGGAAAGACAACATTCTTCATTTTCTGTGATTGCTGCATTTGATAGGTAGCAGAGCTTCATCGTAATGTAAATATGACTGGGGAATTATTCAAAGGGGAATTAGAATTTTCAGAACAATTTGTATTGATCCAATCAAATTACTTAAATTGCTTCTTGAATGATTCAAGACACCAAATGCATTTTTAAATGTACTCCAGAGGTGAGGAATGTGGAGAATCAAAATCTGTCAGTCCCAAGTCCCCAAGGATGATCAAATATGATGTCTATCTTTCTGGGTACATGATTTACTCTTTCGTAAACAAGATCTGACACTAAATACTGCTTTTTGGTTTTAGTATTCTCCACATTGTTTCCATACCAGTCTTCTCAGCCTCTGTAAAAAAAGAAATCAGAAATTCTAATCAATCTCATTCATAAATTGCATGAACATTATTACCTACACTAGTAAGGATCAATTTATGGTTTAGACAATACACATCATGATGACTAAATAGTCCTAAAACAATAGTCCTAATGATGACTAAATAGTAGTAATACAATAGTCACTCACAATAAATCTCCAAAGTATACCACTGCCACTTATAACCTTAAATCTATCCATTATAGTGCTGCCCCTCTTATAAAATGTGTGGGATGGGACCTCATTATAAAAATTCACATTATACCACTGTCCCTATTATAACCTGAGTAAGTTGGTACATCACTATACTCAAAATAAAGCAACCCAGTATACCACTGCCCCATTATATGAGTAGGATGCTGCCTCAATACAAAGCATCCCAGTATACCACCACCACTTTTACAACATGGATAGGGTGATGCCTCACTACAAAACACGCCAGTATACCACTGCCACTCTTATAACATGGAGAGGAGAGTTGCCTTGCTATAAAGCATTGCCTCTCATACAACACAGATAAGGGGGTACCTCATTGCAAAGCACCTCCATATATCACTGCCATTCTTATAACATGGATAGATTAGTGCCTAGTATCTCACTGCCACTCTTATAGGGTGGTGCCTAGTATCTCACTGCCACTCTTATAACATAGATAGGAGTGTTACCTTGCTATAAAGCACCACCACTCTTATAACATGGATAGGAGTGTTGCCTTGCTATAAAGTACCACCACTCATATAACATGGATAGGAGTGTTGCCTTGCTATAAAGCATTGCCTCTCATACAACACAGATAAGGGGGTACCTCATTGCAAAGCACCTCCATATATCACTGCCATTCTTATAACATGGATAGATTAGTGCCTAGTATCTCACTGCCACTCTTATAGGGTGGTGCCTAGTATCTCACTGCCACTCTTATAACATGGATAGGAGTGTTACCTTGCTATAAAGCACCACCACTCTTATAACATGGATAGGAGTGTTGCCTTGCTATAAAGTACCACCACTCATATAACATGGATAGGAGTGTTGCCTTGCTATAAAGTACCACCACTCATATAACATGGATAGGAGTGTTTCCTTGTTATAAAGCACCACCACTCATATAACATGGACAAAGTGGTGCCTTGCTATAAAACAACACCATTCAAATAACATGGACAAAGTGATACCTTGCTATAAAGTACCACCACTCATATAACATGGATAGGAGTGTTACCTTGCTATAAAGCACCACCACTCTTATAACATGGATAGGAGTGTTGCCTTGTTATATAGCACCACCACTCATATAACATGGATAGGAGTGTTGCCTTGCTATAAAGTACCACCACTCATATAACATGGATAGGAGTGTTGCCTTGCTATAAAGTACCACCACTCATATAACATGGATAGAAGTATTGCCTTGCTATAAGACAACACCATTCAAATAACATGGACAAAGTGATACCTTGCTATAAAGCACCACCACTCATATAACATGGACAAAGTGGTGCCTTGCTATAAAACACCACCATTCAAATAACATGGACAAAATGATACCATGTTATAAAGCACCACCACTCATATAACATGGACAAAGTGGTGCCTTGCTTTAAAGCACCACCACTCTTAAAAAATGAATAAGCCCATGGGTCCCAATAAATTGGTTGAATGTTCTTTGATCCTCATTTCTTAAATCACTTCACTTTTCTTTGGTTCATGGCTAATAAGAACCATTTATAATGTGATTGCACATCATACAATACTATATTTTTGTGCAGTTATGCAATGTTATGACATGGGCTTGTTAGAACATCACTCAGTATAATGCTCCCTCATTATAATGCAAGTAATCTGTACTATCCCCATTATAAAGAGAGATAATCTATTAAGGCAATTCTTATGTGAAGATCTGCAATTTTTTGAGTGATTTCTAATGCTGCCATAAAATTATCACTCCTCCCTATAAACTATTAATGTAGTGACCTTTGGGAAGTCCCTTCTAGAAAGCAAGAGGCCCATGAGAGCCTGAGATGGTTTACATGTCTGACATCCTAATATTCAAATGCAACAGTGTTGGCATGACAATCTGGACTACACTGGGCATACTTGTCAATAACTGATTTCATGTGTCTAAATTTTAAAGGTGTTATGCAAGGACACCTGTCAAATTTTTATCAAATTACATAATTTTGCTTCTTCTAATAAGTTATTTAATTATTTATACAATTTTGTTAATTGTGGTTTTATTTCATAGCAAGTTGATGTAATCTAGATTCTCTATATTTCAAGGATTATATGAATAATGCAAACCAATGAATTGAAAGACCAAATTAAAAATGGCCCTTCTAAAGAAACACAAGACTTCTTCCCCAATCCATAAATATAAAAGAAAATGTCCTTGTTTGCAAAACCATGAAAATTTTAATTTATCAACACAACTGAATTAACAGTAACAGGCAAATAAAACAAAAATCCTTGATGCTAAAAAGCTATTGGTGAATTCTGTTGAGTTGTTTTCTGGAGAGAAAACCATTCAAAGGCATCTCTATTCTTAATGCAGAATGTTTCTATTTTAATAATGACAACAATGTCTGATGATTAATTGCCATTATTTGTAAAGTCTTAAAGACCTTGATGCTAGAGTGCTCTTTGATCTGACTGTTGTGTAAATTGTTTTGAGAGTGCTCTTTGATGCAAATGTTGTGTAAAATGCTTTGAAATTGCCCTTTTATCCAAATGTTGTGTAAATTGTGTTGAGAGTGCTCTTTGATCCAACTGTTGTGTAAATTGTGTTGAGAGTGCTCTTTGATCCAACTGTTGTGTAAAATGTTTATGAAATTGCCCTTTTATCCAAATGTTGTGTAAATTTCTTAGAGTGGTTTTTGATCCAACTGTTGTGTAAATTGCTTTGAGAGTGGTCTTTGATCCAACTGTTGTGTAAATTGCTTTGAGAGTACTCTTTGATCCAACTGTTGTGTAAATTGCTTTGAGAGTGCTCTTTGATACAACTGTTGTGTAAATTGCTTCAAGAGTACTTTTTGATCTGATTGTTGTGTAAATTGCTTTGAGAGTGCTGTTTGATCCAACTGTCGTGTAAATTGCTTTCAGAGTGCTCTTGGATCTGACTTGTGTAAATTGCTTTGAAAATGCTCTTTGATCCAACTGTTGTGTAAATTGCTTTTAGAGTGATCTTTTATCCAATTGTTGTGTAAATTTCTTAGAGTGGTCTTTGATCCAACTGGTATGTAAATTGCTTAGAGAGTGCTCTTTGATCAAACTATTGTGTAAATTGCTTAATGAGTGCTCTTTAATCCAACTGTTGTGTAAACTGCTGTTAGAATGCAATTTGATGCAACTGCACCTCTCCCTCAATTACTTGCACAAAATGGGGTCCAAAAACAGAGATAGCAATATAAGCGAGGGCACAAGTTACAAAGGAACCTCCAAAAAAATCTGCTTGACACTGAGAAAAATGGATGTTGGGTGGGTGGGACATGGGCTGTTTAATTACTAATTCCTCATTGTATGATTGAATCAAGAATAATTGTCTATAAAATGCTTTTTCCAATGTTGTTTGTTATTCTATATAAATTATATTTATTTTCAAAATGCCCAACATCTCAAAGATTGTTAACATTATTCCAACTGGTTTCAACAACCATCATATGTATGCAAAAACATTTGCATATTACATCACTGATTTTTGTTTTGTTGGTTACTCTGGTTTCCGGAGTGGTATGTCATAGTTTAGTACGAAGTGGGTAGTCTATGAAGCAGGGAACCAGACTAAATGCTGATGCACCAAATCAAACAAGATTACTTTTTAAAAAAAACTAATGACATTTATTTCGTGACACAATCATCAAGATCAAAACTTAATTTTTTTAAATGTTCAATTAGTACAATACTGATGACATGATTTCCTTCAATATCATTAATTACAGTATACTAAGAATGTTATTTGGAAAGACAATGTAACAAATTATATGACTTCCTATTAAAAGTTAATAATTTCATAATGTTGATTACAATTTACAGGTCCTGCCTACCATTCTTGAGCATAAAATAAGCAATATATTAATGTTTCAGTTATCAATTTTGATCACGATTTTCTTCAAGTTCAAGAAAAAAAGGATCAATTTTGGGGTATTTTCTTGTTTACAAAAATGGAATCCAGACCTGTACCTACACTATAAACAGGTTTGCGAGTTTTCGGGGTGTGAGTTATTGAGGAAGTGGTTGTTGTTGTTGTAGGGTGTAGTGCCATTTTTCTGCACAAGATAGGCTATACATGGCGGTCAGTATAACTGGTGGAGGAAGAACCACCAACCCACAAGAAGCCTACTGGCAGGCTTTCATCATGTACACATGTTAGCCGAGCCTGAGACTCAAGCCCACACAGACAGAGGTCAGATGGCAGTGATTCGTAATGGTGAGTCCTTTACACCACTCGGCCACGTGGGGTCCCTCAAGGGAGTGGTGTATTGTAAGAATGCTCTGTGATCCAACTATTGTATTAATTCTGTTATGTTTTAGGCTCTTTAAAACAGTAACAAGAAAAGAGTGAAGACAACAAGCATAATCCAAGAATTAAAAAATAGAAGTCATAGAAATAAAAAGTCCTAAATGAATCTGAGTTGCAGCCATAATAAAAAAATCCAAGATGGAGGACGATGATATATGCTGTGGTCAGTGTTGTCCTGATGTGTCAACAGTTCCTTGTTGAACTACAGAAAATAATATTCCAGTTTTGAATTCCAAATAAAATTTAAATAAACGTCTTGGTCCAAGAATTCTCTATGAGCATTTAAATATTTCCAGGAAAAAGAATGAATAATTCCAGAAAATAGAATTTTAACTCAAACTGGTCACAAAAAAACACCTTAAAGTGTTGATGTTTTATAGCCCAACTGACTAAATTCTCTATAGAAAAAGGTTATACACTAAATTAGGACACAAAACAGATTCCCATATGAGGGTCACATGATCGTGTTTCTAGAACCACACAGAAGCTGTAAATGCCTAACATCATGTACTCCCAGTATGGCCTCGATTTCACTTTACGAATCTACACAAAGAAAGATTTGCCAGTAGCTTCTCGAGGGTCGGTAGTTCTTTCCGGGGATTTCCCGGGTTCTTCCTCCACCATTAATACTGGCCGCCATGTATAGCCTATCGTGTGCTGAAAAATGGCGTTAAACCCTACAACAACAACAACAACAACAAAGAAAGATTAAAATAATAAAAAAATAAAAAAGTTGTTTACTTCAACTCGCTGATTTCTGAATCAAGGTCAGGAACTAGATCAGTATTAGATACAAAGTTTATATTATTAATGTTTACCAAAAACCAGGTCAAACTAATTGCTGGAAAATGTTAAATCCAGTAAATAAAATTACATTACAACAGCATGTAATGGAATATATTTAAAAAAACTAACAAACAAACAATTAAATTAAATCGAATATAAATTAAATCAAATATTCATAACAATTCATTCCCAAAAGACTGAATTAGTTCTTGCAAAACTTTGTAAAAACACCTTACAACTAAACTTTGCTTTCAAAATGCATGTTGTCATTTTCACTTTAAAAACAGATTTGCTATAAGAAGAAAAAAATTAACAGACCTGCTTTTCCTTCCTTTAGTAATTTCTGGAGATGGTTTTGGACATTTTTGTCAGCAGCAGGAATCAGATCATTAACCAAACCCTGAAATAGTAGTCAATATAGGCCTTGTTTAAGGCATCAAACCCTTAAATGATAGTCAATATAGGTCTTCTTTTAGGCGTCCAACCCTAAAATGATAGTCAATATAGGTCTTATTTTAGGAAACAAACTCTTAAATGATAGTCAATATAGGTCTTGTTTTAGTCATCAAATCCTTAAATGGTAGCCAATACAGGTCTTGTTTTAGGCAACAAACCCTTAGATGATAGTCAATATAGGTCTTGTTTTTGGCAACAAACCCTTAAATGATAGTCAAATAGGTCTTGTTTTTGGCATCCAACCCTTAAATGACAGTCAATATAGGTCTTGTTTTAGTCATCAAACCTTTAAATGGTAGTCCATATAGGTCTTGTTTTAGGTATCATACCCCTAAATAGTAGTCAACATACGTCTTGTTTTAGGCAACAAACCCTTAAATGATAGTCAATATAGGTCTTGTTTTAGTCATCAAACCCCTAAATAGTAGTCAATATAGGGCTTGTTTTAGTCATCAAACCCTTAAATGATAGTCAGCATAGGTCTTGTTTTAGGTAACAAACCCTTAAATGATAGTCAATACAGGTCTTGTTTTAGTAATCAAACCCCTAAAATGGTAGTCCATATGTCTTGTTTTAGGCCTCAAACCCTGAAATGGTAGCCAATATAGGTCTTGTGTTAGGCCTCAAACCCTAGATATTAGTCAATATAGGCCTTGTTTTAGGCATCAAACCCTAGATAGTAGTCAATATAGGCCTTGTTCTAGGCATCAAACCCCTAAATGGTAGTCCATATAGGTCTTGTTTTAGGCATCAAACCCTGAAATGGTAGCCAACATAGTTCTTATTATGGGCATCAAGCAAGTACTATATGTCTGTAAATAGTTAAATCTGTCTTAAGAAACAACCCCATCTGCCTAATAATGAACAAAGGAACACACCATATGCTGACTGAGCCTTACTGACAGATGAGCTAATAATGAGCAAAAAAGCATATATTACATTGAGTGGTACGTGTAAAAAAGGTAAGCTAATAATGAACAAAGGAATACACCATATGCTGACTGACCCTTACAGACAGGTGAGATAATAATGAACAAAGGAGCATACATTACACTGAGTGGTACTTACAGACAGGTGAGCTAACAATGATCTCTCAACCAAGATCATCACATTTTATAACATATTGATTCTTGCATTAAAAATATGGTCTACTTTGATGGATATTCTTGCAAAACAGGAGTCCTTCAAGTCAGATTTTACACTGCATAAAACGTAGCTTATATGGCTCATGTGATTATTGTTTTGATTAATCAGCGAAACCGGTCTTGATTGATCACCCATTTGCCAATATAAAATGTTCTTCCAAGACAGGTGGTCTCTCATTAGAGAGATATATGTATCATCAAAGTGACAAATAGTGTAAACTACACATTACATGCCATAATTAGAATAAACTGGCTAAACATTTACTTTTGCAACTAACCTGGCTCTGCAGCTGGTTAAAATTATTGCGACAAATGTGAAAAATCCATGTGGACAGGTACCAGAATACACACATAAAACATACTGACAAATTATTTATAAACAAAACAAGTTTACGCATCTAGCTTTTGCTGAGTGATCATACAGTCAACTCGACAAATTCTGCTACAAGCATAACAATCTATTCAACACAAGTGCTGTAGTACAATGTTCTCATATTCTTTTTCTTAATAATATATAAAACATTATTTCCTGCGATTTTTCTGATACTGTATACTTTATTGTTTAAAAGGATCACTCTAATAATTTTCAGTCATTTAACAGCCATGAGTCACAGCAATAAAACATCTTTTGTTTAATGTCTTCCACCATTTTTTAAAATTATAGTCCACTACTAAATTCTCTTCAATATCATAGTTAATCTGTATTTATCAGCTTTCAAACTGAAGATACCCATCTATTTTTTGGAAATGTATTATACGGCTACTATAAGTAGAACATAATAATAGGTTTTGGACTTATACTATTGTAAAGCAGCAGCTTCTATTTCACAAATTTTTATTTGACATGTGATATTAATGAGATGACATGGAATGAGAGAAAACAACACAATCTGCCAAAGAGATGGACAGGTACTGGTTGAAGATCCTAGGACTTAGAGAGGTCCGATGAACAACATCAGGCCAAATCACCTTTGCATCAGGATATCTCTGATCAGGACTGCCTAGCAAGGATGACAACCACATCAAATGGAATGGGACTGATGTTTGAGCAAGAAATCAATAAGCCTTATGGAGTGGGAACAAGTCAGCAACAGGATTTGAACACCCTGCTTCCAGTCAAAATTCTAAAAGATAACTGCTGTGAAGTGCTATGCTCCAACAAACCTTGCAGACAGGAAGCCAAGGATGATTTTTATGAGCAACTGCCAAGAATGATTGACAAGACCAAAGAAGTATGTAACACTTGTGATGGGTGATATGAATATAAAAGTGGGCAGCAGCAACTCATCATGAGTAAAGAGGACCTAGGAGAGATGAATGGCAATGGAAAACTCTTTGCTGACTTCTGTGGGCTGTAAGACCTTGTGATTCAAGGGACAGTTTTTCCCCATCATAGGATCTACAAGGATATATGGAATTCCCCTGATTCAGCAAAAGAGAATCAGATTGACCACCTTGTAGTCTGAGGAAGACAGATAGATGTGAAACCTGCAGAGGAGCATATGCTGGCTGACTTGGACCATGAGCTGGGGCTGGCAAAACTGAAGATCAAAATCAGCAACATAAAGAAGACTGGATTCCAGACTGGACACCTATGATATAACACTATCAATGCTCAAGACTGTTGAGTAACAACAGGAGTTCAACATTTCTCTCTCTAACAGATTCCAGGCTTTTGCTGACCGTGATGATAGCTCCATATAATAAAGCGGGAATGAGTTAGAAGCACATCCACGTTAACCTGTGTGGAGATGCTGGGATTCAGAAGACAGAAGCTCAAGAACTGACTGTCAGAAGATACAATCAAAAGGACTGAAGACAGATGAGAAATCAAGCAGAGACTCGTAAAGGCAAAGACCAGAGCAAAGAAACACAATCTTCTGGATGAATACAAAAGTAAGAATAACGAAATCAAGAAGAGCTTAAGGAAAGATAACCAAATGATTGTTGACAAACTTGCCATGTATAATGATACAGCTGCTAAAATAAATTATACAAGGACCCTCTACAACATCACATGGCAACTATTAGGAAGGAAAACCAAACACAAGCATAAACTGTATGCAGAAAGGATGGGAATATCCTGCGCAAGCTTGCAGAAGTTTTACGGGTGGAAGAAACATTTCATCAACTTGCTTAGGGGCACAGCTGTGGAAAACCCAATCATCACAGAACAGGAAGAGCATATGGATATCAACATAGGACCCATTACCAAGGAAGTTTCATAAAGAGTGGCAAAGCCCCTGGCCTGGACAACATCCAACCCAATCCCAAACTTTGATTGACCTTCTACAGGAAATATGAGACAAAGAAGAGATATTGTAAGGGTGGAAGAATGGCTACATTGTTAAGATTTCCAAGAAAGCAACTGCCAGAACAGGAAGGGTATTCAGCTTCTAATCCTACTGAACAAGATTCTCACAAGGCTGATTTTGCAAAGGACCAAGTCTGCAGTAGACAAGGTGGATAGAAACTCCATATGGCAGTGACTCTACAAAAACACAACCTGAAAATTCATTCACAACACAGACTTGTCTCCTTTTTTCTGTTGGCACTGATATCAGGCAAGGATGCTTACTTTCATCAATGATCTCATTAGTTACAAACTGGGTGAAAAAGATTGCAATGGACCAACCATGAGGAAATACTGTGGACCGTGACCCAAATGCTGGAAGATCTAGACTTTGCAGATGATATTGAACTTCTGTCAGACACAATCCAGTACAAGCAATCAAAGACAGAGAGCCAACATACTGTAGCCTGAATTACCCATGTGGAGATCAATGCCAACAAGAAAAAAGACAAGTTCACATACATTGGCAGCACTGTGAACAAGTCAGAAAGAACAGACAAGGACATAAAAGCCAGAATTGCCAAAGCATGTCATGCAGACGAGGACATCAAAGCCAGAATTGCCAAGGCAAGTCATGCAGACGAAGACATCAAAGCCAGAATTACCAAGGCAAGTCATCCTGTTACCTCAGACTTGTCTGGAGAAATGATAACATCCACCTAAACTGTTCAACTCCAACATCAAATCAGTCCTGCTCTATGGGGCCTGGAGGCACAGAAAAAAAAACCACTTGAAACATAAGCTGCAGGTCTGCATCAATATTTGTCTCTGGCAGATCTTGTGCATGAAATGGCCAGACCAAATCCCCAACCAGGAATTATGGCTGAGAACACAACAGAAACCCATATTTGGCAACATTAACCCTTTACCTCATGCAAGCGTCTTTGGATGCCTCTACTCCATTTGCATGGAAGCGCCTTTTGATACCTCTAATCCATTCTCATGGAAGCGCCTTTTGATGCCTGCTGTAAACATTAGCCATTTTAAGCCGGTTTTTCATAGCGCCACCTTCAGGGAAAAACCCCTATTAGATACTACATTCATTTCTGCGAATGACAATGACATCAGATCATGTGGTCACGGTTTATGCACTAGTCGATATCTGCTATTTAAAGTAACTGGGTCGTAATCTCCACTCTCCAAAATGGTGGTCGCGGATTTCATTCAGTACGTAGGAAGTTTTCACAATTAGAATCACAGCTATGAAAGATTCAATAACTTAGGTAAAGGCTCTGATATTGATGTAGGCAGCATTTAGTTTTTATAAATTATCACATTCAGATGACTTAGTGATGTAGACGCAGACGAAAAACTTGTAAATTTTGAGTATGAGAAACGGCAGCTATGGTTGGTCATGCGGCTTCACTGACATGACGGTAAATGAGTTCTCTCAAGATTTTAAAGCACATAAAAAATTCTTCCTTGAAAAATAATTACACAGCTATAACAATTGGACTTTACTCTAAAAATTTTCCACACATAATAGATGTGTACCAAAAATTTAAAAGGTTAAAATTACTGTTAAACATAAATACACTACATTGCTTAACAGTTAACAGGCAGGCCTATGCGTATGGAGTCGAATAGGTAACAGGTGTTCTATTTATAGTGCGCTGTACTTTGTAACTATGCTCTATGAGGTAAAGGGTTAAGGAATGGAACTGGAGATGGACTGAATATACCTGGCAGAGACACCAGCCCAAAATTTCTCACCATACCCTGGATTGGAACCCTGAAGGCAAATGAAGAAAAGGATGACAATCCATGACTTGGCAAAGACACTATACTTAAGACTATCTGCATATCCTCAAGTAAGGCAAAACAGATAGCCCAAGGCTGTGACAAATGGAGCACTGCAGTGAAGGCCTTATGTTCCACTGGGAATGAAGAGGAATGTTGATAAGAGTACCATATATGATTGCAGATTAGCATTATTTGTACAAAACTAATTGCCCTCAATATCTCAATGCTTTATGTCAAATCTGATCAAATTCTATGAAGCACTCCCTAAAAGATTTTGTTATTCATAAGGGTGTCTGAACTTGAAAGCCCTGTACATTAGGGTGCTTTATGTCAAATCTGGTCAAATTCACTTGAGGAGCTTTAAAGGTTTTTCTATGTTTTAATAATCAGTGCCATATCCGATGGTGGATCAGCATAAATTGTACAGACTTGAGATGCTTTCTATCAATTATGATCAAATTCTTTTTAACACTTTTCGCAAAAGAATTAATTTAAAATTTTATCTATTGTTTTCTCAAAGGTTGCCATATATAATGATGAACTGGTAGCATTTATATAGAAATGAAAGGTACTATGGTTGTACAAGACATTATTTTGTTCATTGTAAAATAATTTAAGTAATCTCTACAAGAGTGTTGAGTTCTTTGATTCGTGTTTAACGAAGCTTCACAGTTTTCAAGTGGACCTAATACAACAAATCACATACCATTAACCAACCCAATCTGGCAGGTTTATTTCAGAAAACATAAGCATATGCGATGCTCAGAATGTCAGTATGAATCATAGTGTGAGTTTTCAGGTACTAACAAGTTCTCTTTTAAGCAAGAGGTACCACAATTATTCCTGACTAGATTCATTTTAAAATATCAAGCATACAAATATCATAATACACGTATATAAAAAATGTGACCTTTGACCTTTCCTTGGGGCTGAAACAGGCAGAACCCAAATTCTTCTTGTAATCTACTCATCGGACACAAACATTACACCAAATATTATTATATACTTCATACAGAGTCTCATTAGTTTAATATGGTTACTGCTGGTCAATATTAAGAGGTATTGTCTATAATTAAGTAACAATACTGACCACTTTCTTATATGGTAAATATGTGCCAGCATTCAGTAAGCTACTTCCAATTATGGTTATTAAAAAAATGGCAAAACACAAACATGGAATGCTGACCATGACGTGAACCTGATGGCCACCAGATAATGACAACAATTGTAACCCTATCTGCCTGAGAATCTAGTCAATCTAGCATTCATTAAAAAAATATCTATCATACAAATTAAATAAATAAAATCTGCATACATCCAATAATTTAAACTGCAAGGAAAAAATACAATATAAATATGATTTATACAACTATTGAATGTGAATGGGTAGAGATTGCTAGTTAACGCTGTCAGTATGAATGCGAGAGTGTGTGTGTCTGTCGTTTTATCCTGAACTCCAAATTTATTGAAATACAAGTGACTCAAACATGAATCTATATATTTTGTTTAAATCTATTTTCCAAAATCAATAGACCAAAATACCCTGGCACAAAAAAGATGCAAAACGCACTTTTAAATTTACCCACCATCATAAGCAGCACTGAGACAATCACAACGATAACCTTAGACTGAATATTTGGGGCTCATCTTCTCATAACAGTATCTTCAATCTTCATTTGTTTATTAATATTAATAATTCATTGTTTTTCTTTGGCTACATGACATTCCATCTTCTTTAACAAACATAGTTTCATTCAACGCTGAATGAGAATAACCCCATGTATGCACATACCTCCATAGGTTTAGTAAAGTAAAATGCATTTTTCTGCTGTGCTCAGGCTTAATTTCTTAATTGAATGACATGCAAAATTTTCAATAAAATGTTTACATATGTTTTTGTTTTCAATTGTGTTATTCATATAACATAAAAGAATGATTTACATGTTTGTTTTTAAGTATATAAAAAAGGGTATTCACTGAGTATTAAAACAAAATATTGGGCCCTCATTCATGTGGCATATAATGACTTTGTAGGTTCAGGCACTCTGCGACACATGACTTTGGGTCCAATATTTTTCAATGTCCAGTAAATAACCTTTACTGATAACCCTCTCTCTACTGGTGCAGATGGAATTCTGGTTAGAAGGAGAACCTGCTGATAGTTGGATGACACACAAGTGCATACAAAATTAAACCCACCTGATAAACCTGGGACACAATTTCAAGAGATGTGATAAACTTTGGACTGCTCTTCTCAAGTACTTCAATTATTTGCTTCTCTCTTTCATTCCTGTGACTGATATAATAATTGATGTACTTTACTCCGTCTGGTACTAGAGCACCATGCCCAGGGTAGATAACTCCTGGTTTTAAAGCAAGTATTTTCTCCAATGACTTCATGTAGCTAAACAGATCTTCAAAATGCTGTAAAGAGTTTAAATTTAAATCAGGAAAATATGCTATATGTATCACAGAGAGAGACAGAGAGAGTGTTTGTTCATATTTTGAGAGACAAAAATAATTTGACTTTCATCAACATCAATGTTGACTAATAAATAGCACTATAAAATATTGATATTAACTTAAAAGTATATTTTTCTAGAATTTTCACTGCATCAGTAATGAAATAAGCTTGTATAACCAGATTTAAACTGAGAATAACCTTTAAATAATATGACTACTATTATGAGTATATCATATTTTAATTAACACACATTCACTCTATTAGACATTACCAATCAGGCCCCACAAGCAAAGGCACTAATTGACATTACCAATCAGGCCCCACAAGCAAAGGCACTAACTGACATTACCAATCAGGCCCCACAAGCAAAGGCACTAATTGACATTACCAATCAGGCCCCACAAGCAAAGGCACTAACAGACATTACCAATCAGGCCCACAAACAAAGCCATTACCAATCAGGCTCCACAAGTAAAGTCACTAACAGACATTACCAATCAGGCCCCACAAGCAAAGGCACTAACAGGCATTACCAATCAGGCCCCACAAGCAAAGTCACTAACAGACATTACCAATCAGGCCCCACAAGCAAAGTCACTAACAGACATTACCAATTAGGTCCCACAAGCAAAGGCACTAACAGATAATACCAATCAGGCCCCACAAGCAAAGGCACTAACAGTATTATCAATCAGGCCCCACAAGCAAAGTCACTAACAGACATTACCAATCAGGCCCCACAAGCAAAGTCACTAACAGACATTACCAATCAGGCCCACAAACAAAGCCAATAAAAGACATTACTAATTAGACCCCACAAGCAAAGGCACTAACAGACATTACCAATCAGGCCCACAAACAAAGCCAATAACAGACATTATCAATCAGGCCCCACAAGCAAAGGCACTAACAGACATTACCAATCAGGCCCACAAACAAAGCCAATAACAGACATTATCAATCAGGCTCCACAAGCAAAGGCACTAACAGACAATACCATTCAGGCCCCACAAGCAAAGGCACTACTATTATGAGTATATCATATTTTAATTAACACACATTCACTCTATCAGACAATACCAATCAGGCCCCACAAGCAAAGGCACTAACAGACAATGCCAATCAGGCCCCACAAGCAAAGGCACTAACAGACATTACCAATCAGGCCCAACAAGCAAAGGCACTAATTGACATTACCAATCAGGCCCCACCAGCAAAGTACTCTATAAGATACCACTTTTTGATCAGGCCTCTCTACCAAAGGTACTAACAGACTCAACCAATCACGCCTCACTAGCAAAGGCACTATATCAGACACCACCAATAAAGCCTCTCCAGCAAGGGTACTATCAGACACTACCAATCAGGCCTCTCAAGCAAGGGTACTCTTAGACGCAACCAATCAGGTTTCTCTATCATAAGATAATATTAGACACTACCAATCAGGCCTCTCTAGCAAGAGGACTATCAGACTACCAATCAGGCTTCTCAAGCAATGCTACTATCAGACACTACCAAACAGGCCTCTCTAGCAAGGTACTATCAGACTACCAATCAGGCCTCACTAGCAAAGGCACTATATCGTACACTACCAATCAAGCCTTTCTAGCAAGAGTAATATCAGACTCTACCAATTAGGCCTCTCAAGCAAGGGTACTATTAGACACTACCAATCAGACATCTCTAGCAAGAGTACTATCAGACACTAACAATCAGGCCTCTCTAGCAAGGTACTATCAGGCCTCACTAGCAAGAGTATTATCAGACTATAAATCAGGCCTCCAGCAAGAGTACCATCAGACTACCAATCAAGGCTCTCTAGCAATGGTACTATTGGACATTACCAATCAGGCTTCTGTAGCAAGGTAATATCATACACTATCAATCAGACCTATCTAGCAAGGGTACTATTAGACACTACCAATCAGGCCTCTCTAGCAAGGTACTATCAGACTTAACCATTCAGGCCTCACTAGCAAAGGCACTATATCAGACACTAACAATCAGGGCTCACTAGCAAAGTACTATCAGACACTATCAATCAGGCCTCACTAGCAAGGTACTATCAAACTACCAATCAGGCCTATATATCAAGAGTACTATCAGACACTACCAATCAGGCCACACCAGCAAAGGCACTATATTGGACACTGCCGATCAGGTCTCACTACCAAAGTACTATCAAACTAACAATCAGGCCTCTCTAGCAAGAGTGCTATCAGACACAACCAATCAGGCCTCACTAGCAAAAGCACTATATCACATACTACCAATCAGGCCTTGTGAGCAAGGTACTATCAGACTACCGGCCTCTCTAGCAAGAGTACTATCAGACACTACCTATCATGTCTCACTAGCAAAGGCACTATATCAGGCACTGTCAATCAGGCCTCACTAGCAAGGTACTATCAGACTACCAATCAGGCCTCTCAAGCAAGAGTACTATCAGACTCTACCAATCAGGCCTCACTAGCCAAGGTAATATTAGACACTACCAATTAGGCCTCTCTAGCAAGTACTATCAGACTCTACCAAATAGGCCTCACTAGCAATGATACTCTATCAGACACTACCAATCAGGCCTCAGTAGCAAGGTACTATCAGACTACCAATCAGGCCTCTCTATCAAGAGTACTATCAGACACTGCCAATCAGGCCTCACTAGCAAAGGCACTATATCAGGCACTGTCAATCAGGCCTCACTAGCAAGGTACTATCAGACTACCAATCAGGCCTCTCAAGCAAAAGTACTATCAGACTACCAATCAGGCCTCACTAGCCAAGGTAATATTATACACTACCAATTAGGCCTCTCTAGCAAGTACTATCAGACTCTACCAAATAGGCCTCACTAGCAATGATACTCTATCAGACACTACCAATCAGGCCTCAGTAGCAAGGTACTATCAGACTACCAATCAGGCCTCTCTATCAAGAGTACTATCAGACACTGCCAATCAGGCCTCACTAGCAAAGACAACATATCAGACACTGGCAATCAGGCCTCACTAGCAAGGTACTATCAAACTACCAATCAGGCCTCTCTAGCAAGAGTACTATCAGACACTACCAATCAGGCATCTCTAGCAAGGTACTATCATTCTACCGATTGGGCCTCTCTAGCAAAGGTAATATCAGACACTACCAATTAGGACTCTCCCAATCAGGTCTCATTAGCAAAGACACTATATCAGACATTAACAAAGGAACATGCAAACTGTAAACATGATGTGAGTGATTTACCACATCATAGTGTCTCTAGTCAATAACATGGCCAGTTCAGAGTGACCTACCACATCATTAGTCATTCAAAATGGTCAGTTAAGAGTGACCTACCATGTCATTCACTGTCTTTAGTCATTAACATGGCCAGTTAAGCATGACCTACCATGTCATACAATGTTTCTAGTTATTAACATGGCCAGTTAAGCATGACCTACAATATCATGCACTGTCTTTAGTCATTAACATGGCCAGTTAGGCATGACCTACAATATCATGCACTGTCTTTAGTCATTAACATGGCCAGTTAAGCATGACCTACAATAGCATGCACTGTCTTTAGTCATTAACATGGCCAGTTAAGCATGACCTACAATATCATGCACTGTCTTTAGTCATTAGCATGGCCAGTTAAGCATGAACTACAATATCATGCACTGTCTTTAGTCATTAACGTGGCCAGTTAGGCATGACCTACAATATCATGCACTGTTTTTAGTCATTAACATGGCCAGTTAAGCATGACCTACAATAGCATGCACTGTCTTTAGTCATTAACATGGCCAGTTAAGCATGACCTACAATATCATGCACTGTCTTTAGTCATTAACATGGCCAGTTAAGCATGACCTACAATATCATGCACCATCTTTAGTCATTAACATGGCCAGTTAAGCGTGACCTACCATATAATGCACTGTCTTTAGTCATTAACATGGCCAGTTAAGCGTGACCTACCATATCATGCACTGTCTTTAGTCATGAATAAGGCCAGTTTACAACAATATGTATGTTCTTATCTTCAACCAAGTAAGGCAAATTGTTACCAGGAACCTTCAGATATGATATTTTTGTAGCAGATTGTTTCTGGATAAGTTTTATTTACAAAATCTATAATTACCAAGCACAAAACTTTATTTACCATATATTTCTATACATGCATGGACCATTAAAAATAAAACCTGAGTGAACTGTATGTCAGTGTTGTTTCATTTTTCCTGTAAATTACCCCAAGTCAAGCTGTAAATATCACTTAAATTATCCAGTGTCATGCTGTACATATCATGTAAATTACCCAGTGTCATGCTGTACATATCATGTAAATTACCCAGTGTCATGCTGTAAATATGCAAATTACCCAGTGTCATGCTGTAAACATCACAAAAGTTACAGTGTCATGCATTAAATATCATGTAAATTACCTAATGTCATGCTGTAAATTTATATCATGCAAATTACCCAGTGTCATGTTGTACACATCATGCAAATTACCCAGTGTCATGCTGTAAACATCATGAAAAGTTACAGTGTCATGCTGTAAATATTATGTACATTACTGTGTCACACTGTAAATATCATGTAATTACCCAGTGTCATGCTGTAAATAATAATAATAATAACAATAATAATAATAATGAGGACTTTGTATAGCACCTAATCTTTAGAAGCTCTAAGCGCTTTACAACATTAGACAACACCTATAAGATAAAAAAACATATAATGATATGATTACAAACACAAACACCATGAAATTAGAAAACATAGAAAAAACATGCTGAGAATATTTAAGGTAGGAAATATTATTAGGTCTTTAAGTTTGTTCTTGCAGTCGAAATAAGTGAGTTTTGAGAGCACTCTTGAATGTGATCGCTGTGTCTTTGTGTCTAAGTTCAGTGGGCAATTCATTCCACATTGCTGGGCCCTGGTATGCAAAAGAACGCTGTCCACATGACTTTGTTTTCACAGTGGGAATAATGAGTATACAATTGTCAGAAGAGGAGCATAAGTATCTTGCTGGTGTGTACACATCGGTGAGGTCGGATAGGTATGTTGGACTAGAGTCTGTCAGTGAAACGTATCACAGAAAACAAATTTTGTGTTTGATTCTGGATCAAATGGATAGCCAGTGTAGGGCACAGAGCAGCGGGGAGGTGTGCTTCGATCATGGTACTCTAAGTATGATCCGAGCAGCTGTGTTTTGAACTTTTTGAAGTTTTTGGAGTAGATATTGAGATGAACCAGACAGAATTGAGTTACAATAGTCCAGTCTTGAAAGTACTAATGAACACACAAGTGTTTTAGTGGCATCAACTGAAAGATATTTGTGAATGGAGCTGATGTGTCTCAGCTCAAGATATGCAGCCTTGCATATGTTCAAGACATGTTGGTGCAATGTGAGAGTACCGTCCAGAGTAACACCTAGGTTTCGTACTGATTGTGTGAACTTAATGTTGGTTTGCTGATATTTATTGTTTGAGGTAAAGGATGTGAATGAGAAAGTCTTTGTGTTGTAATCAGAATGGCCTCAGTTTTATCATCATTCATCTGCAGTTTGTTACATGTCATCCATGATTTCACATCAGAAATGCACCTCTCTACACCTTGGATGGTAGCATCAACTTCAGTTGGGTGGCTAGATTTGTATATTTGGGTGTCATCAGCATACAATTGGTGAGACACTAGATGATGATCTATGACACTTGAGAGCGGCTGAGTGTACAGAATGAAGAGAACAGGTCCAAGAACAGACCCTTGTCGAACACCACAACATAGATCAACTGGGCTGGAGTGTATTCCATTTGCAGACACAATTTGTGTCCTGTTGACCAAGTAGGACTTGAACCACAGTAAGGCTGTATCATGAATGCCAAATACATGCTGGAGATGGTGAAGTAATGTATCATGGTCTATTGTGTCAAATGCTGCAGACAAATCAAGGAGGGTGAGGACTGTAATCTTTCTGCTATTCAAAGCAGAGAGAATGTCATTAACTACGTTTAGAAGAGTAGTTTCAGTACTGTGGCAAGGGCGATATGCAGATTGTACATTGCTAAAAAGACTGTTTGAATTCAGATGAGATACAAGCTGGGATAGAACAACCTTTACTAAGATTTTTGATATGAATGGGAGATTAGAAACTGGGCGGTAGTTCTTTAAATCATTATGGTCTAGTGTTGGTTTCTTCAGTAGAGGCTTTACAATGGCAGTTTTGAAAAATGATGGGACTTCCTCTGATGAGAGAGAGGTATTAATAACATCAGTTAGTGAAGGCAATACTGGATCTAAGCACTCAAGCAGCAGTGACGTTGGAATTGGATCAAGTTCACATGACTTTGGTGCACTCTTCATCAGGATTGTACGCAACATCATGCAAAATAAATATTAATCCACTTGTTACAAATTCACAAGGATTTCCTTTCTTTTTCATCTGTCAATAACAACAATTAATGTCCCCTGATGCTGAAGAGGCTAAGTTAAGCACCAAATAATCAAAACAGTAACATCTAACAAAAGAAACAAATTTACTGTGGCCACAATTATATTTTCTGCATAAATATTTGTTCAATCAGTAAAATAAATTATATTAATCACATACTATTGCATGATTTGCTCATTTTCACCACAGATACATTCTGTAAACATGTTAATATTATTTATTATTAAAAGGAATAACACTGTTGAAAAATTATACTACAATGTCCTATTAGTGTGGCATTTGAGCATTTCTGAGAATCACAATCATCTTGAATAACATATCAATGATCCATATGTAAACATAAACTCAAGAACTTCATAAAATTTTACAGCTGAAAGAAATACTCTATTCATGGTTAAAAACTTAGATTTTCCTTACCTGTACACATTTAAGTAAGTCATCTATTCATACCATATCCAGATCCAATCCCCTTTTTGTACTTTTCATTCACAGAACTGTGCCAAACACATTCATTCATAAAATTGTGCCACACACATTCATTCATAAAATTGTGCCACACACATTCATTCACAGAACTGTGCCAAACACATTCATTCACAGAACTGTGCCAAACACAATCATTCACAGAACTGTGCCAAACACAATCATTCACAGAACTGTGCCTAACACATTCATTCACAGAAATGTGCCAAAGACAATCATTCACAGAACTGTACCAAACACAATCATTCACAGAACTGTGCCAAACACATTCATTCATAAAATTGTGCCACACAAATTCATTCATAAAATTGTGCCACACACATTCATTCCCAGAACTGTGCCAAACACAATCATTCACAGAACTGTGCCAAACACATTCATTCATAAAATTGTGCCACACAAATTCATTCATAAAATTGTGCCACACACATTCATTCCCAGAACTGTGCCAAACACAATCATTCACAGAACTGTGCCAAACACATTCATTCACAGAACTGTGCCAAGCACATTAATTCATACAATTGTGCCACGCACATTCATTCACAGAACTGTGCCAAGCACATTAATTCATACAACTGTGCCATGCACATTCCTTCACAGAATTGTGCCAAACACATTAATTCATACAACTGTGCCACGCACATTCATTCACAGAACTGTGCCAAACACATTCATTTATAAAATCATGATAAGAACAATGTCAATAAGTTGACCCCTTCACAATTTAAGCACCGCTAGAAGAATTGATCACATGTCATAAGCTCTTTGAAACAAAATTGCTATGTAACTTGTAGGAGGGTGGTCATTAAAGATGCACTGTCCAACCTGTAAGTCTTGCTATATAACTTATAGGAGGGTGGCCATTAAAAGCGCATTGACCAACCTGTAAGTCTTGCTATATAACTTGTAGGAGGGTGGCCATTAAAGGTGCACTGTCCAACCTGTAAGTCTTGCTACATAACTTGTGGTAGGGTGGCCAATAAAGGTGCATTGTCCAACCTGTAAGTTTTGCTATATAGCTTGTGGGAAGGTGGCCATTAAATGTGCATTGTCCAACCTGTAAGTCTTGCTATATAACTTGTGGAAGGGTGGCCATTAAAGGTGCATTGTCCAACCTGTAAGTCTGGCTATGTAACTTGTGGGAGGGTGGCCATTAAAGGTGCATTGTCCAACCTGTAAGTCTTGCTATGTAACTTGAAGGAGGGTGGCCAATAAAGGTGCACTGTCCAACCTGTAAATCTTGCTATCTAGCTTGTGGAAGGGTGGCCAATAAAGGTGCATTGTCCAACCTGTAAGTCTTGCTATGTAACTTGTGGGAAGGTGGCCAATAAAGGTGCACTGTCCAACCTGTAAGTTTCGCTATGTAACTTGTGGGAAAGTGGCCATTAAAGGTGCATTGTCCAACCTGTAAGTCTTGCTATGTAACTTGTGGGAGGGTGGCCATTAAAGGTGCATTGTCCAACCTGTAAGTGTTGCTATATAACTTGAAGGAGGATGGCCATTAAAGGTGCATTGTCCAACCTGTAAGTCTTGCTATGTAACTTGTGGGAAGGTGGCCAATAAAGGTGCATTGTCCAACCTGTATGTCTTGGTATATAACTTGTGGGAAGGTGGCCAATAAAGGTGCATTGTCCAACCTGTAAGTCTTGCTATATAACTTGTAGGAGGGTGGCCATTAAAGGTGCATTGTCCAACCTGTAAGTCTTGCTATGTAACTTGTGGGAAGGTGGCCAATAAAGGTGCATTGTCCAACCTGTAAGTCTTGCTATATAACTTGTAGGAGGGTGGCCAATAAAGGTGCATTGTCCAACCTGTAAATCTTGCTATGTAACTTGTGGGAGGGTGGCCATTAAAGGTGCATTGTCCAACCTGTAAGTCTTGCTATGTAACCTGTGGGAAGGTGGCCATTAAAGGTGCATTGTCCAACCTGTAAGTCTTGCTATATAGCTTGTGGGAGGGTGGCCATTAAAGGTGCATTGTCCAACCTGTAAGTCTTGCTATGTAACTTGTGGGAAGGTGGCCAATAAAGGTGCATTGTCCAACCTGCAAGTCTTCTAGGTAACTTATGGGAAGGTGGCCAATAAAGGTGCATTGTCCAACCTGTAAGTTTTGCTATGTAACTTGTGGGAGGGTGGCCATTAAAGGTGCATTGTCCAACCTGAAAGTCTTCCTATGCAACTTGTGGGAAGGTGGCCATTAAAGGTGCATTGTCCAACCTGTAAGTCTTGCTATGTAACTTGTGGGAAGGTGGCCAATAAAGGTGCACTGTCCAACCTGTAAGTCTTGCTATGTAACTTGTGGGAGGGTGGTCATTAAAGGTGCATTGTCCAACCTGTAAGTCTTGCTATATAGCATGTGGGAGGGTGGCCATTAAAGGTGCACTGTCCAACCTGTAAGTCTTGCTATATAACTTGTTGGAGGGACCCATTAAAGGTGCACCATCCACCCTGTAAGTCTTGCTATATAACTTGTGGGAGGGATCCATTAAAGGTGCATTGTCCAACCTGTAAGTCTTGCTATATAACTTGTGGGAGGGACCCATTAAAGGTGCATTGTCCAACCTGTAAGTCTTGCTATGTAACTTGTGGGAAGGTGGCCAATAAAGGTGCATTGTCCAACCTGTAAGTCTTGCTATATAGCATGTGGGAGGGTGGCCATTAAAGGTGCACTGTCCAACCTGTAAGTTTTGCTATATAACTTGTTGGAGGGACCCATTAAAGGTGCACTATCGAACCTGTAAGTCTTGCTATATAACTTGTGGGAGGGACCCATTAAAGGTGCATTGTCCAACCTGTAAGTCTTGCTATATAACTTGTAGGAGGGACCCATTAAAGGTGCATTGTCCAACCTGTAAGTCTTGCTATATAACTTGTGGGAGGGACCCATTAAAGGTGCACTGTCCACCTCATGAATCTTGTTTCATTGTGGATTAGATCAATAGTAAAAAGGAAAATTAATGAACTTTGTGATCCATTCAAGTTTATAAAAGGTGTTTTTTTTATATATAAGACATCCAGCTTGAGTTTAAAACTTTAATTAAATTTATGAATTATTTAGAAAATCTTTATTAAAGCCAGGTCATAACATATGCATAATTCCAAACATTACTGTTACCTTGATACCATACCACCAATGGGACACTGCATTTCTTAATTGCTGAGGTAAAAGTACATTCTCTTTAACGCACCTTGGGTCAGACATCAACATGGAATATCTATTAAGTTGGCTGGCCCATTGATCACAAATGAAAATCATTCACATGACCAATACCTCACACATTCTTTACTGATGCAGTAGGATACAATGAAAATCATTCACTATGACCAATACCTCACACATTCTCTACTGACGCAGTAGGATACAATGAAAATCATTCACTATGACCAATACCTCACACATTCTCTACTGACGCAGTAGGATAAAATGAAAATCATTCACTATGACCAATACCTCACACATTCTTTACTGACGCAGTAGGATAAAATGAAAATCATTCACTATGACCAATACCTCACACATTCTTTACTGACGCAGTAGGATAAAATGAAAATCATTCACCATGACCAATACCTCACACATTCTCTACTGACGCAGTAGGATAAAATGAAAATCATTCACATGACCAATACCTCACACATTCTTTACTGACGCAGTAGGATACAATGAAAATCATTCACTATGACCAATACCTCACACATTCTTTACTGACGCAGTAGGATAAAATGAAAATCATTCACAATGACCAATACCTCACACATTCTTTACTGACGCAGTAGGATGAAATGAAAATCATTCACTATGACCAATACCTCACACATTCTTTACTGACGCAGTAGGATACAATGAAAATCATTCACATGACCAATACCTCACACATTCTCTACTGATGCAGTAGGATACAATGAAAATCATTCACCATGACCAATACCTCACACATTCTCTACTGACGCAGTAGGATACAATGAAAATCATTCACAATGACCAATACCTCACACATTCTTTACTGACGCAGTAGGATACAATGAAAATCATTCACATGACCAATACCTCACACATTCTCTACTGACGCAGTAGGATACAATGAAAATCATTCACATGACCAATACCTCACACATTCTTTACTGACGCAGTAGGATACAATGAAAATCATTCACAATGACCAATACCTCACACATTCTCTACTGATGCAGTAGGATACAATGAAAATCATTCACATGACCAATACCTCACACATTCTTTACTGACGCAGTAGGATAAAATGAAAATCATTCACTATGACCAATACCTCACACATTCTTTACTGACGCAGTAGGATACAATGAAAATCATTCACATGACCAATACCTCACACATTCTCTACTGACGCAGTAGGATACAATGAAAATCATTCACTATGACCAATACCTCACACATTCTTTACTGATGCAGTAGGATAAAATGAAAATCATTCACTATGACCAATACCTCACACATTCTTTACTGACGCAGTAGGATACAATGAAAATCATTCACCATGACCAATACCTCACACATTCTCTACTGATGCAGTAGGATACAATGAAAATCATTCACATGACCAATACCTCACACATTCTTTACTGATGCAGTAGGATACAATGAAAATCATTCACATGACCAATACCTCACACATTCTCTACTGATGCAGTAGGATACAATGAAAATCATTCACCATAGCCCTGACCATGGGTAGTTAATTGAACAATTTCAACTGTACATACAGTGTAAATAAACATACTGTGGAGGATTCTCCCAAAATAGTGTCACCAGCAAATACTGCATTCTCTTCTTCTAAATATAGAACCATGTGCTCCTCTGTGTGACCCGGGGTCAGGATGGCCCTATAGCAAGCAAATATAAATTACTGTGAAGTTCCAAAGAAGAGTAATCAGGTAAACTTGTTTTATATAAGTATGTTACATAAAAAATGAGTTTAAAAAAATGAAAAAGTATCAATCATAATATTTCGACATTCTACAATTTTGTGAATACAGCATAATGGCACATGAGAAAAATAAAATGTACACTGATGACCAACATGTACATTGATGACCTACATGTACATTGATAATCTACATGTACATTGGTGACACAGATGTATACTGATGACCTACAAGTACAATGATGACCTACATGTACATTGATAATCTACATGTACATTGGTGACACAGATGTATACTGATGACCTACAAGTACACTGATGACCAATATGTACATTGATAATCTACATGTACTTTGGTGACATAGATGTATACTGATGACCTACGAGTACAATGATGACCTACATGTACATTGATAATCTACATGTACATTGGTGACATAGATGTATACTGATGACCTACAAGTACACTGATGACCAATATGTACATTGATAATCTACATGTACATTGGTGACATAGATGTATACTGATGACCTACGAGTACAATGATGACCTACATGTACATTGATAATCTACATGTACATTGGTGACATAGATGTATACTGATGACCTACGAGTACACTGATGACCTACATGTACATTGATAATCTACATGTACATTGGTGACACAGATGTATACTGATGACCTACGAGTACACTGATGACCAATATGTTGTTGTTGTTGTTGTGGGGTTTAACGCCATTTTTCAGCACACGATAGGCCATATATGGCGGCCAGTATTAATGGTGGAGGAAGAACCCGGGAAAACCCCGGAAAGAACCACCGACCCACGAGAAGCTACTGGCATGCTCTCTCACATATATGACCAATATGTACATTGATAATCTACATGTACATTGGTGACACAGATGTATACTGATGACCTACGAGTACAATGATGACCTACATGTACATCGATAATCTACATGTACATTGGTGACATAGATGTATACTGATGACCTACGAGTAATCTGATGACCAACATGTACACTGATAATCTACATGTACATTGGTGACATAGATGTATACTGATGACCTACGAGAACAATGATGACCTACATGTACATTGATAATCTACAAGTACATTGGTGACACAGATGTATACTGATGACCTACGAGTACAATGATGACCTACATGTACATTGATAATCTACATGTACATTGGTGACATAGGTGTATACTGATGACCTACGAGTACAATGATGACCTACATGTACATTGATAATCTACATGTACATTGGTGACATAGGTGTATACTGATGACCTACGAATACAATGATGACCTACATGTACATTGATAATCTACATGTACATTGGTGACATAGATGTATACTGATGACCTACGAGTACACTGATGACCTACATGTACTAAATTCAAACTTTTGCATCCTCATCTTTAACATAGAATATCATTGCTCTACTGCAATGCCTGACACCTAACTTAACTGCAAAACTAATCCAAGAACTGGCACAGATTTGCAAATGAACTAATAAAATGACTGGCCCTGTGCTTTTGTCTGAAATACAGTCTGGTAAAACTAATAACTGCTTTGAGTATTCCACAGGTCATCCACTGCATGAATAATAAATACAACTGCTTCATGCTCCTCCATAAGCACCTGTTTGTCCTACAATAAAACTTGTATACAAAATTTTTGCTATGCAAAATATATAGAAAATTAGGAAAGGTGTTTACTTATTTCGTGAGGTAAAAAATATGTAATATGCATCTAAAAATCAATTTAGGAGCAAAATGTTTCCTCAAGAAAACTTACCCAATCATAATACATGTATATTAGGAGAACATCCACTGCCTCATGAATCCAGTCATCCTAACTGAAAAAAGTTGTCAACTATGTGTTTGAAATTTTTAAGCACTAAAACGTTCAAACATCTTATCAAGATGGGAGTCAGATGAGAGTGGTCTCCCCTTGGATTGAGATTGGCATAAAATCCCATTGATCATCATTTACTACAAGAGTGGAAGTGCAAGGTCTTCCTGAGATAAAAATATTGGAAAGGCTTAGTAAATATTGGAAAGTCTTAGTAGGGCATGTGACATTAAGAAATAAACAACCAATGCAGTGGCAGCAAAGCTAATGGTGTTGGCATCTGTGAAGACTGATATCTGCCTCTCTTGTTATCCTAGGACAAATGTTTGGCAGAAACGTTGCCCATCTGAATTTTGTTCAGTGAGTGCAGATTTCACATGTATGGTCTGAACAACACACCATACAGGTCATACATGTTGAGTGAACCACACACCATCCAGGTCAAGCATAAAGGCTGAACAACATTGCATAGAGATCATGCATGTGGTCCAAACAACATGCCATATAGGTCATGCATGTGGGCTGAACAACACCCAATAAAGGTGATGCTGGTGGGTTGAACAATACCCCAAACAGGTAATTCTGGTGGACTAACAACACCCCATACAGGTCATGCTGGTGGGCTAAACAACACCCCATACAGGTCATGGTGATGGCCTAAACAATACCCCATACGGGTCATGCTGATGGCCTAAACAACACCCCATACAGGTCATGGTGATGGCCTAAACAATACCCCATATGGGTCATGCTGATGGCCTAAACAATACCCCATACAGGTCATGGTGATGGCCTAAACAATACCCCATACAGGTCATGCTGGTGGCCTAAACTACACCCCATACAGGTCAGGCTGGTGGCCTAAACAATACCCAATACAGGTCATGCTGGAGGCCTAAACAATACCCCATACAGGTCATGCTGATGGCCTAAACAATGCCACATACAGGTCGTGCTGGTGGCCTAAACAACACCCCATACAGGTCATGCTGGTGGCCTAAACAACACCCCATACAGGTCATGCTGGTGGCCTGAACAACACCCCATACAGGTCATGCTGGTGGCCTAAACAACAGCCCATACAGGTCATGCTGGTGGCCTAAACAACACCCCATACAGGTCATGCTGGTGGCCTAAACAATACCCCATACAGGTCATGCTGGTGGCATAAACAACACCCCATACAGGTCATGCTGGTGGCATAAACAATACCCCATACAGGTCATGCTGGTGGCCTAAACTACACCCCCTACAGGTCATGCTGATGGCCTAAACAACACCCCATACAGGTCATGCTGGTGGCCTAAACAACACCCCATACAGGTCATGCTGATGGCCTAACTAACAACCAATACAGTTCATGCTGGTGGCTAAAAAACACCCCATACAGGTCTTGCATGTGGGTTGAATAACTCCTGATACGGATCATCCATGTGGGCTGATCAACAGCCAATAATGGTTATGGTGGTAGGATAAACAACACCCCATACTGATCATGCAAGTAGGCTGAACATCTTCAACCAGCCTAATCTTTTTACAAATGTCGCATTTAACCCTATCCATTTTTACCTGTAATTAATGAGAATGAAATAAAGACATATACAGGCAAAATCACACAAGGATTGAGATATTTTTACAGTGAAGTCCAGTCTAACAAATAAGTCAAGAGAAAATTACTGAAATGATCAAATTACTGGGAATTCATAAAATAAGAAACGTACCAAGATGTAATTTAATGTAAGTGCTATTAACTAAAGATAAATACAATGGTACATGTTATTTTATCATATGAATAAAGATAAATAAAATACAAAATGTTCCTCTAAAATGAGGACTGATTGTAATTCAGTAAGAAAATTGGTGTGCTTCAATGTGATAAGGTCCTAAATGGAATTTTGTGGAGATCTCTTAAAGTGTGCTTACTAAGCATGAGTGGAAGTAGTAACTATCATATATGTTAACTTATAAGTTGAGTCCAAATGCAAACTAACTTTCACAGATTCAGAGCTGTCTTTGCATAATGAACCTACATATCTTGGTCTATGCAGTTTGTTAGGAGTAATCAATATAACAAACAACACAGAACTTGATGCCAACACATTATGTGATAACAGATCAAGATCTATGTTGTCTGCAGTTTGACTCAACTTATGAGTATATACGGTAATGAATGATGGAGTGACCACTCTCATCTGACTTCTGTCTTATTAAAAATGTGTGGATGTTCTTCTAATACGTCATGATCAGATAATGTACCTGAAGAGGTCATATTTAATTCCGAAAAATGTAGTGAGAATTTTATACCTAAGAGTGGCACCTTCTGTCTTGAAGATGTGCTGATCTTGCACAAATGTATATGTGGCAGGTGAGATATCAACATCTTCCACCGATATCCTCTTGAACTTGGACACTTTGGGAATCTGACCTAAAAGTTTGAAAAATTACATTTGTTTACAAAACAATAGATAGAGGATCTACTGGCAACATTATAACTGTTCTTTTCTTAGAAATTAATGTAAATATTTCTCTAATGTATAAGCCTTAGATCAGTGCTGTCCAACCTTTTTGACACCATGGGCCACTGAAAAATGTTTTTCTTGAAGCTGAGGGCCGCAGTAGAAAACTGAAAAGCAATGACTATATAGCTGTTCAAGCTCTGGTGGGCCATTTAAAATCATTTCTAATATAAAAAACAATTATAATCACCATATAAATGAGATTATGTGAGCAACCAAAAAACTATTGCTAACAAAAGTCTTGATTATGTAAAAAAGTTTATAGTATAAATTCATGATGATGTACCATTGTTTACAGTATAAAGTCATGATTAGGTACCATTGCTTACAGTATAAAGTCATGATGATGTACCATTGTTTACAGTATAAAGTCATGATGATATACCATTGTTTACAGTATAAAGTCATGATGATGTTCCATTGTTTACAGTATAGTCATGATGATGTACCATTGTTTACAGTATAAAGTCAGGATGATGTACCTTTGTTTACAGTATAAAGTCATGATGATGTACCATTGTTTACAGTATAAAGTCATGATGTACCATTGCTTATGGTATAAAGTCATGATGATGTACCATTATTTTTAGCATAAAGTCATGATGATGTACCATTGTTTATAGTATAGTCATGATATACCAAAGTCATGATGTACCATTGTTTACAGTATAAAGTCATGATGATGTACCATTGTTTACAGTATAAAGTCATGATGATATACCATTGTTTACAGTATAAAGTCATGATGATGTACCATTGTTTACAGTATAGTCATGATGTACCATTGTTAACAGTATAAAGTCATGATGATGTACCTTTGTTTACAGTATAAAGTCATGATGATGTACCATTGTTTACAGTATAAAGTCATGATGTACCGTTGCTTATGGTATAAAGTCATGATGATGTACCATTATTTTTAGCATAAAGTCATGATGATGTACCATTGTTTATAGTATAGTCATGATGTACCATTGCTTATAGTATAAAGTCATGATGATGTACTAAAGTCTATAGTATAAAGTCAAAATGATGTACTAAAGTTTAAAGTATAAAGTCAAAATGATGTACTAAGTTCACTGTATAAAGTCATGATGATATACTAAAGTTTATAGTATAAAGTCAAAAAGATGTGCTAAAGTTTAAAGTATAAAGTCAAAATGATGTACTAATGTTTATTGTATAAAGTCATGATGATGTACACAAGTTTATAATAAAATAATAGAATGAAATAGAGACAAACAGTCATACATATAGATATATTGTTATAAAGGATATACAATATATCAATTTTTTTTAAAAATTAAACAATTTTATATAGTGCATTGGCATTAAAGCCATTAGGATACAAAGTATCTAACTTATGAATCCAATAGGTTTTTTTTACGAGTCTATTCATGTCACCTGTTATGTATATTTTATTTAATTATATCTGATTTAATATATATTTATTTCAATGAAATTTTTTGTCAGTTTTAATTTTTTTATATTTTTCATTACATGACGTTGTAATGTAAATTTATTCACAAGAGACGATACTTTTTTTAGAAACTAGTTTGACACTGACTGTTAGTTTATAAACACCAGATGTTGATCTAAATCCTGACCTTGTTTCAGAACTTGTAGCAACCTTCATAAACAAGTTCTATTTTAAAATTATTGGTTGTTTCCAAGGTCATGATGGGACCTTGTCTTTAAGATATAAACAATTTTTTTATTATTTATTTCTCAGAGTAAAAATGATTGGTTTTTGTCAGGGTCACACTGGGTAAACGTGATCTGTAACAAGTATCTGCTTCTATAAACTTCCAGAAGACGATCACGTGACCCTTGTTTACATTTTAGAAAGCCCATATAACCCATGTTTTGGAGAATTAATCTCAGTAGAAGTTGGACTGTTAAATTGTTAGTTGTATGTTGTACTGTTTTGAGTTATTTCAAATTACTTGGTTTGGAGTTATTTCAAATTACTTGGATTCAAAAGGATTAATTCTGTTATTTTTCTGGAAAATACATATGCTCATGTAATACTGTGGAACAAGAACAGTTGTTTATAAAAATGTATTCAGAAACCAGAGTGAGAATTCTTATTTCTACAAGGAACTGTAGACTTCAACACTACAGATTGTATCATACATCATCTTCCATCTTGGATTCTTCATCGGGATTCAAACATGAAATCAGTAGAACATTTTGTTATTAGGACTACTAAAATTTTATTCTCAGATTATTTTTGGATCAAGTTTGGATTTGATTCTATAAAACCGTAACTTCATATTTGGTTTCATTTTTACAGAATTCTTCCAGGGAAATAAATTATTGTACTTTTAAAAGCTTGTTGTTTTCACTCTTTCTTGTGTTACTGTTTATTCGAGCCTAAACAAGTGACATAAGACACTATGCACATGAAAGAAAAATTGAGTTGAGAGTGATTATTGGTGTTAAAGTGTGTTGAAATATTAGAGGAAAACTGAGGATCTCTATAATTTTTTATATGAAAGCAATGATTATTCATTCTCTTAGAAACTTGATGAAGTGTTTGTCCAACATATTGCATGTGCATGCTACATTTTTTACGGGTTGTCAAAAAAATCAATCAGTTGATATGCAATTAGTGTTACCATGTAGTGAAAATACATCTTTTGTATTAGCGCTACTGAAAGTACTTTCTCATATGTTTAGTTCTAATTAGAAAATCTTGCAAATTCTTGGGTCTTCTATAAGCAAGAATTGGTTTATTTTTGTAAAGTGATTTTACGCTGGTTTTATTTGATAAATTTAGGAGACTACAATATTTATTAATTATACAACCTATATTAGATAATGAAGGATTATATTGTATTGTAAAAGGAATTACATCTCTCTATTTTACATTATGCTGTGTTTAAAGCCTCATGTTGAGTAAGATTACGTGCTTTGTTCAGTGCAGAATCAATTATATGTATAGGATAATTTCTATTTTGGAAATATGTTTGTAATTTATTCAATGATTTTTGTAACTAACAATAATCTGAAATAATGCCTCTGTATCTATCGAATTGGCTACATGGTATTTGGTGATAAATACTCTAATATTATACATATTGCAGTTGTATTTTAATTTATAATAAATTCAGTGTTTTTGTATTTTATACAATTCATATAATGCATTAAATCCCATTTGAAATCAAACAAGTGAGATCTGGAAGTGAGATCTGGAAATAATCACAAACAACACTCTTGAAACAATGTGAGCAAGTAATATAATTTATCTCAAAATATTTATCATGGTCATTTTAAACAGCTACCTTGTTATCATGAGCATTGTAAACAGATTTGTTATTATGGGCATTGTAAACAGTTACCTTGTTATCATGGGCATTTTAAACAGCTACATTGTTATCATGGGCATTTAAAACATCTATCTTGTTACCATGGGCATTTTAAACAGCTACATGTACCTTGTTACCATAGGCATTTTAAAAAAGCTACCTTGCTATCATGGTCATTTTAAACAGCTACTTGTTATCATGTGCACTGTGAACAGTTACCTTGTTATCATGGGCACTATAAACAGCTACATTGTTATCATGGGCATTTTAAACAGCTACATTGTTATTTGTGATCATTTTAAACAGCTACCTTCTTATCATGGATACTGTAAACAGCTACATTGTTATCATGGGCATTTTAAACAGCTACATTGTTATTGTGGGCATTTTGAACAGCTACCTTGTTATCATGGATATTGTAAACAGCTACTTGAAATCATGGGCATTCTAAACAGCTACCTTGTTATCATGGGCATTTTAAACAGCTACATGTACCTTGTTACCATAGGCATTTTAAAAAAGCTACCTTGCTATCATGATCATTTTAAACAGATACCTTGTTATCATGTGCATTGTGAACAGCTACCTTGTTATCATGGGCATTGTAAACAGCTACATTGTTATCATGGGCATTTTAAACAACTACATTGTTATTGTGGGCATTTTAAACAGCTACTTTGTTATCATGGATATTGTAAGCAGCTACATTGTTATCACGGGCATTTTAAACACCTACCTTGTTATCATGGGCATTGTAAACAGCTACATTTTATCATGGGCATTTTAACAGCTACTTTGTTATCAAAGGCATTGTAAACAGCTACATGTACCTTGTTATCATATACATTTTAAAAGAGCTACCTTGCAATCGTGGGCATTTTAAACAGCTACCTTGTTATCATGGGCATTGGAAAAAGCTACTTTGTTAATATGGACATTTTAAACAGTTACATTGTTATTATGGACATTTTAAACAGCTACATTGTTATTGTGGGTATTTTTAAACAGCTACATTGTTATTATGGACATTTTAAACAGCTACATTGTTATTGTGGGCATTTTTAAACAGCTACATTGTTATTATGGACATTTTAAACAGCTACATTGTCATCATGGGCATTTTAAACAGCTACCTTGTTATCATGGACATTGTAAACAGCTACTTTGTTATCATGGGCATTTTAAACAGCTACATTGTTATTATGGACATTTTAAACAGCTACCTTGTTATCATGGGCATTTTAAACAGCTACATTGTTATTATGGACATTGTAAACAGTTACATTGTTATCATGTCATTGTAAACAGCTACATTGTTATCAAGGGCATTGTAAACAGCTACGTTATTATCATGGTCATTTTAAACAGCTACTTTGTTTTCATAGGCATTATAAACAGCTTTGTTATCATGAACATTTTAAACAGCTACATTGTTATTATGGGCATCTTAAACACCTACCTTGTTATCATGGGCATTGTAAACAGCTTTGTTATCACAGACATTTTAAACGGCTACCTTGCTATCATGGGCATTTAAAACATCTACCTTGTTATCATAAGCATTGTAAACAACTACCTTGTTATTGCAGACATTTAAACAGCTACTTTGTTATCATGGGCATTTTGAACAGCTACCTTGTTATCAAGGACATTTTAAATGGCTAACTTGCTATCATGGGCATTTAAAACATCTACTTTGTTATCATGAGCATTATAAACAACTACCTTGTTATCGCAGACATTTAAACAGCTACTTTGTTATCATGGGCATTTTGAACAGCTACCTTGTTATCAAGGGCATTTTAAACAGCTGCCTTGCTATCATGAGCATTTTAAACAGCTACCTTGAAATCATGTGCATTTTAAACAGCTACCTTTCTATCATGAGCATTTTAAAAAGCTACCTTGTTATCATGGGCATTTTATCACCTACATTGTTATCATGGGCATGTTAAACAGCTACCTTGCTATCATGGGCATTTTCAACAGCTACCTTGAAATCATGGGCATTTTAAACAGCTACCTTGCTATCATGGGCATTTTAAACTGCTACCTTGTTATCATGGGCATTTAAAACAGCTACCTTGTTATCATGAGCATTGTAAACAGCTACCTTGTTATTGTAGACATTTTAAACAGCTACTTTGTTATCATGGGCATTTTGAACAGCTACCTTGTTATCAAGGACATTTTAAACAGCTGCCTTGCTATCAAGAGCATTTTAAACAGCTACCTTGAAATCATGTGCATTTTAAACAGCTACCTTTCTATCATGAGCATTTTAAAAAGCTACCTTGTTATCATGGGCATTTTATCACCTACATTGTTATCATGGGCATGTTAAACAGCTACCTTGCTATCATGGGCATTTTCAACAGCTACCTTGAAATCATGGGCATTTTAAACAGCTACCTTGCTATCATGGGCATTTTAAACTGCTACCTTGTTATCATGGGCATTTAAAACAGCTACCTTGTTATCATGAGCATTGTAAACAGCTACCTTGTTATTGTAGACATTTTAAACAGCTACTTTGTTATCATGGGCATTTTGAACAGCTACCTTGTTATCATGGGCATTTTAAACAGCTACCTTGCTATCATGGACATTTTCAACAGCTACCTTGAAATCATGGGCATTTTAAACAGCTACCTTGCTATCATGGGCATTTTAAACTGCTACCTTGTTATCATGGGCATTTAAAACAGCTACCTTGTTATCGTGAGCATTGTAAACAGCTACCTTGTTATTGTAGACATTTTAAACAGCTACTTTGTTATCATGGGCATTTTGAACAGCTACCTTGTTATCATGGGCATTTTAAACAGCTACCTTGCTATCATGGGCATTTTAAACAGCTACCTTGTTATCATGGGCATTTAAAACAGCTGCCTTGTTATCATGAGCATTGCAAACAGCTACCTTGTTATTGCAGACATTTGAAACAGCTACTTTGTTATCATGGGCATTTTGAACAGCTACCTTGTTATCATGGGCATTTTAAACAGCTACCTTGAAATCATGGGCATTTTAAACAGCTACCTTGCTTTCATTAGCATTTTAACAGCTACCTTGTTATCATGGGCATTTAAAACAGCTACCTTGTTATCATGGGCATTTTAAATGGCTACATTTTTATCATGAGCATCTTAAACAGCTACCTTGTTAACAACATTTTAAAAATCGATCTTGTCATCATGGGCATTTTAAACAGCTACCTTATTATAATAGGCTTTAAAACAGCCACCTTGTTATCATGGACATTTTAAAAAGCTACATTGTTAATATGGAAATCTTAAACATTTTAAAAATCTACCTTGTCATCATGGACATATTAACATCTACCTTGTTATCATGGACATTGTAAACAGCTTTGTTATCGTAGACATTTAGAACAGCTACCTTGTTATCATGGCAGGGGTGACGGGCAAAACACAACACCTTGTTATCATGGGCATTTAAAACAGCTACCTTGTTATCATGAGCACTGTAAACAGCTACCTTGTTATCGTGGACATTTTAAACAGCTACCTTGAAATCATGGGCATTTTAAACAGCTACCTTACTATCATGGGCATTTTAAACTGCTACCTTGTTATCATGGGCATTTAAATCAGCTACCTTGTTATCATGAGCACTGTAAACAGCTACCTTGTTATCGTGGACATTTTAAACAGCTACCTTGAAATCATGGGCATTTTAAACAGCTACCTTACTATCATGGGCATTTTAAACTGCTACCTTGTTATCATGACCATTGTAAACAGCTACCTTGTTATTGTAGACATCTTAAACAGCTACTTTGTTATCATGGGCATTTTGAACAGCTACCTTGTTATCATGGGCATTTTAAACAGCTACCTTGCTATCATGGACATTTTCAACAGCTACCTTGAAATCATGGGCATTTTAAACAGCTACCTTGCTATCATGGGCATTTTAAACTGCTACCTTGTTATCATGGGAATTTAAAACAGCTACCTTGTTATCGTGAGCATTGTAAACAGCTACCTTGTTATTGTAGACATTTTAAACAGCTACTTTGTTATCATGGGCATTTTGAACAGCTACCTTGTTATCATGGGCATTTTAAACAGCTACCTTGCTATCATGGGCATTTTAAACAGCTACCTTGCTATCATGGGCATTTTAAACAGCTACCTTGTTATCATGGGCATTTAAAACAGCTGCCCTGTTATCATGAGCATTGCAAACAGCTACCTTGTTATTGCAGACATTTGAAACAGCTACTTTGTTATCATGGGCATTTTGAACAGCTACCTTGTTATCATGGGCATTTTAAACAGCTACCTTGAAATCATGGGCATTGTAAACAGCTACCTTGCTATCATTAGCATTTTAACAGCTACCTTGTTATCATGGGCATTTAAAACAGCTACCTTGTTATCATGGGCATTTTAAATGGCTACATTTTTATCATGAGCATCTTAAACAGCTACCTTGTTAACAACATTTTAAAAATCGATCTTGTCATCATGGGCATTTTAAACAGCTACCTTATTATAATAGGCTTTAAAACAGCCACCTTGTTATCATGGACATTTTAAAAAGCTACATTGTTAATATGGAAATCTTAAACATTTTAGAAATCTACCTTGTCATCATGGACATATTAACATCTACCTTGTTATCATGGGCATTGTAAACAGCTTTGTTATCGTAGACATTTAGAACAGCTACCTTGTTATCATGGCAGGGGTGATGGGCAAAACACAACACCTTGTTATCATGGGCATTTAAAACAGCTACCTTGTTATCATGAGCACTGTAAACAGCTACCTTGTTATCGTGGACATTTTAAACAGATACATTGTTATCATGGCATTTTGAACAGCTACCTTATTATCATGGGCATTTTAAAAAGCTACCTTATCATAGGCATTTTATCAGCTACATTGTTATCATGGGCATGTTAAACAGCTACCTTGCTATCATGGGCATTTGAAACAGCTACCTTGAAATCATGGACATTTTAAACAGCCACCGTGCTATCATGGGCATTTTAAACAGCTACCTTGTTATCATGGGCATTTAAAACAGCTACCTTGTTATCATGAGCATTGTAAACAACTACCTTGTTATCATAGACATTTAAACAACTACTTTGTTATCATGGGCATTTTGAACAGCTACCTTGTTATCATGGGCATTTTAAACAGCCACCTTGCTATCATGAGCATTTTGAACAGCTACCTTGTTATCATGGGCATTTTAAAAGCTACCTTGTTATGATGGGCATTTTATCAGCTACATTGTTATCATGGGCATGTTAAACAGCTACCTTGCTATCATGGGCATTTGAAACAGCTACCTTGAAATCACGGGCATTTTAAACAGCTACCTTGTAATCAAGGGCATTTAAAACAGCTACCTTGTTATTATGAGCATTGTAAACAGCTACCTTGTTATGGTAGACATTTTAAACAGCTACTTTGTTATCATGGGCATATTGAACAGCTACCTTGTTATCATGGGCATTTTAAACAGCTACCTTGAAATCATGGGCATTTTAAACAGCTACCTTGCTATCATGGACATTTTAACAGCTACCTTGCTATCATGGTCATTTAAAACAGCTACCTTGTTATCATGGAAATTTTAAACAGCTACCTTATTATCATGGTCATTTTAAACAGCTACTTTGTTATCATAGGCATTATAAACAGCTTTGTTATCATGGACATTTTAAACAGCTACATTGTTATTATGGGCATCTGAAACACCTACCTTGTTATCATGGGCATTGTAAACAGCTTTGTTATCACAGACATTTTAAACGGCTACCTTGCTATCATGGGCATTTAAAACATCTACCTTGTTATCATAAGCATTGTAAACAACTACCTTGTTATTGCAGACATTTAAACAGCTACTTTGTTATCATGGGCATTTTGAACAGCTACCTTGTTATCAAGGACATTTTAAATGGCTAACTTGCTATCATGGGCATTTAAAACATCTACTTTGTTATCATGAGCATTATAAACAACTACCTTGTTATCGCAGACATTTAAACAGCTACTTTGTTATCATGGGCATTTTGAACAGCTACCTTGTTATCAAGGGCATTTTAAACAGCTGCCTTGCTATCATGAGCATTTTAAACAGCTACCTTGAAATCATGTGCATTTTAAACAGCTACCTTTCTATCATGAGCATTTTAAAAAGCTACCTTGTTATCATGGGCATTTTATCACCTACATTGTTATCATGGGCATGTTAAACAGCTACCTTGCTATCATGGGCATTTTCAACAGCTACCTTGAAATCATGGGCATTTTAAACAGCTACCTTGCTATCATGGGCATTTTAAACTGCTACCTTGTTATCATGGGCATTTAAAACAGCTACCTTGTTATCATGAGCATTGTAAACAGCTACCTTGTTATTGTAGACATTTTAAACAGCTACTTTGTTATCATGGGCATTTTGAACAGCTACCTTGTTATCATGGGCATTTTAAACAGCTACCTTGCTATCATGGACATTTTCAACAGCTACCTTGAAATCATGGGCATTTTAAACAGCTACCTTGCTATCATGGGCATTTTAAACTGCTACCTTGTTATCATGGGCATTTAAAACAGCTACCTTGTTATCGTGAGCATTGTAAACAGCTACCTTGTTATTGTAGACATTTTAAACAGCTACTTTGTTATCATGGGCATTTTGAACAGCTACCTTGTTATCATGGGCATTTTAAACAGCTACCTTGCTATCATGGGCATTTTAAACAGCTACCTTGTTATCATGGGCATTTAAAACAGCTGCCTTGTTATCATGAGCATTGCAAACAGCTACCTTTTTATTGCAGACATTTGAAACAGCTACTTTGTTATCATGGGCATTTTGAACAGCTACCTTGTTATCATGGGCATTTTAAACAGCTACCTTGAAATCATGGGCATTTTAAACAGCTACCTTGCTATCATTAGCATTTTAACAGCTACCTTGTTATCATGGGCATTTAAAACAGCTACCTTGTTATCATGGGCATTTTAAATGGCTACATTTTTATCATGAGCATCTTAAACAGCTACCTTGTTAACAACATTTTAAAAATCGATCTTGTCATCATGGGCATTTTAAACAGCTACCTTATTATAATAGGCTTTAAAACAGCCACCTTGTTATCATGGACTTTTTAAATAGCTACATTGTTAATATGGAAATCTTAAACATTTTAAAAATCTACCTTGTCATCATAGACATATTAACATCTACCTTGTTATCATGGGCATTGTAAACAGCTTTGTTATCGTAGACATTTAGAACAGCTACCTTGTTATCATGGCAGGGGTGACGGGCAAAACACAACACCTTGTTATCATGGGCATTTAAAACAGCTACCTTGTTATCATGAGCACTGTAAACAGCTACCTTGTTATCGTGGACATTTTAAACAGATACATTGTTATCATGGCATTTTGAACAGCTACCTTATTATCATGGGCATTTTAAAAAGCTACCTTATCATAGGCATTTTATCAGCTACATTGTTATCATGGGCATGTTAAACAGCTACCTTGCTATCATGGGCATTTGAAACAGCTACCTTGAAATCGTGGACATTTTAAACAGCCACCTTGCTATCATGGGCATTTTAAACAGCTACCTTGTTATCATGGGCATTTAAAACAGCTACCTTGTTATCATGAGCATTGTAAACAACTACCTTGTTATCATAGACATTTAAACAACTACTTTGTTATCATGGGCATTTTGAACAGCTACCTTGTTATCATGGGCATTTTAAACAGCCACCTTGCTATCATGAGCATTTTGAACAGCTACCTTGTTATCATGGGCATTTTAAAAGCTACCTTGTTATCATGGGCATTTTATCACCTACATTGTTATCATGGGCATGTTAAACAGCTACCTTGCTATCATGGGCATTTTCAACAGCTACCTTGAAATCATGGGCATTTTAAACAGCTACCTTGCTATCATGGGCATTTTAAACTGCTACCTTGTTATCATGGGCATTTAAAACAGCTACCTTGTTATCATGAGCATTGTAAACAGCTACCTTGTTATTGTAGACATTTTAAACAGCTACTTTGTTATCATGGGCATTTTGAACAGCTACCTTGTTATCAAGGACATTTTAAATGGCTACCTTGCTATCATCGGCATTTAAAACATCTACCTTGTTATCATGAGCATTGTAAACAACTACCTTGTTATCGCAGACACTTAAACAGCTACTTTGTTATCATGGGCATTTTGAACAGCTACCTTGTTATCAAGGGCATTTTAAACAGCTGCCTTGCTATCAAGAGCATTTTAAACAGCTACCTTGAAATCATGTGCATTTTAAACAGCTACCTTTCTATCATGAGCATTTTAAAAAGCTACCTTGTTATCATGGGCATTTTATCACCTACATTGTTATCATGGGCATGTTAAACAGCTACCTTGCTATCATGGGCATTTTCAACAGCTACCTTGAAATCATGGGCATTTTAAACAGCTACCTTGCTATCATGGGCATTTTAAACTGCTACCTTGTTATCATGGGCATTTAAAACAGCTACCTTGTTATCATGAGCATTGTAAACAGCTACCTTGTTATTGTAGACATTTTAAACAGCTACTTTGTTATCATGGGCATTTTGAACAGCTACCTTGTTATCATGGGCATTTTAAACAGCTACCTTGCTATCATGGGCATTTTCAACAGCTACCTTGTAATCATGGGCATTTTAAACAGCTACCTTGCTATCATGGGCATTTTAAACTGCTACCTTGTTATCATGGGCATTTAAAACAGCTACCTTGTTATCGTGAGCATGGTAAACAGCTACCTTGTTATTGTAGACATTTTAAACAGCTACTTTGTTATCATGAGCATTTTGAACAGCTACCTTGTTATCATGGGCATTTTAAACAGCTACCTTGCTATCATGGGCATTTTAAACAGCTACCTTGTTATCATGGGCATTTAAAACAGCTGCCTTGTTATCATGAGCATTGCAAACAGCTACCTTGTTATTGCAGACATTTGAAACAGATACTTTGTTTTCATGGGCATTTTGAACAGCTAACTTGTTATCATGGGCATTTTAAACAGCTACCTTGAAATCATGGGCATTTTAAACAGCTACCTTGCTATCATTAGCATTTTAACAGCTACCTTGTTATCATGGGCATTTAAAACAGCTACCTTGTTATCATGGGCATTTTAAATGGCTACATTTTTACCATGAGCATCTTAAACAGCTACCTTGTTAACAACATTTTAAAAATCGATCTTGTCATCATGGGCATTTTAAACAGCTACCTTATTATAATAGGCTTTAAAACAGCCACCTTGTTATCATGGACATTTTAAATAGCTACATTGTTAATATGGAAATCTTAAACATTTTAAAAATCTACCTTGTCATCATGGACATATTAACATCTGCCTTGTTATCATGGGCATTGTAAACAGCTTTGTTATCGTAATCATTTAGAACAGCTACCTTGTTATCATGGCAGGGGTGACGGGCAAAACACAACACCTTGTTATCATGGGCATTTAAAACAGCTACCTTGTTATCATGAGCACTGTAAACAGCTACCTTGTTATCGTGGACATTTTAAACAGATACATTGTTATCATGGCATTTTGAACAGCTACCTTATTATCATGGGCATTTTAAAAAGCTACCTTATCATAGGCATTTTATTAGCTACATTGTTATCATGGGCATGTTAAACAGCTACCTTGCTATCATGGGCATTTGAAACAGCTACCTTGAAATCATGGACATTTTAAACAGCCACCTTGCTATCATGGGCATTTTAAACAGCTACCTTGTTATCATGGGCATTTAAAACAGCTACCTTGTTATCATGAGCATTGTAAACAACTACCTTGTTATCATAGACATTTAAACAACTACTTTGTTATCATGGGCATTTTGAACAGCTACCTTGTTATCATGGGCATTTTAAACAGCTACCTTGCTATCATGAGCATTTTGAACAGCTACCTTGTTATCATGGGCATTTTAAAAAGCTACCTTGTTATGATGGGTATTTTATCAGCTACATTGTTATCATGGGCATGTTAAACAGCTACCTTGCTATCATGGGCATTTGAAACAGCTACCTTGAAATCACGGGCAATTTAAACAGCTACCTTGTAATCAAGGGCATTTAAAACAGCTACCTTGTTATTATGAGCATTGTAAACAGCTACCTTGTTATGGTAGACATTTTAAACAGCTACTTTGTTATCATGGGCATATTAAACAGCTACCTTGTTATCATGGGCATTTTAAACAGCTACCTTGAAATCATGGGCATTTTAAACAGCTACCTTGCTATCATGGACATTTTAACAGCTACCTTGCTATCATGGGCATTTAAAACAGCTACCTTGTTATCATGGAAATTTTAAACAGCTACCTTATTATCATGGTCATTTTAAACAGCTACATTTTTATCATGAGCATCTTAAACAGCTACCTTGTTAACAACATTTTAAAAATCGATTTTGTCATCATGGGCATTTTAAACAGCTACCTTTTATAATAGGCTTTAAAACAGCTACTTTGTTATCATGAACATATTAAACATCTACTTTGTTATCCTGAGCATCTTAACCACTACCTTGTTATTTATTTTTTAAATGCTATCTAGTTATCATAGGCATTTAAGCACCTGAGAAAAAATTAACTTCAATTTTCCACTTCCCTATTCATTCAGGCTCACTGACCAAATTTACCTGCTGCAAAAGTAATATTTATCATTGCAAAAACTGACTTCAAAGATACTTTCCTGCTGATCATGAACTAGCCAATAATCTTTAATATAAATGTTGCTATCCAAGTGAATGAAGCGTAATAACAATGGCTTCAATTCTTATCCAAGGCAATGAAGTGTAATAACAATGGCTTAAAATTCTTATCCAAAACAATGAAGTGTAATAACAATGGCTTAAAATTCTTATCCAAAACAATGAAGTGTAATAACAATGGCTTAAACATTCGTATCCAAGGCATGGAAGTGGAATAACTTGAAAAACTGGATTATGTACTTTACTATGTAAACTGACCGAATGGGCTCTCCCACTACTATCAAATTAAAATCACCCCAGCTAGTTTCAGACAATTAAGTAATCAGGAGATGTTTATCTCTAATTGCCTTATCTGTATTTGCTAATTGCCTTATCTGTATTTGCTCCTACGAAAATTAACTGTATAAACTGCCTGCTTACTTTTCAACATGCTTTAGGTTACATGTATATTTTAAGGCAGCAAGAAACATATTTTCTTTATAAGACTTAAAGAATTCATATTTTTATAAACACTATTTGCAGTGCACAGAATTACCCTTCCCAATTTGTGGTAGAATTTTCAAACAAAGACTCACTTTCCATAAAGCTGTTATAATAATTTTTACAAGAATTACAAAGATATACTACCTGGAAATGTCAGTAATAATTGTTGCTCATTTGTAACTATGTCTTCATATTTGTTTGTTTTGGTTTTTTTAACCAACATTTTGCGCTAAACATGGGTGCATAATAAGACCTATAATGTATTTATTCATACTGGGAGTGACATGTTGGCATACATCCTTGACTCCTCCCACATGGTCTCCATGCCAATGAGTGACAATAATCTCCTGGATAGAAGTTTTGAACTGGGACAGTGCTTGCTTGAGGTTGGAAACGTACTCTGGAACATTGCCATTTCCTGTGTCAATCAGAATTTTCCTGCAGTGAAAAGAAATTTTTTGTGAATAAAGACAAGTCAAACCAGGGTTTTCCTTCAACTCAACAATTCAAATAAAACTTCCTTTCAATGTGCCTTGTCATGATACCCACTAGAGACATTTATCATCAATATCATCATTACCTTTCTTAGTTGTATTCTCAGAACTAAGATGATTGCATTACCAAACCTTTGATCAAAATAATTTAAGTATTGAAACAGTTTAGCATTTTTTTAAATATAGAAACATTAGTGCTGATTGGTCAAAATTTAGAATGTTTAAAACTGTTCCTTAAAAATGCTACTTTTACTAAATCTTTGATGCAAATTGTATAAAAACTTGAGAAATACTTACTAAACATTTAAAAACAAATAAAACCATTTTCCTAAGTATGATTATGTTTTTGTGAAGTACCCTTGAAAGGATAACAGGGATCTTATCTTCTTCATCAAAACTGCACTCAAACTTTACTGTTGTTTCATCACTGCACTGAAGCTTTACCATTATGTTTCATGACTGCACTCAGACTGTATTATTATGGCTGCGCTCAAGCTTTACTATTATGTTTCATGACTGCACTCAAGCTTTACTATTGTTTCATGGCTGCACTCAAGCTTTACTATTATGTTTCATGACTGCACTCAGACTTTACTATTATGTTTCATGACTGAAATCAAGCTTAACTACTGTTTCAAGACTGCACTCAAAATTTGCTATTAAGATTCATGACTGCACTCAAGCTTTACTATTGTTTCATGGTTGCATTCAAGCTTTACTATTGTTTCATAACTGCACTCAAATTTTACCATTATGTTTCATGACTGCAGTCAAGCTTTACTATTGTGTGTCATGACTACTCTCAAACTTTACTATTGTTTCCTGACTGCACTCAAGCTTTACTATTATGTTCCTTGACTGCACTCAAACTTTAATATTATGTTTCATGACTGCATTCAAGCTTTAATATTATGTTTCATGACTGCACTCAAGCTTTACTATTATGTTTCATGACTGCACTCAAGATTTACTACTGTTTCATGACTGCACTCAAACTTTACTATTGTTTCATAACTGCACTCAAACTTTACTATTGTTTCATGACTGCATTCAAGCTCTACTATTAAGTGTCATGACTGCACTCAAGCTTTACTATCATGTTTCATGACTGCATTCAATCTTTACTATTATGTGTCATGACTGCACTCAAGCTTTACTATTATGTGTCATGACTACTCAAGCTTTACTACTGTTTCATGACTGCATTCAAATTTTACTATTGTTTCATAACTGCACTCAAACTTTAGTATTATGTTTCATGACTGCACTCAAGCTTTACTATTATGTGTCATGACTGCACTCAAGCTTTACTATTGTTTCATGACCACACGCAAATTTTACCATTATGTTTCCTGACTGCACTCAAGCTTTAATATTGTTCCATGACCACATGCAAATTTTACCATTATGTTTCCTGACTGCACTCAAGCTTTACTATTATGTTTCCTGACTGAACTCAAGCTTTAATATTGTTCCATGACCACATGCAAATTTTACCATTATGTTTCATGACTGCACTCAAGCTTTACTATTGTTTCCTGACTGCACTCAAGCTTTACTATTGTTCCATGACCACATGCAAATTTTACCATTATGTTTCCTGACTGCACTCAAGATTTACTATTATGTTTCCTGACTGCACTCAAGCTTTACTATTGTTTCATGACCACACGCAAATTTTACCATTATGTTTCCTGACTGCACTCAAGCTTTAATATTGTTCCATGACCACATGCAAATTTTACCATTATGTTTCCTGACTGCACTCAAGCTTTACTATTGTTTCCTGACTGCACTCAAGCTTTAATATTGTTCCATGACCACACGCAAATTTTGCCATTATGTTTCATGACTGCACTCAAGATTTACTATTGTTTCATGCATAGCTGCCAATCTTCCACACTCGCAATTAGTGAAAATAGGGATAAAAAGTAGTGAATTTGGACATGAATTAGTGAAAAATACCACAACAATAACTCCATCCACTCTGACTGTCAATGCTACACTATATCAAGATCACAATATAAAACTAAAACGCTACATATATGCAGAAATATATCTGCATTTCTATTATATATGGTATTCATAAACTTCACTTGTTCTTGTGGTCATTTATCAAGACTTTACTATTTTACATATTTTGTTTAATTATTTCATCATTTTTGCACAAACCCAAGAAGCTTAAAAACAAAATGAGTGCCAAAATTGTAGTTTTGAAGAGTTCTGCTTTCTAACCATAATGATATTGTGCAGATATAAAAAATATACAGTATAATTTAAGACAAGACTGGATTTATTTAAAACAACAATTGTTCAACATTGCTCTAATGGTCCTTTTTTATAGACATTAAATAAAAAATAAAAATGACACTAAAACAACCATGATTTGCAAGACATACAAACAGCATAATACATAAACATAACTGAGTTTATAGCTTAAAACATAGCAAGCAAAGCTTTTTAACAGGCATCAATTAATATTTATTAGTATTTTCATAAATGAATGGATAATTTACCCCCACTCCCACCAAAATAGCTTTATTACTAAGAATCATAGGTAAATTTGAAATTTAAATTATATGCAGACTTTAGGACTAAAACCATTATGGGATGCAAATTATGCCAAGCTAAAAATGAAAGGGGCACTTGACAGAACAGAAGGCATGGTCAAATCACAGGAGTCTGATGTTTTATCAATAAAGTATGATGAAATCTCAGACAACAAGAAATCACCTTATCAGTACTATAAAGTACAAAAAGACTTTGTTACTGTAATGGTGAAAATAAAGGTTAATTCACTGGACTAGATTCATGCGATGGTCGTCCGAGAGTTATGTGTTGATACGTTACTGTATTTTGAATGGATATGTGTAGCTTTTCAGTCTTTTGGCGATTCTGAAGTGATAAAAGATGCATGACAAAAGTCTAATCGAATGCAGCGCTGGGGTCACGCTTGCACTTCTTGCGTTAATATATAGTACTGATAAGGTGATTTCGTGTTGTTAGAGATTTCATCAAACTTTATTGATAAAACATCAGACTACCATGGTCAGATAAAACAAAAAGGTAAGAATAGCAGAGAACTCGACCCATAGAACTCGACCTGGGATAACTCATTTCAGGTGTCAGGAGAAGTTGCCCCATGGTGGTCAGAAGTCGCCCACTTCACCTGGAGAAGTCACCCCAAAGATCATATAAAGTAATTCTGAGATACTGCCACATGGTTGTTAAAGCTTTATTTATTCTTGTTTTTCTGCAGTTCATATGTTTCATACAAAGTATGGATTTTCTGGAAGATTTTCTTTTAAGCTGGCAAAAGCTTTATGTTGCCAATCCGCATTTGTTAGGTGGCATGAAAAGGAAAGCAGTTCATCCTCCAGTTCTGAAAGAACTTGGTCCAGTGTGTCCTGCATTGTAGTAAGTTGCCTTTTACATACTGTTTTGTTGATTCCAGTATGGTCACTATTGCTGGCTGTAGCTTAGCTCTGACTATTTTAACTCCACAGTTGGAACATTTTCTGTCTATGCAGCTCTTACAACCTTGAATATTTATGTCCTTGTCACACAAGGTCAGGTCACTCATGGCAACTTTTGAAGGCAGCAAGAGGCAATGGAATCCCTTTGCTGCCAGAAAGTTGTTGATGGCATCCCTCTTCAGTGTGATATTTGCAGAGTATTCACAGCAGCAGGTGTTCATTTTGGTACATTTGATTCCTTTTATCTCCTTGGGCAGACATTTCACAAATCTTGAAAATGATATCTCTATCTTTGTCTCCTCCACAAACTGCCTGTATGTATCTTTTAATGTTTCTTCCATATATCGTCTCGGAGCATGGGTCTTCTTGCTCACAGATGCTGGAGAGGGATCGCATCTGGAAATGTCACCTCGTTTGAAAAAGTCAACAACTTTCTGGATTGTTTCCTTTGGCATAGTACAGCTTGACATCTTGCGCTCAAATGTCTGCGTCTGACACTTTTTATATAGTGAAAACTGAGACCATACTTCTTTCATATGTAATTGATGCTTGATCCTTTGTTCACCTTCAACAAAATATTTGCCAAGGCAGCTTGTTTGACATTGTGAGCAGACATCTCAAAATTCTTCCCCGTGTTGGTAGATCTTACTAACTTCATCCAAGACTGCAGCTGAAAAAGCAATTTCCCATCTTGCAAATCTGGGAAGTATGTTTTTTAACTGAAGAGCCTGTTTTTTGCAAGGAGAAGCAAACTGCACTGTCTCGACAACTTCTTCTATCACTTCTGCAAACAGCTGTGGATCTTTTGGCAGTTTCTTTATTAACTTCAGAGTCTCCTTTGATTTTAATGCTGGCATGCAGGCTGAAGACTTTTTAGAATGAGTACATTTTTCTGTTGAGGATGGTTCCAACATCTCTACCTGTTCTAAAGCTTTTTTATTAGCTTCTTCTTGCTGAAGTTTCTTCCTAGTGATCCACCCTCTTTTCTGTGGTCGCTGTGCTAATCCAGCCCTATATCTCTGTTGTCTGACCCTGTCTTTCTCTCTTCTTTCTTTTACACATGCTCTCATCGGAGGCTTTGGATTCTTTAGTGGTCTTCCCAATTTTTTTTTTGTCTTTTCCTCCATTCAGCTACCTTAATCCTTGTTTTCTCTCTTTCAAGTTCCTTTTGTTCAGCTGTCAGACTTGCCCTGTATATTTTCAGACAATGTGTCTCCTTTTCCCGGTAAGCATCGTATTGAAGAGGATCTTCTTTTAAATGTTGCCTGTACGTTTGATTCCTTTTTGCTCCAGCTGACAACTTGGGTTCTTTTGCAGATTCACATGTTGTTAAACGTGGTTCAGTCTGATGTCCTTATCGTGTTAATAACTATCCTAAAACTATGAAAATATATTGTGACATATTTTTATTAAAAAAGTAAAAACTATGCAATTAGTTACTTTTGGTCAATTTACTGAGGTCTCTGTCAATTCCACTTCACAGTCCTTTTCTAAATTTAAAATAATTTCAAAATTCCAGCTATAGAACTTTGTTTTTACTATATAGATGAAACAGCAAGAGAATTTTTTGTTATAGAATAATTTACTGTTTCAGGAACAAAATATAAGCACATAATGCAAGAGTAACAAGTATTTTATAAACATTACAATGCTGTCTCAATGCACTGAACATATCACCAATCTTGTACGAGTTTAGTATGTGATTCAAAATTATTTCAATGTGAAATGGGGGAAACCACTACTTAATCAGAAATAACCAAGTTTGATTAACAACGTGCTGCTACTGGGATGCTAGGAAGAAATTTCAGACTGTTGCCAATGACTGTAATCCAAAGCTGTCTCAAGTAACACACGTGACATCAACCTCAGTAAATCCAACAAATAATAAAATAAACAAAAAATAAACAGTACAATGATTGATTGTTTAAACAGAACTTAAATGTTCATTCTGATCTGTCAATTTAAACAATATTGAGAAACATTAGCAGCTGTACTAGCTGCATTCATCCTGTCCAATACAACCAATGTACAAGAATGCCGCCATCACATGTAACGGACGGGACTGTTAACCAGGAAAGAAAATGGTAAAACATATAGAAAGTCTAGATATTCAGATCATTATTTAAATAAAAATTTTAAAAAATGACTGCATTTGAATTTTATACATGTGCTACATTCATTCAATTACAAATGTTCTTTATCTTTAAAAATGCAGCTCAACCCATGCCATACGTTAGACATGACAAGATTTTAAAAAAAACAAATTTGGCGATCACAGTAACGAACAGGATGTTTTCACAAACAAATGTAATTTCTCTTTTAAAAAACACCGACTGGCTCTGTATTTGACTGAAAAACAACAGTCTCAGAACTAATTCTAAATTTCTATCAAATTAATACTAAAAAAGCAGTACTGTGTTTGTTGACAATTTTGACCATCTCGTTCCATTACAAGCGACATTCATAAAACCAAGCAATACCAAATTTCACAGAGTGCATACAAAGGGAATAGCAGAGAACTTGCCCCATGGAGAACTCGCCCTGGGAGAACTCATCCAAGGTGTCAGGAGAAGTTGCCCCATGGTGATCGGAGAAGTCGCCCCACTTTGTCTAGAGAAGTTGCCCCACTTCACCTGGAGAAGTTGCCCCAAGGATAATATATAGTAATTCTGAGATAACTTATTAGATCTATAAAATGTGAAATTTTTTCAAGTTTTCCATTTGATCAATTCTGCTTCTGTACTTAATGAAAAATAAGTATTATCTGTCCCTTTCGCTCTGCTCTTCAAACCATTAGATGCATTTTATTTGGAAAAATAGAGAGGGTGTAAGCATGATATGATGTCTGCAGTTTTATACTGTATATAAAATGGTTCCAACCTAATAACCTATGTCATGATGAGATGACTTTATGGCATTGACTCCTATAACCCGAAATCGACTGAACTGGCGTTGACCATCAATAAGCCAAAGGGTTATGTTATTATCTCTCTAACTGAACAATTTAATCTGATTTTTCATTGAGACTTGCTAACCATTGACAAATGGTACTTGAACTCAATAAAAAGCATCACTGATGCCTACTCAAGAAATGTGGTTGCTACTGAGTTCATCATCATGGCTAATGCGCATAATTCGGACGGTTTCTGAAATATCATTTGTACATCATTTAGTTTATTTCTTCTTTTTTGTCAGTGTTCGTAATTATATTATTTCTCAATAATAACAAACTATTTCAAGTTGAACGAGAAGTTTAAAAAATTTCACATCTAAATTACCGATGCAAAATAAACAAGATTACATTATTTTGTAATATATAATAACACCATGATCACTAATGAGGCACAAATCAATGTCGCTGACAAGTTAACCCATTATATACGTTTATTTCCTTAATGCATACATTTTTGCAATATCAATATACATCTATCATTCAAAAAAATTCAATGTAAACAATAAATAAAACTTGGATTTGAAAATATTGCAACCTAAATGGTGTATATCAATACCTATGTTACTTTCGCCAATGTAATTACGAGCTAGTTCTGTCAGATAAAGATGAAAACTAATACTGAAGATTGAATTAAAAAGTCTCTAAATTAATCATGTATAATCATTGAGGAATCTAAAAGCAAAGTTTGAATAATTATACCCTGAACATTCATTCAATAGGCTTCAGAATGTAGGTCGCTAAGGTCATGATACATATTAACACTTTTTATGTACTGCGTTTTTGTTGTTGTGTAAAACAAAGGTTTTGGGGAGTATAAAAGGCACTCAAAATTTACTTGTACGTTTTATTATTTTTAAAAAAACAACCAAATAAATGGTTATTGTTGATGCATATCATTTTTTTAAGTGCCATATGTTGTGATGTTCATGGGTTATAATGCAAAATAGGAAGGAAGGGTTTATTATACGAGTGGAAAACAGTCTTGTACGTAAGTATGGAAGAAAAACATATTCATCCGAAAGGTGCATAAAAACATTATGTTGGAAACATTGAATGTAAAATGCGTAAACAGGTCTTTAATGGTATTTCATTTGGAATTATTTTTATTATAATTAAAAGATGGAGATACAAAAAAGTGCCCAAAAATTGAGTATTGTTTCAGTACCCATATTAATATAATTTTACATTTTGCTATGATGACATTCTTACCATTACGTTTGCATGAAAATCATAATAAAATATAATTAGTATATAGGTACAGCATATAATCTGGCACATTTATTAAACAATGCATTGACACTTAGTTCATCATTTTGGAACATATCCCACAAATGAAAGATTCTTCCTTGTTTTTCTTAGTGCACCTCTTTGATGTAGTATATTGTACCCTGTAATTGTGATCTTCCCTCCGTGAACAATATAATACCATTGTATTATGTCTGTAATGTAATGTACAATTCTTAACAAAAGTTACTTAGGGCTTTCTCAAAACTTTAAAACCTGAATAATTGGGCGGGGTGCTGATGTACATGAACAGACTGACTTAATACATCAGATAATCAAGACGTATTTTAGTGAAACCATTTCAGTATTTCTAACTCTGGTTTGTTTCTATTAAAAAGAAGACTCGCTGATATAATTTAGATATTACTAAAATATGAGGCCAAGATTAAATTCCATTGAAAATATTTAAATCAACTGTTACAATGAACGGTCTGCTCTTTGATGGATGGAGATAAAACCTATAACGGAAAATGGAGAATGATGTGTGTGGGGTGGAAAATTGTGTGCAAATAACTTTGCATTTAATTTGTGCTTCTTCAGGCACGAAATGTTTTAAAAGAAACGGATAACATCTTTTATTTTAGAACGACAATTATGTCATTACGTAACAGTAAAATAATAAAATAAAAGAGACAAACAGTCATACATATAATTATATTGTTATAAAGGATATACAATTTATAAATTAGAAAAGAAAATTATACAATTTTATATAGTGCATTGGTATTAAGGCCATTATGATACAAAGTATCTAACTTATAAATCCAAAAATTTTTTTTTTTGAGTCTATTCATGTCACCATGCACAATATCTATTGACATGAAAGACAATTCGCTTAGAGAGTGTTTATTGGTGTTAAACTGTGTTGAAATATTAGATGAAAACTGCAGATCTCTATAATTTTATATATGAAAGCAATGATTATTCATATTAGTAGTTTCTCTTATGTTTGCACATCGAGAGCACCACTGTATGTTACATTTAGATGACGAAAATGTTGTGGGTTTTTTGTTGTTTTTTCTGTCTTTTTAGTACTAATAAAAAAAATCTTGCAAATTCTTGGGTCTTTTTTAAGCAATAATTGATTTAATTTTGTGAAGTACTTTTATTTGATAAATTTAGGAGACTATAAAATGTGTTAATTATACGACGTGGATTAGATAATGAAGGATTCGATTGTATTGTGTGAGGAATTACATCTCTATTTCACATTCTGCTGTGTTTAAAGCCTCATGTTGAGTAATATTATGGGCTTTGTTCAGCGCAGAATCAATTATGTGTAGGATAATTTCTATTTTGTAAATATGTTTGTAATTTTTTCAAAGAATTTTGTAATTGACAATCATCTGAAATAATATGTCTATCTTTTCGACTGGCTATATGGTATACCGTTTTTACATGACATGGGATGACATGAAGAATATTCCACATATTTGTGGATATTAGATTCCTTGATAATAATTTTTGTAGAGATAGTGTTATCAATATTTTATATCACATTTACATCTAAAAATAAAACGTGTCCTAGATGCAGTATAAGTAAATTTAATTGTCGTATGAAAATGATTTAGGCGATCAATACATTTTTTCAGTTCTTTGGTTGACTGCTTCCAGATATAAATATGTCATCGAAAAATCTGAACCAAAGAGATGGATTAAACCTTTCATTTTGAAGAAAATCCTTTTCAAATTTACCCATGAAAGGGAAGAGTATGAAGGAGCCATATTAATACCCACTGCCGTACCCATTATTTGTATGTAATTCATATTATTAAATTAAAATAATTATTATCCAAGATAAGTTTTATTATTATACAAATATCTTCACAACATAGTGTGCTATTATTAGGATTGTTATCAAGAAAATATTTACACGCTTCAATGCCAACTGCATGCGGAAAGTTGGTATATAGTGATGTTACATCTAATAATACCAGGATTGAAATTAACAGATAGCTGTGGAATGGACTTCAACTTTTAATGAAAGTTGTTGTATCTTTAATGTATGATTTCATTATGAGTTTTGGGTAATATGTAGAATTGAGGTTTACACATGTTAAGAGGGAAAGTATCAAATTCCTCATATATGGAATTATTTTTTTAAAAGCCATCTCATTAATGCATGCTGAATTTTTTAATTTAATTCCTACTGATAGATCTTCGACAATATGTTTGTAGTAGTTTTCATCATTTAATTGACGTTCAACTTCTTTAACATAATCTTCTTGATTTATAATAATAATAGGGTTTGACTAATCATCCTTTTTAATCACTACACTGTCGTCATTCATTAGATTATATGAAGACTTAATTTTGTCTTAGAAATATTACTGTGATATTGCTTTTTATGATTACTGGTTAATATCTCTTTTGTGATCGCGTATAAATAAAAATCTAAATATGAATCACTTAAAAGATGTTTTAATTCTGTTATAAAAAGGTTATCTAGGTTTTGGGGTGACTTCTCCAGACGAAGTGGGGGGCGATGTCTCCAACCACTCTGGGGCGACTTCTCCAGATACGCTGGGACGAGTTCTCAATGGGGCGAGTTCTCTGCATACCATACAAAGGTAGATGATGGTAATATAGCTGCAAAGTATCGTTTGTTTATATAAGAAACATTCTAAATTAATATTTTACTTACCTCATATCAATAAAAGTACTCTAAAGGCTGATTTTTTGAATAAATTACTGAGTAATGTTTCAATTTTCCGCCCAGGGTCTCATCTGTACATAAACCAGATACGGGTGACATGTCATACTTTTTTGCTGAACACCTCGCTTTATGAGACAGAATTCTGTTGTAAATGTTTCAATTTTGTGTTTCTATCTTTAGCTTATTTTCAAACAGTATTTGAAGTACCAATACAGCCCACAATACCGCACTAAGGGATTGAAACTTGGCCATTACGTTACGTTACAATGTGACACAGTTGATTAAAATAGATCAAATTTTGGGGGGTTTGACTGGATTTTATAAAATTAACTTAAATAAATGAAAATTTGGTTGCTTAATTTCATGTTTGTGATAAATGGCAAATTGCAGGATTCTGTTTCTAAACTGCAGGCAAGTAAACATACACCCGAAAAACATGACATGTACATGTATGAACAAGACAGTTGGTTCCATGTTCCAAAGTATAAAAAAAACACACAAAAAATGTGTTTTGAAGTCATTTATATTTTGTATTGGCATTGTTTTATAAACTGAAACACAAATAAGAACCGCAGTCTGTACATGTGGCGTTGCCAGCATTAAGCTGTTTAAGATTGTTCCTGCAAGTAAATTTTGGTCGCCATTTTCTGCCGATTTCATCAATTTTAGTCCAATTACTCTGCAAGCAAAAAACAAGTGCCTGATATTGATGCTACTAATTCTTTAGCGTTTGATATACTGATTCTCACTCCAAGCTCATAAAGATCCCAGAAAAAATAACACTGAAAAAGAATTGGGACCATACCAGGCAGTCACCAATTCCGGAAAACTACTCATATAAAAATCTAAATATAAATCACGTAAAAGATGATTTAATTCTGTTTTAAAAGATTATCTGGGCGACATGTTTTGGGGTGACTTCTCCAACCACTCTGGGCGACTTCTCCAGATACGCTGGGGCGAGTTCTCCATGGTGCGAGTTCTCCGCATACCAAAAGGTAACACGTTGCTGTATTAAAAAACAACAATTAAGTATAATTGATTAAGTATAATTTCATTTAAACCTTTGTCCAGTACCAACAAGATATGTATTTGTGCCTTGTAATGTATATGATCCAGGATTGCAGCCTAAAACTCGAATTACACGTGTAGATAATCTTTCTAGTAATGGGATATGAGAAAGGCCAACGGACGTCGCCATTTTCAAAACAGCTTATATCATGTGACCGTCACATGCAAAGTAATTACGGAAAATTATGTCATTTAATTTATCAAGCTTCCCATTAATATATAACTTTACAAAGCTTGAATATTAAAACATTTTAGAAGGTTCTTTTATCTTTCATGATACCAAAATCTCGTGTCAAATCTCGCCTGCAGAATCCGGTATCTTCTGTAAAAATCACTTCCGGTTTCTCGAACTTGTAAACTTGAGGCATTGTTTCCTGAAGAAAGCAATAGATCACGTTATGTTTTTTGTGATAACAGTTTCAAGACATCAGTATCAATGAGTGTTGTCAAAAGAGACCATGTCAAATCAAAGGTATTGCTTACTGTTAGTTGTATAATTTAAACCGAGAGGAGTTCGTTTTTGAGAACTTAATCCCGAGGGTAAATAATGTCCTTTCAAAGAGTTATGGATTTCAGCTGATAATTTTGGCTACGTTTATGATAATATGTCCTCCATTATTTGCTCCAAAATTAAGGATGCGTCACGTGCCAATAACGTGAATACTTGTACCACTCCCAAGAATCAGTATTTGCCGTCCGTTCATACCGTTAAGTAAAAATTAAAATATTGGCATTGATACGAACATCTATGCTCAAGGTATATTTAAAGATGCATTTTCAAGGAGTATTATTAACTTTTTGGGATTTATCTTGGTTTCATTATTATATATATATGTATATATATATATATATATATATATATATATATATATATATATATATATATATATATATATATTCCACCCTAAACCCAAAGATGGTCGCTCGGGTGGCCTAGTGGTTAGATCGCCCGCCTCAGATGCGGGAGCTTGTTGGTTCGATCCCCGGCCAAGTCATACCAAATACTTACAAAAATGCTACTAACAGCTGCCATGCTTGACACTCAGCATTAAGAGGTTAGTGTTAGGACTGGTCTGCCTGGTATCGGGATAATGTGACTGAGGGGGACATCATGCTACATGTCTGCAGCATCATGCCCCAGTGCTAGACATCACTATAAACTGCCACACTGCAGACATCATAGTGATATGACTGAAAAATTGTTAAAGCTGCATTAAAAATCCAAATCACACACAAACCCAAAGTTATTGTCTATTTGGGAGTTATTTGTCTATTTGGGAGTAAATTACAGCGATAGATAATCACTGTGATTTACTCCCAAAAAAGAAGCAGTCTGTGCAAATAAAAAAAAAATGTGTTACAAACTATTGTTTTAATGTCACACATCCTTGTTCCGAAAAACGAGTAGTAAACTAAACATTGACACTTTTCAAGAATTATCGTAAATGACGTGTGATGACTAGTTTTGAACATGAGCCAGATATGGAATGGAAATGGACTTGGTGCAGTATTTAGTACACCACGTAATCAAAATTTGGCATTGGCAACTTTCATTTGTTTAAAAAATGGACTTGGTTGTTTTTTTTCAACATTTGTTTTGTGTTTGCCACCAAATACACAAAAATTAACTATTTGCAGCATGTCCTTAGCAGCAGTTTTGCAGCGCTAATATATTCAGGTACTACTTCTGCTATGTTGTCTGTCACCTTGAATGACAGTCTTATGCACTTAGTTGAAAATTCAGTTTCATGCAAGGCGCAACCATTAAAATTGTAACAAATATGTTAAAACATGGTTTAAAAGTTTGCTCTTTTTAAAAATATATGTTGGATCATGTATTTGGCAGATTTAGAGACTCGTATGTAATTTGAATAATTTGGCGTTCTTTTACATACATTGAAATTAAAAATAGGCCAGATACACTTGCTTTGCATAAATACCCAAATTTCCATGCAAAAGATTAGGACATAATCACAATGTATGGTACAATACAATACCTGTTTTGATCTCTAGGTATGTTAATATCCAGAAGCATATCAGAGGTATCCCCACCTAGCTCGAGCATAACTAAAAATATTTAATATGCTACTTTATCATAAAAATGTAACATAAGATGGATTTTCAATTGATCAACACAAAATATATACTAATTATATCAGTATTTCAATGAAAATCAGTATATGGAACAAGTAAGTGCCAAGTGATCAAGTGTTTATGTTGACACAGATTCTGGTTGATATCACTAGGCAGTGATGGGTAGGCAAGAATGCCTTCAGACCTTTCCTACTCTGGATATTTGCATCTGATTTTCATTAAGTAGTAACTTTACTTTAAGGAAATGAGTGATCTTTCTTTTTCTTCTTTCTGTCAGTCTACTTTTAAACCATACTGTCTTTTCACCAGTGTTATCTCAAGGTTCAATTCATCATTTTATGTTGACCACTGAGAATACAGTATTCCATTGGGCTTGTTGCACTTGTATTTTTAGATGGCATGATCATGGTCAAGCCAAGTGGTAGATGTCCTGGCATTCCTTAAAGGTATACTAGTGTGTGAACTTTTGAATAGTCATACAAAATCGGATGCTTGAGCTAAACATCATTACAAAATTTAATATGCTATGGAATGTTTAGCTTGATTCTTTAATGGGTTGTGAGAGAAGAGAAAGAAGAGTCCTTCTTTATATTTTTTTATAGTACATGTATAAGTGATAGTTAAATTATAAGCAGTGATATGAACCCCTGTGGGTTGGGTGGTGGGATACTGATGGACGTTGTTAAAGTTAGTAGACAATGGCGTTTCTAATTCAGGTTCATTTTTGTTTTAAAGGGCAATCATTGATATAATTTAAATACTGGAGAAAGAAGAAATTAAGAGATTTATGAAATTGGACATTCACAATTAGGCACAAAATTTGTTGATGTTGGTTAAGGATTGCATGAAAATGTGGATATAGTATGTTCATTTGTTTCTTCTTTAAGTGCATTGGAATATTCTGCTGCAAAATGCGATGATTAAATATGAAATGGGATAAAGCGATTTGAATAATTATTTGGGCCTATACAAAATGGATTGTCTAATGTAAATGACTGGTCCAGTGTTTAAGTCTGACAAGTGATTTCAAGCAACAGTTGAGTGTTGAGCCAAGAGCATGTTTTTCTCAAAAATGAAAATTGGATTTATGCTATTTTTAAAGTAATAACTTCACTCATAACTTGTCATTAACTTATCCTTCATACTGACTAGAGTCACTCATTTATGTTTTCAAATAATTGTGACCATTTTCAGATTTAATTAAATTCAATAAGGTATGACAAATATCTTTGAGGATTTTGATGCTATTTGATTGCACACCATTTTTAAAGGTATATTAACTGATATACATGGGTCAGATACTGAAAATTATAGATGACTTTCTCTGCCTTAAGTTCATAGTTTTTTAATACATGTTTATGGTAAGTGATTTCCAGAATAATTATATGGGGTCAAATGGTGATTTCTTTAGTTCAAACAACAAATTGTGCAACAGGAAGATTAAAATTATCAGTCAAATCAAATTGCACAACCACCAGTGTTCACCGGTGTAATTTATTTTTAGATTTGGAATGATGAATGAGAGACACAGTTTTTTTAAGTAAGAAACACGCAAAAATAAATAATTTAGCATTAACTCAAATAAATTATTAGTTTCAAAATAAAAATAATCCACAGACAGATACAAATGCCCTTGAAAACTCGAGTAAAGGATGGCTGATGGCTAAAATTAAAAGAGTTCAGACTAAAATAAAATGAGGACAAGGACTAGAAACTCGAGAAGTCAGAACTTATTCCATCCCAGGACTTGTTTTATGTGGGGGTGAAATTCCTCACAAACCAAAACTTGGTCAAGGTTCCTCTGGATCAGGTAGATAGAATCCTGGCCCTCCTAGAGATGCTGCAAGCAAAACCATCTGCTCACCTTTATTTTCCTACTCGGAACCTTGAATGCCACTGCCAGTTTGGTTCCTTTATGATGTCTCCATATGCATCTACAGTTACTCCTTCTCGCAAGATCGGATGGCGATTTTTTTTTACATGAAAATAGGTTAGCTACACAGTAGTGGCAGGGAAAGTATTGCATAATTAATTGCATAATTGCCCAACCCCTACATATCAAAGTATGGAGTATGATGCAGTGTATCTTAGTTGCCTGGTGAGATAAACCTGCTCTTCGTGAAATAAACTCAGTCGATATTTAAAACATCAACTGTTCTGCATGTGCTGTGTTTCATAGCAGATCGAATGCTTGCAATACAGTTCAAGGTCACCAGTCATTGTCGTACTGTCATAGATGTAACTGACATATGAAGGCAGGGAAAATATGTGTATGCCAGAAAGAAAATTGAAATAACATCCAAAGAGCAGTGTTAGACATTGAGCTTGGGTACCTCTAATTTGTTGTCATATGTCCCCAAAAAGTTGAACCTGTGCACCCTCAAAATTTGGAGGGTATTCCCTCATTGTAGCACTGTTCGTCTTTAAAAAAAGATGATATGTTTATTTAGATGATAGCTTATGTGTCAAAATTCTCATAGGATGCACCAGTTCTCCCTTAGCATGCCTTCGCGATGAGCCTCAGTTCCCCCCAGGATCTTCATATTTTGGTCAGCTGTGGGGCCAGTTTCTAGAATAGCTGAAGACTTGACTTAAGTAAACCGGCATGAAGCCAGTGTGTCTAATTAACAGTTAATCCTTAACTTTATAATTATCTTGTGAAAAGGACTGCCCATCCAAATGTCACTCTGATATACTTCAAGAAAACCATGTTCTATTGAGTGTGTATGCAATCACCTGCAATTGATTGGCAAATAAATGATACCCTGTTTTGTTGTAACAGTGTTTAAATTAAATAAGTGGTGGCACAGTTATAAGTCAAGAATGTAATCAGAGCTTTCTCCGAATCTGATTTGGACAATATTGTCAAATAATTAATATGCCATAATAATAATAATACTTGCTATTTAAGTATTATTTATACAGGACACTAAAAGAATGCAAAAAAAGTGCATTGACTCATAAAAATGAGTTGGAAAAATATTTTTCCATTTTTCGAGAAATGGATTTGTGATGCAAATGAACCAACAAAAGGAAGAGAAAACCCCAAAGAAGATGAAAGTGATATTTGAGTACCAGTACCTAAAGCTTGTATGAATTAAGGTTGACACTGCTTCAGATTTGCAGTCTCATGTTACTGTTAATTGAGGTACCATACATGTACCAAAATTAATTCTTTTTTGTGTGTTGAGCCCACACTGTATTGTACTTTTATGCCATAGGGTCAACTCTTAAGGCATTTAACATGGTTTCCTAATTAACATATTTATTCTGAAATAGTTGGGTTTTTTCTTTTCACATATGCTGCTTGGTATATTTTTTTCATTCATTTAAGTTAATGATGGTAATTAATATTTATATATTTGGTACAGTGTAATGCCAGGTGTTTGCTTGTGTGTTTCTTTGTTGGGAATGGAGATGCTATATTCCTTGTAGAACATTGTAGTAGGGGCCAGTCAGTTTATTCTTAGATGTGACAAGCACTATTGGACAGGCTGTACCCTAAAAGTACACAATAATACAGCAGTATATGAAACCATGCTATAATTGATTCTCAACAAATCAAATGAAATAAAATGATTAAACTCACAGAACTTTGAGTTATGACGAGATTCATGCCATGCCCACATTGGATTAGTAAAGCAGAATGAGAGGCTTTAACATGAAGGACTTGTGTATCTAGTGAGGAACAGTGTGGATAAAATGGTTATAATATACCACATTTACTTGCTTACAAGTCTGGTCCTATTGCAAAGAACAGTCCTTGGTCTTCTGTTGCATAATGTACTGGCAGATAAGGGGCTGTTTGTTTGTTCTACTAATTATTCCTAACAAACTGCTTAGACCTATATATTATCATTATGCTACAGCAGATCTGGGTCTCTGCAGTTTGCAGTTGGGCTGGACTTTGAAGCAAGTATTATGGTAGTTGAATATGTGTAAGCTTTCATATTCATTTCTTGATATTAATAAGCTCATAATTGCTTTATCATGGATAGGTATCTAATACCTTGATCATTTTTACTGTTACTTTTTACTGTACCATGGATATACATCTAATACTTTAATCATTTTTACTGTTACTTTTTACTGTACCATGGATATACATCTAATACTTCAATCATTTTTACTGTTACTTTGTTTGGTATATTTATTATTACTAATGAAGTATTCTTTCATGCAGTGAACTGAAGAAGTTAAGTGATGAGAGTTTAGCTCGCCAGCCAGATGAAGTGTTTGATATAATATGTAAAATAGGCAGAGGGTAAGAGAGGTCTTGTGGTGTAGTACATGTGTTTCATTAGTGGCTGAACATCATAATGTGAAAATGTATTTCCTGCAAAATCATTTTTCAGAAAGAGTTGGACCTTTCAACTTTAATTTGAAACAATTAACAAAGCAAGCTAAAATAAAAATGTTGGAATGCATTTCAGCACACTTTTCAGTGACAACCTTTTAATTTGTAGTTTGATTCAGAAGTTTTCAGTTTTAAGTTCAAGATAAAGCACAAAAAATAATGATTCCACTCAGCTCACCCTGTTTTTCATTGTTGTCCCTAGCACTCTATCCCTACTCCACCCCACCCCTTTGAGAAAAAAAAATAAAATGTTTGCAAGAAATTTCATGAAATTGTGCATTTAACTGAGATCAGGTAGCCCAGTAATTGAAGTGCTTAGCTTATCTATATCTATCTATCTATATATATATATATATATATATATATATATATATATATATATATATATATATATATATATATATATATTGTTTAAAAAGAATTACATTTTACAAAATAAAAATTCCCAAAATTAATTGGAAAATACACATTTTTGGCCCAACTAGAGCCAACTAATCAGAATGGTCTCATTTTTCATAGAATGTAAACTTATTCTGCCAATAAGATGACAACATTTAGACAAATCAGGTTGATAAACCATGCTGAACACCAACATTATATGAAAACATTGCATTGGAGAACATTATCGTTATAGTCGTGAGGCATTATCTGATTTAATGTCTTATGCTGTTTTATTTTGGTTTGTATTGAGTGGGGCTGCATTAGAGGACTACAGATTTATTTGAGAAAGTATACTGGGTCACAGACGGTCAGGCACTAGGTTGTCTTGATGATTCCAAAAATAAGGTCAAACAATATAATGGTTGGGTCACAGGCATAAATGATTTTATTCATCTGGGTCATGGGGGAAAAAGTTTGAAAGCCACTGCATTTGGGGGAATGAAGAGTACAAGACTTAATTTTATTTGTTGATACACACTGTGAATTGTTCTTTAATTACTATTTCAAAAGATAAGACTCTTGTATGCTACAAATTAGAACAAGTTACTATGCAAAAATACAAAGACTTAAAAATGTACAAGTTTCTTTGTAATCCTGTGAATAATGATCACTTAATGTACCCATGTAAACAAATATGAAGTTGAATTATCGGTGATTTATATCAGTGTATTAAAAACTACAGCAGTAGACAAGGTTACACACAGTTTTTCTGTCAAAATGTGAAAACTTCTTTACATCATTGATACATGTAAGTGGATGCTTTGTTAATATGAGACCTTTCTGATAAGTTGACAGTACTCTTCCCAAACAAACTTTAACCATGGCAATGTTCTTTCAGATTAAATTAAAAAGCCCCCTCTGCCCCCCCCCCCCCCCCCCCGCCCCCAGCATAGTTTGATTTGGTCTTTGGAAACTCACAAGGCCATAAACCCACTGGTGAAGTTCAACAATAAATACAATTTGATTTTCTCATCATGCTGCAGCAGTTTTGCATGCATGTGTTTATTTTAGATTTAACTTAATAATTATCCCTTGGGTTAATAAAAAATTGTGAAAACTGATTGCAAATTCTTATTTCTTCAAGAACTTTTAACATTCACATGGTTATTTTCTTGCAGCAATATAAAAATATCCTCTGAGGTCAAATTATTTTGCTAGCATAATTTACAGAGTAGTTTTCACTTGTGATATTCAGCCATTGAATTTTACACATTAATGTATTTTGATGCTGCATATGTGCATTTTTGATGTAGAAATCACACAAAGCATGCAATTCCTATTTTCCCGTATTGAGGTTCTGCTTGAAGATAACATTTTCATCAGGCTTGCCTATTGCTTCAAATTGCCTGCTGCAGTAGTTTTTTTTTTGTTTTAGGTTTTGCAAAATACATCAGATAGTTGTAAAAATTCCAATAGCTTGCCCCTTTTATAGACATAGGCATTGTTAATATTCAGTTAAGAAATGTTCCATGCAATTTGGCCTAAATCATTTTTGAAAAAAAGTTCATAGAGAAACAAATTATTCATAAAACATATTTTTCCAATGTTTGCATGATCTCTAGAGTCTTTGGAAAGAACATGTAATTAAAGAAGAAAAAAATGGATGCAAAAAATGGTATTATATATTGGACATTTGGCCACTTTGTTTTAAGAAGAGTGAAAATGGCTAATCCTAATTCAGCTTGTTAAATAGCTCTTAATTAACAATTCAGAAAAATAAACTCTAACACTGACAGTATACATTGTCATCAAAACATATCTGCATGTAGGAGATTAAACAGTATACGCAATCAACTATGCATATGCATTTATGATAGATGAACAGGTAAAGTCAGCAAACAACATATACGGTATCATAAAAGTCTATACAAGATTTAAAATTACAATTATCCTGAAGAAGAAAAGAGACAAAAAATGGCTTTCACATGACTTTTTCTTGTGTCATTGTGTATAGCAGATATAACCATTACACGCTGTGTGTCAGGAAATTGTTTGGTAAGGATTAGGTATTTACTATTAAGATTGTTAAGTGTCATTTTACAAGTGCAGTCTGGTCAAGTGCCCCAGGCAATAGGTTATAGCTAGTTGTATGTGTACCTCCTGGATCCCATAGTAGTACAACAATACCTTACAAAATCAAACTTGTACTACAACAGATTGATTCATAAATACACCAGTACCATACAAATTCCTAGTGAACTACACCAGGTTGATTCAAAACTACACAAGTACTATACAAAATCACAGTGTACTACACGGTTGATTCAAAAATACACCACTACCTTACAAAATCCAGTGTACTACACAGATTGTAGAAATAAATAAATATCATAAGAACACATGACAATATAAACATTTTAATTATAAGACATTAATTTGGATGCATGAAATAGTTTTCACATTGACACTCTAATCAGAGATAGTTATCTGTACTTGTAATTCATGTAATTGTAAAACTTGTACAGTGTGACTCAGCCACAACTTATTAAATTTTGAGCAAAATAATTTTGCTAAAATAATAGGATTTGCAGTAACTGCTATAATTTGTGGTTTTTATAATACCAGAACTATTTTTATGACTTTTATCTTACCACTACTGAGTGCAGAGAACTCTTCACCCCACCACCTCCCAGTTTTGTCTGTATTGCTGCTATCATCTGCAATGAAGATGTGATGTAAAGGTTTTCTTTTACTATCACTGTTGCCAGTTGTATGCATTGTAGCATCACAGCATTTAGTTAATGTTGTCCTTGCAGCTTCATGAACTGCCCTTGGGAAAATTACAGGTATGCTGCAGTGATCTTCATGTTTCACACACAAAAAACTGGGTTATTAAAGGTTATTTCCAATGTAAAAGTTTTGTTTCACAAGCAAGTCTTCAGCTGTATGCATGATATTTCTCATGGAACTTTGTACAGTCTTTTATACTCAGTCGTTGTATGATCTTCTACACACTGTGAGCAAAAGCAGGCAACTGTTTCAAGCTCTGACAGGGTTATATTTTAAGTAAGGAAACTTGATAGGTGACTTGTTTATTTTGGAGGATATAACTCACCAGAAGCAGAACTGACATACTTTTTATGTTCTGGAGATTATTATTGTTTGTATGAAATTCACTTTCTCATACACTGTTATGTACATGCACAGTCAACAAACTTTTTGGATATGTTCATCTTTGAGGGTACAATTCACCATGTCAAAATTAGGTCACTGCAGTTCACTCTTATTCACACAACATTGTTGTACTATCATCAGAATATCTGTATATTCAATTTCTCTTGTACCATTTGTTTAGGTAAAAGTAGATCACAGTCAAATCTGTAGCAACTTTGCAAGGTATTTTGGAATGTTACAGTGGAGCCTATGTGACAGCATTCCAAACGATTCTTATCTTATTCAGAGGTCACAGCCCAAAAAGGTTAGGAACTGCTAACCTAGTATAATAGTCATGTCCTTTGGGAATATCTCCAGTTGTATGGCTGTTATTTACATGTAGCTTGATCAGAATGTTTCTTGTGAAAGTAAGTTACGGTGATTTACTTTTCTTGCAGTAATATGTATTGTGCAGGTTATCCCAGTTGTTAGTTTGACTCGGGTATATAGACTAGCTTGGTTGTCTTTCTGGCAGCTCTTTTTAAATGGAGTTAAGGGACTACATTATTTTGCTTTAAAAAGAAAAAAAGGGATCCATTATTTTAAGAAACTGTAGAAAGACATCCAAAATCAGGAAGTGGAAGTCTTGGAAAGATAAACTCATCATATTAAGCTGTTTGTAATGTTGTGAGCTTTATCAAAATGGGGGGTTGGTGGGGGTTATATGACAAAGGTACTAACTTGAAGTATTTTTTTTTCTGAAATTGTATTTTGCAAAACTTAAATTTCATGTAGTATTCATTCAAGGTTTTGTGTCACCTTGCAGTAGCTAGTATCATTATCATAGGGATTGTATGATTTGCTGGAATCATCTACAAGATATCAGTTTTTCATTTGTCGTATTCTAACCTCAACCAAAAAAGAACAAACTTCCAGTATATTTTTTCATTAATCTCATGAACTAATTATGTAACACCTGGTCTATTTTATTATGAGAAAAAGCTGAAAAAGAACTGGACACAAAAGAACAGTAAGTACATTTTGCATGTTTGAGATGGTCCAATTTTAGTTATGTCAGGAAACACGGCCATTTGAGTACAAACATTTGTTATTCATTGACAGCTGGCAAATTTTAGAGTTAAATTGTATTTTAATTATCATTTGCATGCAACGGGAAATTTTGAAATAATGGGAGAAAGTATTTATTCCATAATATGACCATTGTCCATTTGCATCAAACACCTCAATTTGAATCTTAGATTTTTTTATCCTTATATGTTTGTTTAGTTAATTAGTTAATTAGTTATTTAGTTGCCTAATATTCAGGAGTAATGAATGTTGCAGAATATATTTAGTTTTCCTGAGAAGCATTTAGTTTTTAACTATGTGAAGTTCAAGGATTTTTTTTTTCCTTCATTAGTTACATTATTCTTAATTGCACATTTTTTTAATCAAAGAATAATTTTCACTTTAGCAAACTCTGTTTTTGACAGAATTCTTAGTGTTTTCAGAAGTAACATATTCATGATAACTTAAAATCTGTTTCAAAGAGAAATTTAGTGAAACCTGGGCAAGTAGAGAGTGGGCTAAGTAGGGCAATTACAGAGTGGGCTAATTATCATATAAAAATAAATAGTACATTCATTATCATAAAAATGAATAGTGGGCAAATTGTCAGACGGAAATATCATTAGTAAATATTTTCCCAACTTCTAAAGGAATGGTTTTGGGTTTAACAAGCATGGGTATATTGTTGGATAAATACAACTCTGTCTCAATATTATACACATTATTACAATTAAATTCTGGTTAAAACATGGCATCGCTAATGACCCCATTATCAAAATTAAATCATTATATTTTAACTGGTATATCAAATGTGCAAAATGCATATGGTAGTCATGGACTCTAACTGACACATTGACAAGGGATAGCCTTACAGTGAATTACATATTTTTTCAAATTATTGTGCATTTCAATAATGTAATATGAATATTGTACTTGAGGAGCAACCATGACTTAATCTGTTGGCACTCATACATGAAAAATACATTTTAAGAAAAAGATCAGGGGGACAACAAAGAACCATATAATTTATAGTCATTTTTTCCCCTTAGGCTGGTACTCATGTGATTCATCAGTCTAATGCTCTTGTGTTCCCTCAGACACAAAAAATAGCTAAATGTCAGTTTAGTCCAACTAAAACCTCGTGTTCCCATACCGCTCCGGTGGCCTAGTGGTTAGAGCATCGGTCTCGGATGCAGGATGTCGTGGGTTCGAACCCTGGCGGAGTCATACCAAAGACTTACAAAATTTTTACTAATAGCTGCCTTGCTTGGTGCTCAGCATTAATTGGTTTAGTGTTAGGACTGGTCAGCTTGGTGTCAGGATAATGTGACTCAGTGGGACATTATGCTGCATGTCTGTGGCATGATGCCCCAGTGCTAGACATCACTATAAACTGCCACACTGCAGACATCGTAACGATTTGACTGAAAAATTGTTAAAGTTACGTTAAAAATCCTAATCTCACACACACACACACACGTGTTCTGTCAGACATAAGAAGTAGCTAAATGTCAGTTTAGTCCAACTAAAACCTCATGTGTTACCTCAGAAGCATACTTTTATAATCCCTCAGAATAGTGCTGGTGTGATCCTCAGGATGGCACAGAACTCTTGTTTGATCCATCATACTAGTACTCTCGTGTGGTCTCTCAGGCCAGCACTAATGATCCCTTAGGCCAGTACTCTTGTGTGATCCATCATACTAGTACTCTTGTGTGGTCTCAGGCCAGCACTAATGATCCCTTGGGCCAGTACTCTTGTGTGATCCATCAAGCCAGTGCTCTTGTGTGATCCCTCAGGCCAGTACTTTTGTGTGATAACTCATGCTGGTACTCTAATGTTCTTTTTAAAAAAATTGCATTTGTGATTCCAAACTGATGAAAAACTGAAATCTTGCACCTGCTTTTTGTATCATTTGTCTGTGTGCATGTCATATTTGTTGCTGGATTTTTTCTTCATTTGAGCAAATGGTTAGTGATGACTACTCTGAGTTCAGTGTATAATTTTCATACTCACCTACTATGTACCAACTACAAAGAAACATTTGCAAAAAAGCAGATTTACTCTTGTGTAGAAAGAAGATCGAACTCCAGAAAAGAAAGAAGAAACAGTCTGATCTGTTACTGAATCTGTAAAAAAAAAATCACTAGGTCAAGTGAGTTTATGCTGTAGACCTGTGTTCAGTGTTCAGTATCCATCTTGAGTTCGTCAGCATTTACAAATTTGGTTGCCAGTACTAAAAATAACAATTATGTGAAAATTCTCTGAAAAGCCACTGGGCAGAATGTGAACAAAATGCGACGTAGCATGAAGGGCTTTCATATCTATATAATGAGTACTGATCTGTCGCGACTACATTCCGTGTGAGAACACTGAATTCTTGTTCAACAGGCTACTGGATTTAAAAGGAAAAGCTGGTGAATATGAAAATTGCACATTGAACAGATACAAGAAATAGCTAAATGTCAGTTTTAGTGCAGCTAAAACTTATTTTGTATTGTTTTATTGAAAAGTAGAAATTATCCTTATGCACTACCCTCTTTTCTTTATTTTGTGCATGTTGCAGTAATTGTAGACTGGCACTTAGCTATTGCATCCTTGTTTCTCATCCTTTATTGGTGAAGTGATAGAATAAACCAGTCATACAATTACAGGTACTGGAACCCCCCACCCGTTTTCTTTTGCACAGTACAGAAAATCATTGGCTGCAGATTGACTAATTGACATGACTTGTAATGTTGGTTATAGAGCTAGAGCTTTGTAGCTAACCGTTTTTAATTCTTTAGTTATTACTCGCTGTTTTTGAGCTAAGCCTTTTTTTTTAGTTGTGACTCGCTAAAGCATCTCAGTGAAGAAAACCTCGCCAAGTCCCCCGAGGAAGTATTTGACATTTTAGGCAAGCTTGGAGAAGGGTAAGATCAGTCATTGCTGAGGTTAAATTCAACATTACATTCATGCAAATGTGCTGTGTAGTAAGTTTATTAAGTTTACATATTTTTCATGGTAATTTATAAAAAGAGTACAGCAAGAATTTGTTGTGGTTTGACATGATATTAAGCTATCCCACATTGAACAAGCTTAGTTTAATACATCTCTTAATAACATAAAATGAATTTTTCAGTGCCAGTATTTTGTCATCTTTCAACTAAACATGATTTGGCTTCTGTAGCTGTCTGTTAAAATTTGAAAGTTTAACTTGTCACAATAATCATGTATTATTTATAAATAAATGTTTTTTTTAATTCCCGAAATTGGTTTGTAAATCTAATTGAGCCATTTTATCTCAGTACTTGAAGCCGTTAGTCTATTATATATCTAATCATTATAATATAAATAATGTTTAAATAAAATTTGTGCATTTCATTTATCCAGTTAAAAATCCTACCTACTATAATTTTAAAACCAGTGCAATAGGAAACAGAATAGAATATAAGATTAAATGTAGGACAGCTGTTGTGGGATACGGGGTTCTTTTTAAGTCCCATATATTCCCATCATTGCCAATCTCTCACTGACCATCAGCTCATCATCCTTGACCACTAAGTTAGTACGCCGATACACATGCCCAATATTGTAGTTTGTTTAGTCCATAGTTTTACACAGCTTCAGCACAACATTGGTCAGCAACATGAAATTTTCTCTATACTCACTTACACCAGCTGCAAATCATTACATGATGCAATGACAGATCTCAGTCTGTGTTGGTTGAACTGTTGATTATTCCTATAAAAAAAAAAAAAAACAGCATGATCTATGCATTATGAGTGGATGCAACTTGTAAGCGAGTATATATAGGATAGATGCAGTTATTTTTTTATTACATGTATGCAGAATGTATGCAGTGTTGTCATTGTAATACATTTTGTAATATCGGCTTTTTGTTTTAACATTTATGCCCATACACTGTATTGAGTCAGTTAATATTTACTGTTTTGCATTTAATGATTGATGTCGTTATGATGGATGACTTGTATATTTTTAGTATAATTTTTATTTTCATTTTCATAGTCATGCAAATTACCTTCCTAGCACATATGCATGCTTCATTTATGTGTCTCTTGCTTGCATAAATTGGATGTGTAGTTATAGTAAAACTTGACTAAGACAGGAGTATGTCTAAGGAGCAAGAGAAATTTAAACCATAACTAATTTTAACAATAAAAATGTATGTGATTTAGCTTCATAAATTGTTTTTGAGTTACTTTAACTTTTAGTAGTTTCATTTGCATTTAAAATAACATTTATCACAGTTTATTTTGTCAGCTGTTCAAACATCTTTAAAGTTTTTTTATGGATCAAGATTTGTAGTATGTTCCTAATCATATATTAATCAGCTTTTTTATTTTGTTGTTGTGCTGTACTCGATGCCATATTCGCATAGTGGCCTGGGTAATGAATGGTTATTGTACTTATCATCATCCACACGTTCTCTAATGGGGATTGACATCATCCAAATAATCTTATTTAAGATTCAAATAAAGACTTCAACAAAGCAATGTAAATATAATTTTTACCAGTTCATCAATGAAATTTCTGGAGATAAGTTGCACTAGCAACAGTCCACATTTTCACATGGAGATCAGTTGCACTAGCAACAGTCCACATTTTCACATGGAGATAAGTTGCATCATGTACAGCATATAATTGACAGTTTTGTGCCCTCTTTCAAGTTACATGTTTTCATGTTACACTGTGCCCTCTTTCATGTCGCAGTTTAAAAACTTTGCTATTTGAAGTTCATAGTACCGTAGTGTTAAGCTCATTTATCTTCCTAACATCAGTATTTTATTTGTGAAAATCTCACTCAGTGATTTGTAGTTCAATAATTGTATCTTTATTTTTGTAACAGTTTGATTTTATTTACAAAATTATTGAAGATGATTTTGTTCGTAAATCAGGTCCTATGGCAGTGTATATAAGGCCCTCCACAAGGAGTCGGGGCAGGTGCTTGCCATCAAGCAGGTGCCTGTGGACACAGACCTTCAGGAAATTATCAAGGAAATCTCCATCATGCAACAGTGTGACAGCCCTTTCATTGTTAAATACTATGGCAGCTACTTCAAAAACACCGATCTATGGGTAAGAACCAGCTTAATTTAACTAAGTTTATGCCAGTCACTGGCATAGCAACATCTAACAATATACAGATTGGGAGTGGGGGTAATTTACAAACAGACATACAAGAATCCTTAAAAACTTTTATGCTGAGCATATTGTTGACATTGGATGAGTACATAATCTAGTTACAACAGTTTGACTGTGTTGCAGTAATCTAATTAGAGTTTATTGTCTAATAATTTGCAAGTATCTTTCCGTTATGTTTCAGCAATCAATAATGTTAGAGTTGATTGCCAATAATTTGCATGTGTAATATGTTACAGTTATCAAATCACTAATGTTAGCAGTTGATTGCTCAATAATTTGCACATGGCTTCCAATATGTTGCAGCAATCTAATTGATATTGTATGCAGGGTTCATTCTAGGCTGCCCCTTTTAGCCATTGCCCATTATTTGTTGTCTTTGGTGCAAGAAAGTTCCCTCCATTGTGACCAAAAGAAGTAAGATAAAAGATCATTATGGGTGACTTTAGACTGAATCAAATGCATTCCTAGCTTACATAATAGTGTGCTCATTGCCAAAGATTGATAAGGGGCAATCAGTTTCATTGGCTGACAGAAATTTCTTACTGTTTTTGTTTATTTGATTGAGGACTAACTCAGAGCACATGGAGGATCATTAGTAGAATATGTCAAGAAGAGAAGATAAACTGTTCAGCAAATATTGCTAAGCTTTTATTTGTTAAGTAGTATACAGGGAGGAAAAATAATGACTCCAGTGACCCCAAACAGTTTAAGATGAGAATTGTTGCCGGGTTTAGAAATTCAAATCCCAGTATAGAAGGATTATAAATGGAAGGATGGATTTATTAAATTTCCACATTGAATATTCTCATTTATTGCATTACATACTTTGAATCAGTTGTTGCAGAAAAAAATGTTTTTGAAAACCTTGCTGTAGACAGACTTGACAGCAACTAATTAATGAAAATGGAATATTTATTGATGAAATTAATAAATCCACAGTGGGAGTGCCATATATATGAGTTGATTGATAATTTGCACGTCTTCCAGATTATTCCAGCAATGTTGTAGCAATCTAATCGATAATGTTAGAGTTGCTTTCCCAATAGTTTATATATTGCTTCAACCATGCTGAAGTAATGTAATCAGTAATGTCAAAGCTGATTGTCCAATAATTTTGCTGAAGGCTTCCAATATATTCACTTGCCCAGTAAGATTACCTGATATTGATATTCGATTGATTGTTGTAATGATATTGATATTTGATTGATTGTTGTAATGATATTGATATTTGATTGATTGTTGTAATGTTATTGATATTCAATTGATTGTTGTAATGATATTGATATTCGATTGATTGTTGTAATGATATTGATATTTGATTGATTGTTGTAATGTTATTGATATTTGATTGATTGTTGTAATGTTATTGATATTCGATTGATTGTTGTAATGTTATTGGATCACTTGTCAGAAAGGAAATTTTCAAGGCTTTTTTGTGTAAATTCTCATTTATTGTTGATGCTGTTCAACTTGCAGATATGGAACTCAATTTTTTTTAATGTAAGCTTTGTGCATTTTCAGAAAGAGGCAGCTCTGAACATTCGTCTAAATTATCCTTCACAGTATGGTTATGGTTTTAAACCGTATGCTGTGTTTCAAATCAAATTTTGAATTTACCCTTTTAACTAAACTGAAAACATAATAAAGTCAAGTTTGATTGCATATCCACATTCAGACCTGAATCTATGTTGTTTAAATGAAGGTATAAAGAATGGCAGTGATCCTTGTCTGCAATGTCAAATCTGTTTCTGCTTTGTGTATAGTTGGCAGCGTATGATTCAGGGATAAATATAGCATCTGAAATTTATAATGGATCCAATTTTACTCAAACTACCCAGGCCAAACTTATTTATAATCATCTTCTTTTATCCCTTGCAGATTGTGATGGAGTATTGTGGGGCGGGCTCAGTGTCTGATATCATGAGATTTCGCAACAAAACAGTAAGTGTGTAATGCAAAAGAAATAGGGACCATTGTGAACATCTGAGGCCCACCAAAAAATATTAGGTGTATGTTGTGCAGCTGAGGCCCATTATGAGGTGTCAAGGCCCAGTTAGGGCCCATTGTGAGTAAGTGAAGTCCATCTGTGTTTCTTTGGGCCCACTGACAACATATAAGGCTTTTCACGTAAGAGAACCTAAGCATTTTTGAAGGGTCTGTATATTTATTGTGTATGCAAATGAATATGCCTTAAAAATTTGCACTGAAAAATATTTTGTCTATGTCTTGTGAAGCTGCTGGCGCTAATGACGTTTAGAAGTGACAGCAGCAAAAAAACATGCAGTATACCAGGACAAATACAACAAAATGCAGGACTTGCAAATATTATATATTGTTGGATGCTGCATAGTATAGACCACTCCAGTGGCTGAGTAGTTAGAGCGTCCAACTCGGATGCGGGAGGTCATGGGTTCAATCCCTGACAGAGTCATACCAAAGACTTATAAAAATGGTACTAACAGCTGTCTTGCTTGGCACTCAGCATTAAGAGGTTAGTGTTAGGACTGGTTGGCCTGGTTTCTGGATAATGTAACTGGGTGGGACATCATGCTACATGTTTTCGACATGACGCCCCAGTTCTAGACATCATATTAAAAACTGCCATACTGCTGACATCGTAGCGATATGGCTGATAAATTATTAAAGCTACATTAAAATTCCAAATCACACACACACACTCAGCATAGTATAGTAAACAGTATACACAAATCCTGTACTTTGCCATATTTGTTCCTGACATATTGTTTGTCTTATGCTGCTGCCCATCATTAGTGATACTTGTTAACACCAGTTTATCTGTCACAAAGTTAAAATTTATATTTTTTGACTTACTGCCTGACTGTATCTATAAATAAGTAACAATTTATTCATTTATGCCATATGTAAATGAAATCTGAATAATTTGCCCAGTGAACACGTTATTTTTAATTTATTTTTATTGTGGGAATAATAAGGTTGAGATTGAGACTGTATTGAATATGTGACCCTAGGCTTGTAATTATTTTTAGTGAAGTAAACAACTTTTTTTCTCAGAGTAAAATGATTGGTTTCTATCAAGGTCACGTGATCCTCGATTTTGCACTTTCCAAAATTGTGCATTACTAAGTTTTAATAGTGATGCTTAGAGAGAGAGATCTCAGTCTAGGCTTAAAAATGCTTGATGTCAAGTCATTTCCTTCTGTTGTAGCCAGTTCTTTTAGTTGCATGTTTTCTTCAGATTATTTGGATTCTAAAAGATTAATTCGTATCTCCGGAAATATTTTTGTGCTCATACAGAATTCTTGAACAAAGACATTTCCTAAAAAATTTATTTGGATTTCCAAAACCAGAGGATTATTTATTGTGTTTCTACAAGGAACTGTAGACAACAACATTGAACAGGATACAGCATACATCATTGCCTTCCATCTTGGATTCTTTGTTGGGACTCGAACTTGAATTCGTTAGAACATTTTATTATTAGGACTTATACAATTTTATTCGTGGATTATTTTTGGGTTTGATTCTTAAGGCCGTAAGTTCTTATTTGTTGTTTTCACTCTTTCTTGTGTTACTGTTTATTCGAGCCTAACCATGTAACATAAGACTACATATGTAATATCTAATAGAGGGTTCTCCCCAATGGTGGCTCTACAAAAACCAGCTCACAATGGCTGATGTTTACAGCAGGCATCCAAAGGCACTTCCTTGAGAATGGGGTAGAGGTTTCCAAATGAACTTACATGAAGTAAAGGGTTAATTGTTGATAATTGTTTTATCAAACATAACAGGTGAATCCATATCTAATATGCTGCTGCCTGTTTTTAAGTTTTAAACTGATATTCCTGCTGCAAGTAATTGCACTATTACTGGTGTAAATTAATAAATTTTCACATAATTGGCAAAGTCTGTTGGTTGATAAGCACCTGGAGCAACATGTACTAATGGATGATATTGATCTGTTGGGATGTGTGTCATTGATTGTCTCAGTTTGATACAGACTAGTACAACTATTTGAAATGCACTATCTGTTGTCAGAGTATTGCCTGAAGGTTCTTTCCATACCTGATGTACACTGTAATTTGTCAGTAATCATACCCCATTCACAAAACCCAATAAACCTTGGTTTTTCTACTATGTTATTAGCTTCCCCAGGCTTTAAAGGAAGTACTTGTCTGATCAAATCAAATACTTGAGCCATTTAACCTTGTGAGTAAGCCAGTCTAGGCCTTTGCATAAATTCTGTAATAGTTGATTACCTGTCATCAAACCAGCAATTATTAATGAATGCTCCAAAGCAGCTCAGAAAGCACCATATTGTGGTGTAGATGTTTGCAGTACAGTCAAAATCCACAATAAATCTGATAGTTGGCACTGTGGTCTAGATTTCAGGTCCTCAGCATTACATCTAACATTTTTCATCATCCCATTAATGCAGGTGAAATTCAGATTTATTGATGACAAAGTTTCTTGTAATTAGTCAAATTGTCTATCACCATCTTCAATGAATAGTTTATGTATCTAGTGCATTATCAGTGCTACTGTACACATTGAAATTCAGTGATCATGACTCATTTGAAGACTTGAGTATATCTGATACTGACTTTTGCAAGATCTATTACAGTTATGTTGGTAGCTCCTAAGTTAATTTCAGTAGCCATTTCATATTTATTTGCCACTAAAAAAGTAGGTAACGTTGTTATTGCCTATTTTTTTATCTTAATACAGAAGAGTCCATTTCGGTAACTATAATTTGGTCAGATCTGTCATCACCCAATTTGAATTATCATAATGATACAGGTCATAGTTCTGATGTTGGAGCAAATAGACTTCGGTTTATCTGATCATTAACATCAATTGTGATATATTTATCATAGCCCTTATTTGTAAATCACCAGAAGTAAAGGGACTGCCACCCATTTGTTTGACTACATAGAGATAATTGAAATGCTCTGGAAAGCCAATCTACTTTATACTTTGTAGTACTTTGCATATAAGCCAATGTTTCTTCTAATAAGGACGCTTTTTTCTGTGGTTTATAATATTATATGGACCTAATCCATCTTAATCTATAGCACACCTTTCTTAATCTGTATGCATAATCCAAAGCTGGATCTTCTTCTAGATTAAAATTCTTTGATGGAAGTTCACTTTTCTAGCACAACAGGGGCCCCGAGTGGCCGAGTGGTCTAAAACGCTCTCCGTTACAGATCACTGCCATCTCACCACTGTCTGCGTGGGTTCGAGTCTCGGATTCAGCCTATGTGGGTATGTGAGAAAGCTTGCCATTAGCTTCTCGTGGGTCGGTGGTTCTTTCCGGGGTTTTCCCGGGTTCTTCCTCCACCATTAATACTGGCCGCCATGTATAGCCTATCGTGTGCTGAAAAATGGCGTTAAACCCTAAAACAACAAAAAAAAACAACTAGCACAACATATGTTGAGAGTCTATTCCCTTTTAAGCACATCAGTTGGAACCCATTCCATTCAAATAAATATACTGGAGTCAGTTACCTTTCAGATACATCTGTTGGAGTCCATTCCATTTCAAATTAATCTATTGAAGTTAATGTCCTTTTAGATACATCTATTGGAACCCATTCCCTTTCAGATAAATCTATTGGAGTCGATTCTATTTCAGATATATCTGTTGGAGCCCATTCCCTTTCAAATTAATCTGTTGAAGTTAATTCCCTTTCAGATACATGTGTTGGAGTCCATTCCATTCAAATAAATCTATTGGAGTCCATTCCTTTAAAATACATCTATTGGAGTCCATTCCCTTTCAAATGAATCAGATTTAGTCCATTCCCTTTAAGATACATCTATAGGAGTCCATTCTCTTTCAGGTAAATCTGTTGGAGTTCATTCCTTTTAAGAGACATCCATTGGAGTCCATTACATTCAAATAAATCTGTTGGAGCCCATTCCCTTTCTAATAAATCTATTGGAGTTCATTCCCTTTAAGAGACATCCATTGGAGTCCATTCCCTTTCAAAAAAATCTATTGGAGTTCATTCCCTTTAAGAGACATCCATTGGAGTCCATTCCCTTCAAATAAATCTATTGAAGTCAATGCCCTTTTAGATACATCTGTTGAAGTCCATTCCATTCAAATAAATCTGTTGGAGTCAATTATCTTTCAGATACATCTGTTGGAGTCCATTCCCTTTCAAATAAATCTGTTGGAGTTCATTCCCTTTAGGAGACATCCATTGGAGTCCATTCCCTTCAAATAAATCTGTTGCAGTCCATTCCCTTTCAAATAAATCTGTTGGAGTCCATTCCCTTTCAAATAAATCTATTGGAGTTCATTCCCTTTAAGAGACATCCATTCGAGTCCATTCCCTTCAAATAAATCTATTGAAGTCAATGCCCTTTTAGATACGTCTGTTGGAAGTCCATTCCATTCAAATAAATCTATTGGAGTTCATTCCCTTTAAGAGACATCCATTGGAGTCCATTCCCTTCAAATTAATCTATTGAAGTCAATGCCCTTTTAGAAACATCTGTTGGAACCCACTCCCTTTCTGATAAATCTATTGGAGTCAATTCTATTTCAGATATATCTGTTGGAGTCCATTCCTTTAAAATACATCTATTGGAGTCCATTCCCTTTCAAATGAATCAGATGGAATCCATTCCCTTTCAGATACATCTGTTGGAGTCCATTCCCTTTAAGATACATTTATTGGAGTTCATTCACTTTAAAAGACATCCATTGGAGTACATTCCCTTCAAATAAATCAGTTGGAGTCCATTCCCTTTAAATCTATAGGAGTCCATTCTCTTTCATATAAGTCTGTTGGAGTCCATTCCCTTTCAGATAAATATATTGGAGTCCATTCCCTTTCAAATAAATCTTTTGGAGTCCATTCTCTTTCAAATAAATCTGTTGGAGTTCATTCCCTTTAGGAGACATCCATTGGAGTCCATTCCCTTCAAATAAATCTGTTGGAGTCCATTCCCTTTCAAATAAATCTGTTGGAGTCCATTCCCTTTTATGATGCATATATTGGTGTCCATTCCTTTTCATATACTGGTTATTTATACAAAGAGGCTTTATCAGTCTGCAATTTTTTATTCAAAACCTACTCAGACAGAGGTACATTACCAGACCTGACAATGATTTTGTTGGTACTTGTTGCCACATTTCATTATTAGCATCATAGTAGTCTGACCGGTGACTGTTTTCTACTGTTCAGTACAAAAGTGGTAATCAGTGTTTGTCAAAACCTCAAACTATGCTTGTGATGTAAAGTTGGAAATTATATTTGCTGCATTGTGATGTGTTCACTTCTTCTAGAATTACAACAGCCTGCATTATTGTGAATCGATAAGATAATTTGTTCTCTTCACTTTAATCCATTTTCTTCCCAGTTCCTGGTAACATAGTATGATATAGTATGATATACTGCTATAAGATGAAACCCAGGGTCATAGAACCATCTTGTATGATCTTGGCCAATCTGAATTCCAGTGAAGCCACCATAAGACCTGACATAGGCATTATTCTTTTTGTGTCACTGAAATTCTAACTTATAGACAGCACTGTCACTGTCCTATGCTGATTCATGTCCAAATATCAGGATCTCTGAATCAACCGCTGATTCAAGGTTTCTTTCATTTAATCCTTGTAATGTTTTAGTTATAGGCACTGTATCTTCTGCTACAGTTGTTGTCTTGAAGGATACTGATTTATATTACCTGGAAAAAGTCATTATGTAGTAGTCTGTGTGTTTAGAGACAGTGAAGCAGTCAGGAAATATGAATTTAAGCTTTGTGGCAGATGAACTAGTATTAATAGATGTCACTAAAGACAGTCAGTAGAGACAATAGCAGCATCAGAGAATATGCCAAGACTGATTACAGCCAAATTCAAGACTGTGATATGACTGTGTATTATGTTGGAGATGGCAGCTGCCAGCTCAATATATGCTGCCACCAACATTATATAATGTATGCAAGTCATTGCATTATCAAAAACAATTCACTGTTGAATTTGCAGTCCCATCATATAACTTGTGAAATAGCATCCACAAGTTTTTACTTTATTTAGTCAGATCTACAGAAAAGATTCAACTAACTGAGGTCTCCATGAGTTTCATAATTTGTCAGGTTTCCCATGAGTTTCATGATCAGTCAATGCTGACCATATGATGCAAATTTATTGCTTAGTTAATATCCTAGTTGCTTTGTGTTTGATTTCAATCCAAGAAGTTGACTTTAACAGGGTGATTAATTATCCTCTACAAACAGGCTGAAGTATAAGCAGGTGTATTATGTACATGTTTGTATATATAATTATTTGAACTGGAGTGTAAATGGGTGTAGTATGTACATATTTGTATATATAATTATTTGAGCTGGAGTGTAAATGGGTGTAGTATGTACATATTTGTATATATAATTATTTGAGCTGGAGTGTAAATGGGTGTAGTATGTAAATACTTGTATATATAATTATTTGAGCTGGAGTGTAAAGCAGGTGTATTATGTACATGTTTGTATATATAATTATTTGAGCTGGAGTGTAAGCAGGTGTATTATGTACATGTTTGTATATATAATTATTTGAGCTGGAGTGTAAGCAGGTGTATTATGTACATGTTTGTATATATAATTATTTGAGCTGGCGTGTAAGCAGGTGTAGTATGTACATATTTGTATACATAATTATTTGAGCTGGAGTGTAAATGGGTGTAGTATGTATATGTTTGTATATATAATTATTTGAGCTGAAGTGTAAATGGGTGTAGTATGTACATGTTTGTATATATAATTAATTGAGCTGGAGTGTAAGCAGGAGTAGTATGTACATATTTGTATACATAATTATTTGAGCTAGAGTGTAAATGGGTGTAGTATGTATATGTTTGTATATATAATTACCTGAACTGGATTATAAATGGGTGTAGTATGTACATGTTTGTATATATAATTATTTGAGCTGGAGTGTAAGCAGGTGTAGTATGTACATATTTGTATACATAATTATTTGAGCTGGAGTGTAAATGGGTGTAGTATGTATATGTTTGTATATATGATTATTTGAGCTGAAGTGTAAGCAGGTGTAGTATGTACATGTTTGTATATATAATTATTTCAACTGGAGTGTAAAATGGGTGTAGTATGTACATATATGTATTATTATTTCAGCTCACAGAAGATGAGATAGCTACAATTCTTCTGTACACCCTCAAAGGATTAGATTATCTCCACTCCAAGAGGAAAATACACAGAGATATAAAGGCAGGGAATATTCTGCTTAATACAGAGGGCCATGCCAAACTTGCTGATTTTGGAGTAGCTGGCCAGCTAACAGTGAGTGTTCTTAAAATAGCCAGATATAAGTTTGCTCAAAACTATTTTGTTATATGACTTTATCATAATTTAGTTTCTTTTAGACCAGTCTGTATATTTTATATTGTTGAGTAAAATTTCTATAAAGTGCTGTACACTTTGCTGCACAGAATGCTATGATCATCGTATGTCTTGTTTTGCCAGACAGCATGCTGTGACCATTAGTTACTTATGATGTCTTTGTTTTTGATACTATAGAAATGCAGACTGAATCTGTAACACTTTACTGGGCAAACATATAACGACTTGCAAATGAGAATTACTTCATGTGCCTTTTTTGTAGTGTTTAAATTGACCACTACTTGGTTGTACTGTCTTTAGCCTAAAGGAGGCTAATGTATTATATTTATAACTTACAACTGCTTGATTGCACTGTCTATAGTGTAACAGTTTTCAAATTACCACTACCTTGTGCACTGTCTTTAGGCTGAGTCTATAGTGTAACACAGTGCTGTCCAACCACTTTTACACCATGGGCCACAGAAAAATGTTTTTCTTGAAGCCGAGGACTGCAGCAGAAAACTGAAAAGCAACGACTATATAGATGCTCGAGTTCTGGCGGGCCATTTAAATTCGCCTGCAGGCCATGGGTTGGACAGCATGGTGTAACAGTTTAAAAGTTACCACTTCCTTGTGTACTGTCTTTAGCCTACAGGAATCTATAGTATAACAGTTTTCAAATTATCACTTCTTGATTGCATTGTCTTTAGCCTGCAAGAGTCAGTCATATAGTTTCACTTTACAATGTTCTTACAATGGTTGTAATAATCAATGATGCATGTACTGTTCGCATTATTACCAGTTATAGCAATCTATGATGTATGTACTGTTGACATTATTACCAGTTATAGCAATCTATGATTTATGTACTGTTGACATTATTACCACAATTATAGCAATCTATGATGCATGTACTGTTGACATTATTACCACAGTTAGTGCAATCTATGATGCATGTACTGTTGACATTATTACCACAATTATAGCAATCTATGATGTGTGTACTGTTGACATTATTGCCACAATTATAGCAATCAATGATGCATGTACTGTTCGCATTATTACCAGTTATAGCAATCTATGATGTATGTACTGTTGACATTATTACCAGTTATAGCAATCTATGATTTATGTACTGTTCACATTATTGCCACAATTATAGCAATCAATGATGCATGTACTGTTTGCATTATTACCAGTTATAGCAATCTATGATGCATGTACTGTTGACATTATTACCACAGTTAGTGCAATCTATGATGCATGTACTGTTGACATTATTACCACAGTTAGTGCAATCTATGATGTGTGTACTGTTGACATTATTACCACAGTTATAGCAATCTGTGATGCATGTACTGTTGACATGATTACCACAGTTATAGCAGTCTGTGATGCATGTACTGTTGACATGATTACCACAGTTATAGCAATCTGTGATGCATGTACTGTTGACATGATTACCACAGTTATAGCAATCTGTGATGCATGTACTGTTGACATTATTACCAGTTATAGCAATCTGTGATGCATTGTACTGAGAACATCATTACCACAGTAATAGCAATCTGTGATGCATGTACTGTTGACATTATTACCACAGTTATAGCAATCTGTGATGCATGTACTGTTGACATTATTACCACAGCTATAGCAATCTGTGATGCATGTACTGTTGACATTATTACCACAGTTATAGCAATCTGTGATGCATGTACTGTTGACATTATTACCACAGTTATAGCAATCTATGATGCATGTACTGTTGACATTATTACCACAGTTATTGCAATCTGTGATGCATGTACTGTTGACATTATTACCACAATTATAGCAATCTATGATGTGTGTACTGTTGACATCATTACCACAGTTAGTGCAATCTACGATGCATGTATCTATGATGCATGTACTGTTGACATTATTACCACAGTTATAGCAATCTGTGATGCATGGTACTGAGAACATCATTACCACGATTCTGGCATTATTACCATTCAAATTTATTTCCAAAAGTTTATTTTATTTTACTGAACATGAATCTGCAGTGTTCATGCTTTGTAATCTGGTCATACTGATGTTGGGTTCAGGGATTATACCGTTAGATTATGATGGTTGTAAATGTTCTCTGCTTTTATATTTTATGAAAACACTTGTCACCTCAAAATTAGTGGTGTGGTAAAATGTACCTTTTTAAAAATATTTCACTAGCATTGTGGTAAAATGTAAACATTTTAAGGTATTATGCACCTTATGAAGTTAGTTACTAAATTTGGACACTTACGTTCTATTTATTCCTTAGGATACGATGGCCAAAAGAAATACTGTGATAGGAACGCCATATTGGATGGCACCAGAGGTGATACAAGAAATAGGATATGACTGCGTAGCAGATATATGGAGTTTAGGTAAGATAAAGTTTACATTTTTATAATATGCAAATATATATTGCATAGGTAAGAAGGTAGGTCACAGTGTGATTCCTCATATATGTGGCATCTGTATTTTTGAAGAAAATGTTGAGTGCAGACTTCTGTTCCCTAATTGTTTATACAAGCTGCCACATCTGGCTAATGGCATTAGAGTTTGAGCTTAGATATGATGTGATTCTACAAATATTTCCATGTTATCTAGGGGCCAGAGAGGGTCAGAAGTTGTCAACAAACTATTGACATGTTTTTCAGGTGCAGAAAATATTCCCTCATTTTTATTAGATCATATGGCTGTAAGGTTTAGTGAGATTATATCATGGCCCTTGGTTCATTGTCTATTCATTTGTTAATATTTGTTTTTTTACCTCTTTGGTGACCATGTTTTTTATCTGAATTTGTTAAAACCCGGAAGATAGGTTTATATTATCCATATCTTGGATGAATTTATGAGTGTTGTTGTTGTGGGGTTTAACGCCTTTTTTCAGCACATGATAGGCTATACATGGCGGCCAGTATTAATGGTGGAGGAAGGACCCGGGAAAACCCCAGAAAGAACCACCGACCCACGAGAAGCTACTGGCAAGCTTTCTCACATACCCACATTGGCTGAATCCGAGACTCGAACCGGTGCAGACAGAGGTGAGATGGCAGTGATTCGTAACCGAGACAGCGCTTTAGACTACTCAGCCACTTGAATTTATGAGTGAGATCTGTGTATATATTCATGGGGTCAACTTGCATCTGATTGTCACATCTTTGACTCTGGAGTCCACATTTCAGATCCAGTTTTGATCAAGCATGTGGTGTGGAATTAAATAATCAAGCACTTGGATATGTTTGATTTTGGGCAATATCCATCAGTATTAATAAGGTGATCTTGCATCTGATTTGCTAAGATTGATACTAATCTGAAGGCCATATTTCTGACCAAATTTTGGTATAACTTAAAATATAGGCTGATATCATCAAAATTTCACATGAGTTTAATAAACAGCAGGGTCAACACATATTGGTTTGGGGGTGTTGCGCATGATTGGCTGAAGTTGTTGATACTCTGGTGACTCTTTTTTAATGGATTTTGTGTATACTTGGTAGAAATACTTGTATCATAAAGATATCCTTAAAGTTGTTTTTTTTTTTTTAAGAAGATCTGCACATAATGAAATTTTGTTCCATTAGAGATTGATCTTAAATTGCATTCAGTTGAAACAATTACTTTGCTATCAAATACCTGTTCTCTCTCTCTCTCTCTCTCTCTCTCTCTCTCTCAGTTAAAGCAAAGTAGTAGAGGTAACCCATGATCCCATGATGCTGAATATCAAGAATCATAAGTTTGTGGTTACAGAGTTCTTCCCCTGGAAACAATTAGGAATTTCAATAGATCAGTTATAAAAATTGAACAATAATAAAGTTTAGGGATTCAGCTGTGTGCTATGTTGCATTGAAAGATCATAATTTCTTTAGGCAAATACATATGTGGATATTTGTTTGCAAGTAATTGTTTTTTTTCTTTCTAATATTGATTTAGCTCCATTAAGAATATATTTTTTGTAAAACACTAAGTGAAAAATTTATGTTGAGACTTGTTTAAAAAAGAATTTTCTTTGTTTGAAATTTTGTAATATTTGGAAGCAAGTTTAATATGTTTGGTGAAATTGAGTTTGAGTTAAAGTGCCTGAAACATTTGCCATTTATATGTTATTAAATGGATTTTACATTATGTCACTGCATTTCATATACTGAGTGCCATTAAAATTCATAAATTAATGGAATTTGTATATTACTTTTTCAATTTTACCTTCACAATAACCGCAGTGTGGGTTTCGTCTGAAGCAGTTCCAAAAGTAAAGAAAACCATGAAATAAAAAACCCACCAACCTGTGTATTATAATATCAATTTGTGTGAAGGACTCTGACCGTTTAAAGATCTTTGATGATTTGAAGGACTCTGACCATTTAAAGATCTTGGATGACTTGAAGGACTGACTGTTTAAAGATCTTGGATGACTTGAAGGACTCTGACCATTTAAAGATCTTGGATGATTTGAAGGACTCTGACCATTTAAAGATCTTGGATGGCTTGAAGGACTGACTGTTTAAAGATCTTGGATGACTTGAAGGACTCTGACCATTTAAAGATCTTGGATGACATGAAGGATCTGACCATTTAAAGATCTAGGATGACTTTGATTATGAGTAATGACTATGACTGATGAATTATTTCTTTTACTTTGGAAAGAATTTGTATCTGACAAAATAAAATTGGTAAAATTAACAGTATACAAAGTTTGAGAGATAGTTTTACTAACTGTTGTGTAACCAGCAAGAGTGTTGTCCATATGGGTCTCTTGATAATGTATAATAGGGGTTTTACATTCTACTATAAGGTGGTCTTTATTTAATCAAGACATAAACTTGGTCCTTGCCTCAAACTAGAAAAAGTGTTTTATGTGTTGAAATTATTTAGACAGTGCTTTAAGACATGTTAACATTGAATTTACATAGGAAAATGACTCTCCTTTCCTTGGCAAAACAGAAAAGAATGAATATTACACCTCACTAAATATTCCTGTCATCTGAAAGGAAGTGTACATCATGTCATGAAAAAATGGCCTGAAGCTTGGAAAATTGTTTGTCAAATTTTGTACAATTCTGACTCATGATGCCTGTGCATAAAGTTACAAAAGAGTCCCAGTTTTGTATTTTATTTGTATGTTAGGACTGGATATTGATAATCTGCTTTGAAATAATATGTTTGAGTGAGATAAATGTCCAAAAACAATTAATCTTTGCCACATTATTAGGGTTCCATGTTGAGATGCACAAGGCCTGTGGTAATCACTATTTCCATGTGATGGTCAATACGTCCATTCCCTTTTTATAACTACCAAAGCTTTGCAACACTAATAAATAATTGGATGCAGTTTGGTAGGTGAATTCCTATGAATGCGCATTTGCCTTTCAAAGATTTCCTATTTTCCAGTTGAATTTTAATAAAGCTCAATAACCATTTTGCATATTTTTTTTTCCGTACCTTGTCATGGAAACCTTGATTGCCTTCACATGTTTTTTTTTTTTTGTCAGTTCCAGTTTTTTTTATAGTTAGGCCCCTCAAAAGTTAACAAATCATGTTACTTGGAACTGGCCCAGCTTAAAACCTATTCAATATATTCTAATGCAATTTGGTAGGTATATTGGATATTCTAATGCAATTTGGTAGGTGTATTGGATCATACATTCAATATATTCAAATGCAATTTGGTAGGTATATTGGATCATACATTCCATATATTCTAATGCAATTTGGTAGGTATATTGGATCATACATTCAGTTTATTCTAATGCAGTTTGGTAGGTATATTGTATCATACGTTCAATATATTCTAATGCAATTTGGTAGGTATATTGTATCATACATTCAATATATTCTAATGCAATTTGGTAGGTATATTGTATTTCAGTATTTTCTAATGCAATTTGGTAGGTATATTGGTTCATACATTCAATATATTCTAATGCAATTTGGTAGGTATATTGGATCATACATTCCATATATTCTAATGCAATTTGGTAGGTATATTGGATCATACATTCAGTTTATTCTAATGCAATTTGGTAGGTATATTGTATCATACGTTCAATATATTCTAATGCAATTTGGTAGGTATATTGTATTATACATTCAATATATTCTAATGCAATTTGGTAGGTATATTGTATTATACATTCAATATATTCTAATGCAATTTGGTAGGTATATTGGATCATACATTCAGTATATTCTAATGCAATTTGGTAGGTATATTGTATCATACATTCAGTATATTCTAATGCAGTTGGTAGGTAAATTGGATCAAAAATTGAATATATTCTAATGCAATTTGGTAGGTATATTGTATCATACATTCAATATATTCTAATGAAATTTGGTAGGTATATTGTATTATACATTCAATATATTCTAAAGCAATTTGGTAGGTATATTGTATCATACATTCAATATATTCTAATGCAATTTGGTAGGTATATTGTATTATACATTCAGTGTATTCTAATGCAATTGGTAGGTATATTGGATCAAAAATTCAATATATTCTAATGCAATTTGGTAGGTATATTGTATCATACATTCAATATATTCTAATGCAATTTGGTAGGTATATTGTATCATACATTCAATATATTCTAATGCAATTTGGTAGGTATATTGTATCATACATTCAATATAATCTAATGCAATTTGGTAGGTATATTGGATCATACATTCATTTTGTACTTAATTAGCAATATTCTTGTCCTCACATGGTAACTCAGAATGTTGTTTGCAATGATGGTAGCTCAAGAACCATAGCTCACCATATTCTGATGGAATTTGCTAGGAACATTTTCTTTTACACTAAACATGCATTTTAGTGTTTTATTTCATTTTCCCAAACAGTTATGGTCCAAGTCAATCCGCTTCATATCTCTACCTGGTCTGATGCTTGTAATCTCAAAAACAATTCAACATAACATGATGAAATTTAATGTGAACTTTGTTTCATAGACTTTGTGTCTCATTTACTTAACATCCTTTTGTTGCTCACATTGACAGGACTATGAGGAGTTGGAGTAAAAAATTCCATGTCATCATTTACATGAGTTATGTCCCCTGAATGCCCATCTCCTTTGATTTCTTTACATAGATTCCTCTGTTTACGGTCACATGAAACTTACTGTAGTGAACAGGGCCGATTTTGACGAACCCATTGCTACTAGTTCAGATTTATCATCATCATTATTATTAAATATTAATATTAGTAGTATTTGGCATGAATATAATTCCACAATATTATTAGCAGTAGTATTTGGCATGACTATCATTCCACAACATAAATAGTAGTAGTATTTGGCATGAATATCATTCCGCAACATTGATAGCAGTAGTCTTTGGCATGAATATCATTCTGCAACATTGATAGTAGTATTTAGCATGACTGTCATTCCGCAACATTGATAGCAGTAGTCTTTGGCATGAATATCATTCTGCAACATTAATAGCGGTAGTATTTAGCATGACTATCATTCCACAACATTAATAGCAGTAGTATTTGGCATGACTATCATTCCGCAACATTGATAGCGGTAGTCTTTGGCATGAATATCATTCCACAACATTGATAACAGTAGTATTTGGCATGACTATCATTCCACAATATTAATAGCAGTAGTATTTGGCATGACTATCATTCTACAACATTAATAGCATTAGTATTTAGCATGACTATCATTCCGCAACATTGATAGTAGTATTTAGCATGACTATCATTCCACAACATTAATAGCAGTAGTATTTAGCATGAATATCATTCCACAACATTAATAGCAGTAGTATTTAGCATGAATATCATTCCACAACATTGATAGCAGTAGTCTTTGGCATGAATATCGTTCCACAACATTAATAGCAGTAGTATTTAGCATGAATATCATTCCACAACATTAATAGCAGTAGTATTTAGCATGACTATCATTCCACAACATTAATAGCAGTAGTATTTGGCATGACTATCATTCCGCAACATTGATAGAGGTAGTCTTTGGCATGAATATCATTCCACAACATTGATAGCAGTAGTATTTGGCATGACTATCATTCCGCAACATTGATAGAGGTAGTCTTTGGCATGAATATCATTCCGCAACATTGATAGCAGTAGTATTTGGCATGACTATCATTCCACAATATTAATAGCAGTAGTATTTGGCATGACTATCATTTTACAACATTAATAGCATTAGTATTTAGCATGACTATCATTACACAACATTAATAGCAGTAGTATTTAGCATGACTATCATTTCGCAACATTGATAGCGGTAGTCTTTGGCATGAATATCATTCCACAACATTGATAGTAGTATTTAGCATGAGTATCATTCCACAACATTAATAGCAGTAGTATTTAGCATGAATATCATTCCACAACATTAATAGCAGTAGTATTTAGCATGAATATCATTCCACAACATTGATAGCAGTAGTCTTTGGCATGAATATCATTCCACAACATTAATAGCAGTAGTATTTAGCATGAATATCATTCCACAACATTAATAGCAGTAGTATTTAGCATGACTATCATTCCATAACATTAATAGCAGTAGTATTTAGCATGACTATCATTCCACAACATTAATAGCAGTAGTATTTGGCATGACTATCATTCCGCAACATTGATAGCGGTAGTCTTTGGCATGAATATCATTCCACAACATTGATAGCAGTAGTATTTGGCATGACTATCATTCCACAATATTAATAGCAGCAGTATTTGGCATGACTATCATTCTACAACGTTAATAGCATTAGTATTTGGCATGAATATCATTCTACAACATTATTCTGTGCCCTCTTTTTCAGGTATTACAGCATTAGAGATGGCAGAAGGTAAACCACCATATGGTGATATACATCCCATGAGGGTATGTTTTAATTTTTGATAAATAAAATAAATATATTATCTCTCTTGTATTTTATGTTGATATTTACAATTTGTCATTTAAAACACCATTAAATGTGGAAGTCATGACAAAGAAAAACAAAGATCACACTTGTTATGTTCAATGAAGCTGTTTATGGTTGATCAAAAGATGTCAGGTGTTGAAATGTTTTGTCATAGCATGAAGTAAGCATTTCTTGTGCACATAAAACCCTCCAATACTTGTCATGAAATGTGCATTTTCTAATTCTGTGTGCTTTCTACATTTGGCTCACCCTGCCATAAAGCCAAGTGAGCTTATATTATGATCCTGCTTGTATTGTGTGTCATCTGTGAGCAGTTATTGTTGTTAAGGGGTTTAACTCCTTTTTTTGAGTGCAAGGTAGGCTATACATGGTAACCATTAAAACTGGTGGAGAAAGAACCTGGGAAAACCCCAGGAAGAACCACCGACCCATGGGAAGCTACTGGCAAGCTTTCTCATGTACCCATAATGGCCAAGCCTGAGACTTGAACTCATGCAGAGGTCAGATGACATTGATCTGTAACAGTGAGCATTTTAAACTGCTTTGCTATGTGGGGCCCTGTGAGCAGTTATTATTTTCAGCTTCTAAAAAAGTCAGTTGACTGATTTCAACCAATCTTGACAGAACACACTGGCATGAAGGCTTTCCAATTGTGTACAGATGATGCCAGTCCACTCTCAGATATGGCTATTGTTACTAAAAATAGAAAAACATTTAATTGGCCTGATCTCAAAAATAGCTAAACAGAATTTGACCTAATGAAAGGGAAAGTATTCTTGCATGAATGCTTTTTCAGTTATAAACAGATGATTCCAACCTGCCATCAAATATGCCACTGTCACATAAAATAAAAATAAATTTTTATACAAAGGACATTGACATGAAGCCATTTAAAACTCAAATGACACAGAAACACATCGTGATTGTCAGCTTTAAGTGTATTCTTTAATAAAACCACTGGACAGAATTTGACCAAATTTGGCAGAAAGTATTCTGGTATGGAGGCTTTTCAGATTTATACAGATGATTCCAGCTGATCATCAGATACAGCCAACATTTTATGAAATGGAAAACTTTAAAATGAATTCTTCTCAAAAGCCACTGAATTGAATATGATGAATTTTCACAGAAAGTGTCTTGTTTTATAGGCCTCTAAATTTTATGTAAATTCATTTTATGTGATTCATTATCAGTTGTAGCCACTGTTGCTAAAAATAGGAAAACCTGTACCATCGTAGCTCAGACTTTTATGTCAACTACCCACGTATTCAACTTTTTGGTAGATGACACTAAGGTGAGTGATCAGAGGCAGACTGAGGCTTCTTTTCACATCAGTTCTATGGATGGACAATTTTCTCATACAGCTAACTATAAAGTACAAGCAATTAAAGGCGGTAAAGGTAATTTAATGAAGATAAAAGGAAAGAAATTCAGCCCAGTAGTTTTATTGTCATATTGTTGTATAAGATTCTGATGGACATCAACACATGAAAGGCTATTTAGTTTCCAGCCCATTTAGTGTCTTGCCCATTGCTCAGTAGCTGGCCCAGGCTGGTTTGGTTAGATTTTGAACCTACAGGTCACAGATTTTTGACCCAGCATGCTAACCACTGAGCTGTCACAGCTCCCACAAATAACATGAACCCTGAGACGAAATCAGACAAAATCTTCCTAATTTTTTTCAAAATGTCTACACAAAATGAGATTTTTCAGTATCTAGTGATGCTTATCACAATTGGTGGAGGGGTTCCACACATAACAGTAGAAGAAAAAATTAAAATAACTTAAATTTTAAGATGGGTATTTTATTTAGTGGAAAAAAGATTTCCAAAATAAAAGAGGATTCTTTCCAAAAAAAATAGAAAAATGTGTGACTTTATTAAAATTCTTGTTTGCTTAATGTTAAGTGAAAAAGGCATTCTTTCTAGCAAAGCAATAAGAAAAGAATTTGAGGAAGAAAATTTGAGAAGTTTAGTTAAACTGGGGTCAGGATTCTGGTATCAAATACCCTGCTATCAGAGAGTTCTGTTTTGTACACATGTAGCAAAGAACAAGACAATAAAAAAAAACATCTCAGTCTGTAAGAATTTTTATTCAAGTATGTTTCATCCATCCAGATTTCTGTGTAATATTTTTTATTTATCTTTTAATGAACAGGCCATCTTCATGATTCCAACCAAACCTCCACCATCTTTTAGAAACCCCGACAAATGGTCATCAGAGTTTATAGACTTTGTTCAGAAGTGTCTAGTCAAGAATCCAGAACAGAGAGCCACAGCAGCAGAACTATTGAAAGTGAGTCATTGCATGGCTTTTCAAGGTGTTTTTGAGTAAAATTATTTGTAACTTAGCACACATACACAAAGTACAGGGGAATTGTTATACTATACCTCCATGTTAGAGTCAGCATTGGCAACTGTAGATCATTTTTGTTTATGTCATTATATATGCAGGTTAGCTTTGCAGTCATCTAACAGTTCAATTTTTTCACAGATGATTCTTCTCCCCCAGTTGAAGGAGAATAACATTTCCAGCCTGAAACCAATTTTGTGTGCTCTAATCAATTTTTTTGTCATATTTATTTTAATTTGTAAGTAAAGGTCCAAACCAACTAATTCCATAATAATTTATCTATAAAAGATATACAACACGTCAATTATTTTATCAAAATTTGATACAATTTTATATACTGCCTTGGAATTAAGGCCAGTGGGATACAGAGTATCTATGAATCCAGCAACTTTCCTTTATCAGTCTATTCATCTCTCCATGCGCAATATCTATTAGCATGAACAAAAATCAAGTAAAGAGTGATTATTTGTATTAAAATATATTGAAACATTAGAGGAGAACTGAAGATCGCTATAATTTTTTTATATTGAAGTGATGATTATTCATTCTCTTATAAACTTGTTGAAGTGTTTATCCAACATATTACATGTTACATTTTGTAGAGGTTATCAAATGAACATTATAATCCATGTAAATTTATATGCTAAGGGAGGCAACTCAGCATTAGCTAAATGAGGAGACCTGATACTAGTTATCATAGATATCTACTAGTCACAATTGAAACAATGGCCAGTGCATTTTGAAAGGAAATCAGAATAATTTCTACCCCACCCAAAAAATAAATAAATAAATATTTCAGATGTTAATATAACTTTTCTAGTGACTTATAAAGAAAGGAAAATACAGAAAAATATAGCGTTAAAAACAATTAATATCTCGGGAGTTATGTTCTTTAGGTTGGTTATATGAAAAAGTATTTTTAAACTAAGTCATCAGCATTTTCCATGCTTTAATTTGTTGTTCTTTATTTTTATGCTTTTTGGCGATATCTAAACATGTACTATGTACCTCATCTTACTTGTACTGTATATATCTAAGGTCAAAAATAATTTTAAAAAATTGTTTTTCCAGTTGACCCACAGTCCATGTTTATCATTACTGACCAAGCATCTTTTTTCCCCCAGGGTAAAATAAAAAATAAAAAGTATATAAAAATATCCCAGATTGATTTGTGCATCAAATTGAGCTGGTTTTGCCCAGTACTTGAAGTGCTTTGTATATAATATATACTGATCTATATATAATGTTTAAAAAGAAAACCTACCTACCTACCGTAATTTTGACACAAGTGCAATAGGAAATATACATGGGGGGGGTGCCTAAACTTGTTTGTACTATATATCTTAACTTGTTCTATATATCTAAAATTTCTTGAAATATATATCTCAGTTTGAACTATATATCTCAGCTTGAACTATATATCTCAACTTGAGCTATATATCTCAACTTGAACTATTTATCTCAACTTGTACTATATATCTCAAGCTGAACTATACATCTCAACTTTCTTGAACTAAATATCACAACTTGAACTGTTTATCTCAACTGGTACTATATATCTTATTAGCACTATATATTTAAATTTACTTTTTGTCATTGTACATCTTATTTGTCACTATATAAAATTACTTGACTTTTTATATCTTTCTTGGCACAGTAATATTTAAACTAACTTGGCATTATGTATTTGAACTTTACTTGGAACTATGTATTTAAACTTTAGCAAATTTATGAGTTTTCTTATAATTTTTTCCAATGGAGATTTGACAGATCTCTCAACATTTTCTTTGTCTTTCCATGGTTTAAAACCTTCAAACTTGATAGTAATTTTGAATAGCCAATAATGATTGTACCTGAGGAAAACTTCATGATATTGTTGGAATTATTGTAAGCATGATAATGAAAAATATCAATTTGAGGAGAAGTGTTGAAAACAAAATGAAATCCAAGATAAAGATAGCCATTTAGTCACATAACTATATACTGATTTTGCTTTGTGAATCCAGCATGAATTTATCCTCAAAGCCAAGTCTTGTTCAAACAATGATATACTATTTGCCTTGTGATTAGAAAATGAATTTATTGTCAAAGCTAAGTCGTGTTCAAATAATTATATACTGGTTAAGAGCATGAATTTATCATCAAAGCCAAGCCTTGTTCAAATAAGTTTGTCCTGATGGCTTTGTGATTTCAGCATGAATTTATCATCAATGCCAAGCCTTGTTCAAATAAGTTTGTCCTGATGGCTTTGTGATTTCAGCATGAATTTATCATCAATGCCAAGCCTTGTTCAATACTACAAAGAATGATTTTAGAGGCAAGAGAAATTCAAGAAGAACAATCTTTGAACGCTTTCAATGGAGAAGATGAGGTAACATTCTCTCTTTATAAGACATTTTACATTCTTAAATGTTCAGGCCTGTGTTAACATTAGTTTTTTCTGTGTATGTAATTTTTTTTTCTTCACATTTTTTAACATTTTGGACTTTGTAATTTTGACAAAAAGCATGTTAGCAACATGAAGCAGACAAAGGAAATTTGGTATACTTTTTTCTATTTCTATTTTGATGACCTGAGTAGATTTTCATACCATTACATTCTTGAAAGTCCTTTTTCTTATATGTCGGTGGAGTTGCAGCTTTTGTTGAACATTACATTATATCAGTATTGTTAGTATCTCCTTTATGTCATCAGTGTCATATGCAGACCATCAGACTTATTGCTTCAAGCATTTCCATACCATGCTGCCGTAAGACTCTGCATAAGGAAATTAACTCTTCTCCTGCAGATTTTAGTTATGCCGTGCAAATCTGTAAAAACTTACAGTGGAATTAATACTGAATTTAGTGGAGATTATTTCATTCCATAAAACATTCCAGTAATACTGTATCAGCATGAACATGGATACTCTACCTTTTACCTAGAGGGGTTCAACAATTGCAATCTGACACCAGTTCATTTAAGACGGTATCCATATCGTGTCAGTATATATTCATGAATAGGCATTGATGCAGATTACTCTTTATTGCTAGGGCCAAGATAATGGCAGTAATTTAAAAGAAGCAATGTAATTATCATTCCATAGGGAGAGGATGAGGTTGAAGGAGGTACCATGGTACGGTCGTCAGATCAGGATGGCACCATGAAAGCTGGATCACAGGCGGGTAAGTCCCTGACAGAACTGTTGAATGTCCTGACTCTACCTATCCATGACCAGCTGTCTGTCACTTGTCTATCTGAAATTTGAATGGACTGCTAGCCAAGCAAAATGTGAACAGTTTTGTAAGGACACCTATTATATGTAACTTAGTCCGACTTGGAGTATATTTTACCACCCTAATATTTAGTTGCCAAGACAGATTACACTATGAAATGGCTGAAAAATTTAATTGCATCATTTCACATCAACTTTGCCTGAAATTTTTAATATTAACCAAAAATTGATCTCCCAATAAAGTGGTGAAATTTTCAAAAAGAAACAAATAAATTTCATGGAAAATTATGCGCTGATGAGGATGGTTCATTATGATGATGCATTTAAATTATTGCCAGAGCAGGTGAGTCTGACCACCTACATGCATAAAATGTCATTTAAAATAAACTAAAATTCTTCCAACAACCACCCCACATATAAATTATTAATAGAAAATTAATAGAAACTTTAAGAACATGCTGAATCTAGTTGGATAAATTTGATATAATCATTTAAAATTGTATATTTGAATTTAAATTGACAATCACCTATGTGCTCGAACATCAAGTCTGCATCTAACAACAAGCTTTCAGTAATGCCTGATGCGATGTCAAGCCTGCATTTACCAGCAAGCTTCATTAATACCTGATACAAAGCCAGGAATACTATCTGTCAACAGACCACCAAAATTGCCGTATATTTCAGATTGAGTGACATATGGTGATGGATTTATCAAGCATATTTTAGAATAGAGATAGCAATGAATTATAATGGCGTTCTTAGCAATAGTCTTTTTTTCTTTCATGAACATTTATTTATTAAGGACATTATTTTACACTAGCAAAATTTAATGGCAGTTGGATAAAAGATTATTAAAACATGAAATACATTGTTAGAGCCCTCAACAGATTTCAAAATGTTTGCAATATTATCAAATGAGTCATGTTTAGGCAATGATAGGATTGGTCAGTGGGCCGTTGGAATTTAAGAAATTCAACAAGTAACTGACAGGTGTGTGGAGAAACTGCTAATTAGTTATTACAGAATTATAGAGATCTTCAGACGTCACAGTATTGATTAGTCCTTTTCTTAAGGAGACATGAATTCATGTCTTCAGTTGCAGAATGTTATGGTCCACTTTAACAGATTTAAAAAAGATATATAATGTTACCTTTTTCCTTCCATCTGTCTGCAAAGTTTTGCAGGCACTGTGATGGGGCAACCATATTCCATCATCATTACTTGCATGAGATATCCATGTTCCATCATCATAAGTATGATGTGGCATCCATGTTCCATCACCGTCAGTGTGATTGGGCATCCATGTTCCATCATCATGACTTTGATGTGGCATCCATTTTCTGTCATCGTGACTGGGAAGGAGTATCCATGTTCCATCATCATGACTGTGATATGGCATCCGTGTTTGATGTATTATTGCATTTAATTAGAAGATTTTGTAGAGGGACAATTGATCCAAATTCATTATGAGAACACATTCTGTTTCTCTGATGGTTGTGTGTATCTGTAGAGTAGTAGTTCTTTCTCAGTCATTGGTGGTAATTGAATAGAAGCTGTGCTGTACACTATATTGTGAACCTTTTGATCTGGACTAATCTGGTTTTAAAGAACTAAAAAGATATTTGGACATGTAATACTACTTTATGGACACTTGTACAGGTGATCTTCTTGTAAGAAATTTGGAAAGTGTTAAACTTATTATGTACTGCAATATGTGCTGTTTATATCGGATTTAGTAGATGCATTAGTGATAACACTGGCATAGTGGTTAGAGTGTCCGCCTCGGAAGCGGAAGGTCGTGGGTTTGATCCCCGGCCAGGTCATACCAGAGATGTACAAAAATAGTACTAACAGCTGCCTCGCTTGGCGCTCAGCATTAAGAGGCTAGTGTTAGGACTGGTCAGCCTGGTGTCAGGATAATGTGACTGGATGGGACATCATGCTACATGTCTGCGGCATGATGCCCCAGTGCTAGACATCACTATAAGCTACCACACTGGAGACATCATAGTGATATGACTGAAAAATTGTTAAAGCTATGTTAAAAATCCAAATCACACACATACCATTTTCAGATCAAGAGAATCTATATATGGCAGCCAGTTTTATGAGACCCCAAACACCACTTATATAGAATCATTAACCTCATACAAGTGGTTGGCAACATTCTCATGTACACATGGGAGGCAAGAAATCACATGACAAGCATCATTCTGCCATGAAAGCCCCTCAGACCATAATACCTCGACTTTGATCCATTTTTGAAAATCTAATTTATGATATAAAAATGTTTATCTTGCTATATTTCTTTTTTTTTTAACATAAAACTTGCAACAAGGCATAAAAATAAAGATGTCGGGCAGCTAAAATATGTTCTTACAAGAAATGAATTGTAAAAGTATGCAGAAAATATGCGACATCACTTCCACAGGCAATAATGTTTTTTTCTGACAAATCATGTAATATAAGTTTATCAAAACATTTATTGAAAAAAAAATAACAAGGAATCATAGTATCTGACAACACATTTAAAGCAGTACAAGATTTAACAATAATACAAATCAAAAGCAGCATGCCTGAGAACAAATAAAAATAGCAAAACATAGTGATCACTTTAGTAAACACACAGTTTACTAAGGATACAAATTCATTATTTCTGTATTAGAATATTAATCCCTATTATAAAATCTTTAACTCATGGACATTAAATGAGTAGGTAATTAGGGTTTGATCATTGACATCTATGTTAAATTAGAAAGTATTAAGGGATTGATCATTGACATCTACATTAAATTAGAAGCTATTAATGGTTTGATCATTGACATCTACATTAAATTAGTAGGTATTAAGGGATTGATCAATGACATCTACATTAAATTAGAAGGTATTAAGGGTTTGATCAGTGACATCTATGTTAAATTAGACAGTATTAAGGGATTGATCATTGACATCTACATTAAATTAGTAGGTATTAAGGGTTTGATCATTGACATCTATGTTAAATTAGATGGTATTAAGGGATTGATCAATGACATCTACGTTAAATTAGACGGTATTAAGGGATTGATCAGTGACATCTACGTTAAATTGGACAGTATTAAGGGATTGATCAATGACATCTACGTTAAATTAGACGGTATTAAGGGATTGATCATTGACATCTACGTTAAATTAGACGGTATTAAGGGACTGATCAGTTTCATCTACATTAAATTAGACAGTATTAAGGGATTGATCATTGACATCTACGTTAAATTAGATGGTATTAAGGGATTGATCATTGACATCTATGTTAAATTAGTAGGTATTAAGGGTTTGATCATTGACATCTATGTTAAATTATAAGCAGCAGAGGGGGCGAATCCGACAACTTTTTAGACAAATTTCGATTAAGGCCTCAAAACGACAAATAGAGCCTTCCTTCGAAATCTCACTTTTCGAACAAAAAAAAAATAAAGTCTCCGTTTGGCAAATGGAGCCTTAGCGTTTTTTACTCGAAAACGCTATATTTCGCCACAACATCTCGTTGGTGTTTTCCCGTGGTAATCATCGGGCGTCCCGCGTCGATGTCATCGCCCCCTCTGCTGCTATGATCTTACAAACAGAGTGATCACTAACTCCTCCTCTTGTAGGTCAATTAGGTTATTTGACTGATCGGTAATTCTAAAATTAATTCTCGTTAAAAACCGATCATGGCATCGCATATAGACCGGATTAATCGGACTCTCAATGATCAAAAATCCCGGAGGGGCTGTTGGTGAAAACGAATAAAGGATATACCCCTGTTGAGCTTGATTTGATTGCTTGGTATCCACCTGGTAACTCCCTTCGATAACATCGCACACTAGATTAATCGCTATCACCGATGCAATATTTACGTTGTATGGAGCAATATGCCTACCACCATCTCCGTTATCGTATCTGAGGATAGTTGATGGGGGGGCGTCCGCGGGTGGATTCTTAGGCCATCCTAGTATGGTTCTTATTGAACTGTTATAAATATCAACCATATACCCCGGTGTGCTTATTTCAATCGTCGACGATAACGTCGGTTCATGAACCGTAATAGCGATTTTTGATTCTTTTCCTGTGATCGATTTTATCCTGCGTTGAAATTCTTTATTGATTTGCTCTATTTGGTATGACCCAGTTGGTATTGTAACCTCCTCCCAGTTTGGGGTCCCATCGGGTTTATTTGTCCGTGCAAAAACCAGCGAGTTATTAGGTTGTTGTCCGTTAAATGCGTTCGCTCGAATATTAGGCCAACTGTGATATATTCGCAATTTTGCCAGCGCTATTTCCTTCACTGGAACCGGCGACGGGAAGTTCACACTGAATTCGGGTTTCGTTGACGTTATTGATATCATATTTGTTTGTACCGGAGTGGTGTTCTCCGCGATCCGTTGAAGCAACTGAAACCCTTCGGGGTTCAGCGACATTATTATTATTCGTTGTCTTTAGTGTCTAATTTCAGCAACCAGGTGGTTCCGGCTTCCAGTTAAAAATCCTCGATTTTTGACATCGCGGAGCTATACAACTGGACCATCGTGGAGAATTCAACATCGGATACGAACAAATTATCAATCGATAATGAGATCAACCCGGATAATTTCGAGTACGCGTCGGATACTATTTGATGTTTTACTGTATACTCGTTGAGTTTTTTCTGAAAACACGATGATATCTTTTTAGTGATTGCGTTGGCGACTCCAGCAACTGTTGTCATCGCGGAGACAGCGATTGGAACAGCGATCGGGGCTATCGTGGTTACCGTGGATAAAATAACACCGGTGCCAGCTACTATACCCGACACCGAGTACACGACCGCGTCGATGGTGGTTATTTTACGACGGTATTTTTTTATTTTTGCACAGTATTGTTCGGAAAGCGTTTTTAAGTTCGCGGAGAATTCTTTTGCGGTATCGAATCGATATTGATGTGACGTCGGTGATACCTCTGATTCAATTACCCTGGTGGTCATTTTATTCTAAAAGAGCTAGTGTTTTTAATTACTTAGATTCGCTACAAATTCCACATACCATGTGATGTTTGCCCGGGTTAAATTTCCATCAACGGCATAAATTGTAAACTGTTCAGTTGCGTTCTTGTCTATAATTGTTGATATTGTATTGTTAAACCCGGATGAACTCGACGATAATATATTAAACTGCATCATTGAAACCAGTGTCATTCGATAAATGCCCTTAACAGTTGCGGTAGTATTTACTGTATTCTGTGTAGGAGTCCAATCGAATGATCCATGCCGAATTGTGTATACTGTGTTGATGATGTTCTCATGAGGGATTTTTATTTTTTTGAATTGCTCTGCTACTCTCGGTAGTCCGTCTTTAATCGCTTCAACATCAGTTCCGATTATTTCTATTCTCCGCAAATTCGCGTCTATATTATTCTTGTTCGCTGCAACCCTAGTAATGAGTATATCTATTTCCTGTATATGCGCGTCCACATTTTTTTTGTTCGCTGCAACCTTAGTAATGAGTGTATCTATTTCCCGTGTATGCGCGTCCACATCTTTTTTGTTCGCTGCAACCTTAGTAATGAGTGTATCTATTTCCCGTGTATGCGCGTCCACATCTTTTTTGTTCGCTGCAACCTTAGTAATGAGTGTATCTATTTCCCGTGTATGCGCGTCCACATCTTTTTTGTTCGCTGCAACATCAGTTTTGACTGTTTCTATTCTCCATTCATGCGCGTCTATATTATTCTTGTTCGCCACAATATCAGTTTTGATCGTTCCTATTCTCTGTTCATGCACGTCTATACTTTTTTTATTCGCTACAATATCAGTTTTGATCGTTTCTATTTCCCCTGTATGCGCGTCTATATTTCTTTTGTTCGCTGCAACATCAAGTTCGATTGTTTCTATTTCCCCTGTATGCGCGTCTATATTCCTTTTGTTCGATGCAACATCAGTTTTGATTGTTTTTATTTCCTGTCCATACACGTCTATATTTCTTTTGCTCGTTGCAACATCAGTTTTGATCGTTCCTATTTCCCGTGTATGCGCGTCCACACCCTTTTTGTTCGCTTCAATATCAGTTTTGATTGTTCCTATTTCCCGTGTATGCGCGTCCACACCCTTTTTGTTTGCTACAATATCAGTTTTGATTGTTTCTATTTTCCGTCCATGCGAGTCTACATTATTTATGATCGTTGCAACATTAGCGCCGATTATTTCTATTTCCCGTTCATGCACGTCTACACTCCCTTTGTTCGCTGCAACATCAGTTTTGATTGTTTTTATTTCCTGTCCATACGCAGTGATATCATTTATAGTTGTTGTAATCTCATCCAGCTTGGTATTTTTTTTACCAAAGAATTTATCAAAGTTGTCATCGATCCTGTTAACATTTTTTCGTAACGTGTAAAATTGGCCCGACAGCGTTGTAAACTCCGAAATAGTATTTTTTATTGTTGCAAGATTCGGTTCGGTTACCGTCGGGGTCCCGAAAAAACTAGCGGTAGTGAGCTGTATATCGGTGATAGATTTTTTCACCTCGGTGGCAGATTTTTTCACCTGCGCGTCAAGTTTGGTCACCGATCTATCCAACCTTATAAAACCGTCTTTGACTAATGTTACCGCCGATATATGTTCACCCGGTTTGAGTCGTCCGTCGCCGGTATACAGCGCGATAGTGCCCTCGGCGGCGTCACGCTGTCGTGTTAAAACGTCATCCAGGGACACATTACCGGATTTCAATTTACCCTGGCGGTCTTGAAATACAACTATTTCGCCTGGGTCAACACTGGTTAAATTCAACGTATCGGCGATTTCATCCTCGATTAGTTTTTTTATGTCATCGGTGGCGAGCGTTTCCGTGGATTCCTTCAGCGCCGAAACCGGTCGTCCCCAAATATCAATCATCGTTATTGTAAAAAAAAACGGCGTTTCTAATTAACCCGCCGGGCCTCTACGACCCCACTAGTGTATTCGTTTACAACTACATGAGGTGGTTTTCGCGATGATGAAATCGCCGCAAGTACGTTTAATACCTCACGGCCACATATCGGCGGGTCGCTTAATCGCTGTGTTGGCAACGTGGAATAAAACGCCCGGGCTGAACACGCCCGGACATACCGCATGAACTCGTTTGGCGGGGCTAACCCGTATGAATCAAAATAGACGATCGCGCGCGGATCAATCGCGTATGCAACCCAATGAGTTCCCGCTCCGGAGGACCCATCGAGGTTAATTATGCCTGTTTCAATATTCCTTGGTGCCGCCGGTAATTGATCCCTCATAAAAACACCTCTGAAGTTTTTTATCGCTAGCGCGTTTGCGGCGTCTATTAAATCAAAATTAGACATTGGAGTCATAGACTCAGGAGTCATTGACTCCCGAGTCAATAAACGGTTCCCGGTAGTCTTAGACCCTTTCCCGAGTACCATGAATACGGGGTTCCCGGTAGTCTTAGACCCTTTCCGGCCACGGGTCGTTTTTTTTTGTAGCCTTTCCCGGTTGCCTTCTTCAATGCCATCCCCGCCGCGGTACCAACGGCTCCTAACGCCGCCGCCTTAGCCACTGCTGGTGCGGCCGCGGCAATCAACGCTGGAATCGCAGCTAACAGCGGAAATATCCCACCGGTCTTTTCCATGTTTTTAATCGCTGCGGCCGAGAAATCTACCTGAACACCCTTTTTATTCTCCATCGCATTATTGAAATGTTTTATTTGACGCACCGTCAACGATATCTTATGATTACCACCTGCCATCTGTGACGGCTTCAGCGTTATTGTGGTCCCGCATTGTTTAGCCGACTTTGATCGTAATTTCTTGACTTGACCATCAGTCAACTCTACACTGACGACACTATACGACATTTTATTGTAAACGCGTTTGTGCTTTCAATTACATGTTTTCCACTGGTGCATCAATGATTCTCATTCGTCCACCAACACCTTCCAACAGCATTGATTTATCGCTGAGAATGACAGCAACCGCTCTATATTCGGCAATACCACCAGGACGTTGCACACGAGCTCGGAAGTGTATATCAACGACGGATTGTCTCGTTAAATCGAGATGTTCCAACGAAAAATAATAAATCGGATACAGGTTTTTAAAATCAAGTTGTGATATTTGCAAACCGGTGTCGACGTTTTGATCACGACCCATATATGACAGCAATCGATGATACACACGTGCGATATGGTTGTCACCGTAATTGAGTTGTATATCCTCGGATGGTTCCTGCTGTCCGTTTATTCTCAACGAGACCTCATTGACACCGATTTGATCAAATATCATATGGCTGCGTTCTTGGGAGCCTAATCGCGCCTTATTCTGTAGCGCTACAAATATATGACGCGGGGCTGAAACACCCTGTTTGGATGCCAGGTGCCATGTAAATATACCATCCATATTATCCTCTTTAGCATCAGTGGTTACTGTGAGCCAACTCAACAGTGATTTACCACCTGTCTCCATGAATGAGAGTAATCGCTGTTCTGCGGTGATTGATGGGGTCATTACTGGCATCCACAATACTATATTCTTTATATTGACCTTACCGTCGGCAACACCAGCATCATGCCAGATTGCATCATTATCATTGCCCTTTCGCACGAGTACTACTGTATGCTTAGCCCCATAGATGACTTTTCTGACGTTTCTGCAGAATCCGAATATATGATGCAGTGGAATCGCGCATGAAAACTGTCGGCGTTGTCCTTGCAACATCCCTACTCGTGTTGCAAACCCTAGATTGTAATTAGTAATAACATTTATGACATCGAAGCTCCCAGCTGGTCTTACATACCCGGCCGGTGCTGGATCAACCGCGGTGGCATGTGTTGCCTTTACCCTAGAAAACTGATTGTGTTCAGCGTTATCGGTAGTATCCTTCGCAAACATCATAGACGGACCAGCCGACCTTGTATAATCATCTGAGTATCTCGCTAGCCCGATTATCGTCGTTGCAACATCAACATCGCGTTCTATTGATTCAATTTCTCGCCCGTCAATGAGATATTTTGCGCTCTCAAATAACGCCATTACGCCGTTGTTGACAAAACCAACTCGGATAGTCGGGTTGTTGTCGTATGGTGCATTATCGGCAGCATTTGTCACGAGTTCCCCCTCAATTTCGATAAACGCTTCACACGGTAGAAAGTATTTACTGGTATCTTGGACTTGAAGTTCAATTCGCGATCGTAGATTCGGTTGCGTTGCATAATAAGAATAATATTGATAATCACGGACAGAATCATCCCTGCGCACTGGGGCATCCATATCAAACGCGGGATCAGCGGTTCGCGCAAACATTTCTATTATTTATCATGTTGATATTTTCAATTGCGATTTTTTCGTCGTAGACCACTTCCCGCTATCGCGTTCATGAGCGCGTTAGTGGATGACTCAGCCGCCAACGACTCTAGTTTTTCTTCCACGGCGTTATTTATTACTTTACTGACATTTGCAGGCATCACCGTCGTTGATGGCATCACCGGTGGTTTCTGTTTTTTTCTCCTGGATTTCACCAACGACATTAGTTTGTCCTTTGCTGCAGAAAGCGCCTTTCCGGCAACATCTCCAATGGCACTAATACCCTTATCACGAATAACATCAATAGCCTTCATTCCTAATTGTTTGGCTAACGGCGCTACTTTTGGAGCCATTCTTGTAAATAACCCCGCAATGGTGCTACCGAGACCATCTCCATAGTACGCGCGGTAAACAGGCAATCGCGAGTTTACCACGTAGACGAGTACTGGTTTATCATGGTTGTAGTGTATGATCATCCTTATTAAAAACACCAGTTTTCCAATTAATCATCCACGAGTTCGTCTATGAGCGTTCGATATGAATTAATGTCTATGATACCACCTGCAAATAACCGCTTGCAAATATCAGCGGCCTCATTGATTATTTCCGTAGAGTTATTTCCGGCTCGTTTTCCTCCGATTAATACCTCTAGCCGTGATATATCACTGAGAACACTACCAGGACAGGTAACACTAGCGTTTTCAACTAGACCACTACCACTTGGATACCCCTCTCCGCTTGTTTTTTTAGAACCAGCTTTTTTTTGACGTTTTTCTCGGACTTCTCCTTTTTGTTGTTGTTGTTGTATATCATAATCATCAATTCCCCTTCTAAATTCTTTATATCCCAATTCTTTTGTATCCAAGCGATCAACCCCTCTATTCGTTTTATACAACCAATTAACCCAGTCATCTCGTTTTATATTACTGTTTTTATACTCGTCTTTTAAAAAGTCTTTTCTTGAATGATAGCTTTGAGCGGCAAAATTACCAAAAACCCTATAATTGTCGATTTTCATTAATTGAGGTTGTTTTATTTGTGCTATAGCCCCTTCAGTGAGTTTATCTATAAAGGGGACTCCTTTTTGAGTGGAAATTTTTTGAAGTTCACCAACATCACCCTGTTCAGAATCATCAATATCAGCTAATCGTTCATACTCTCGTTGGGTTTTTATATCACTGGAAAGTTGTTTTATCCGTTGCTGTGTTTGTTCTGTCTCTGCTGCTATCTTTTCAAGCACAGGAAAAAGAGGCGCCTCTTTCCGTTCGCCCTCCTTAGGAATATCCCCGTATATTGCTCGTTCTGTTGCAGCTGTAACATCCTTAGTCGCTTTAGTTACCGGGGCAAACAGTTGTTCGCTTCCAACAGTAAAATCGGTTTGTAGTTGCTGCCGCGTTTGAAGTTGTTCTCGGACCCTGTCTCGTAACGGTATGAACTTTTTAAGCGCCGCTAGCCGCTCTCTGGCTAGCCGAGTAGTAAGTGATTCGCCTACCATTATTGCAATTGCGAAGCAATTTCTAATTTCTCGCCGGAGGCTCCGTCTATAATCCTTCTAATGTTTTTGATCTTACTAGAAATCTCCCGGCGTCGTTCATAAACACGTCCGAGTTTTTTTCGTATTATTTCAACGGCAGTAAATAGTCCAATGAATGCATTTGCGTCATTGTGGTACAAGTTTTCATTAATCGTATGTTGTAATCGTTTTACAAAAAAGTACTCGCGGGCCAGGGTAAAACGCCCCCGTTTCAATTGTTCGTTAATAATCTCATAATCGGATAATATTTTTTCACTGTCGAGACCATCAGATAATTCAATTCCTTGATTTTTTAATTTTGAAATCTCGGCTAATATATTATTGATGTCTTCGATATTCATTATTCTTATAAAACATCTTATTTCTAATATCAAAAATATTAATAAAAAAAAAATGAACCCCGTGTATCAATCCCGAGGTGTTTAATAATTCGTTTTCTTCCGGAATGGACAATTTATTGTCAGCGCCATAGGCGCCGGTGACTTCGTCAGCGCCATAGGCGCCGCTACATATGAAAATCGAATTATATGCCCGGTCTTTTTTGAGATTGCTGTTTGATATACTCGTTCTGCTACTTTTCGTATTGAGGCGATACAAATGTCAAAGTATCTACTGGCTTCATTCATCGACTGAAATATTTTTTCCTCGTGAGTTGTTGTATCAAATGACTTTACGGATTTTGCTTTCTTTGGGTATTTACCGGTTTGGCCTTTTTTGGTATTTTGACTCTGAGAGATGGCTTGCAAGTTTATAAGAGAATTATCAGTCTTATTATTATTAATATGATCAATCACAAGTCCATTTTCGATTAATCCGTTAAATGCTTCAAATACCACCCTGTGAACATGGTACTTCTTCTTTCCGGCACCAAACATCAGATACCCCTGATTACTTACGGTACCAACCGGCTTCTTCAGTTTGCGGTTTCTAACAATGCCGTCGCGAGATGCCTCGTAATTGACGAGCACAGGATGCGGCTGAAATTCTTGGTCCATTTGTATAATAATACTACTTGTCTAATTTATTATTTGGTTTAATTATGAATCTTTCAACGTAGTCTTGGGGGGTTTTGATGACGAAGTCGGCGGTGGGGTCAATGACGGCGTTTTTAATTCGCTTGTCATAATAGCGTTTTAGTTCCCTGTATCGCTTTCCGCCACAATTGATACACAACTGCGATTTTCCTCTTACACCGACGTGACAAACCAAGCACGGGAGGGGGCCAAGAGAACCATTACGAACGCTTTGTAAATGATACCCGCAGAATTCACCTCTACATGATTTATTGCACGGGGTTGTCGACCCAATCATCAACCATTTGCAGTGATTCATTATACTATATTCTTTCATTTAAATACTTGTTTTAATTATATGGATGAGTTCGAGAGATTAGCAGCAATTAAGCCCTGGAAAAATATTAAGTTCAATCTTGATAGAGTCCTCAAGGACACACCAAAAGCGTTAATAAACGATAAAACCCTGTTGAGTAAAATACGCGATTGTATCGATGAATTCAAGCGTGATGGTGCATCTCATAGTTGGTCAACATTTCGAATTGATGGTGTTGTTGATGCTACCATGAACGACAACCGCGCAGCAACGATAATATCACAACTTGACGGTAAAAGGTATTTCTTCAGAGTAAAATTCATTGTCCGGGTGGAATCAGGTAATTGGATCATACGTGATAAATTTGAACCAGTTCTCAGCGACATGAAAACAGTCACTGTCAGCCGCGACTCCAAGCCGGGGCTGTTAACCGGAATTGACAGACCATACTATGAACGAGCGTATCCTGAAACAGCAGTTGTTTATGGAATATACCCGTTAAATAAGAAACCTGATATCGGAAAACTGAAACCAATGAAACAGTCAACGGGGATAAATTGTGTAGCAGAACGAGTAATAGAGCATTTTACAAATGCGTGTCAAGGAAACAAATTGACTGATTTACGACGTAGCAAAATTAACCAGTGGGAACTAACCGTAAAAGAGCGTGGAGCAACCATCAGCGACATAGCGAGATTAGAAACGTCGTTGAGATTTCCAATAACCGTTACAACGATAACCGGTGAAGTATTATACGAATCAAAGTACAAATCAAATGGGGCCCCAATCAAAATTATTGATCATAACGAACACGCGTGGACGCCCGCGATCACAGTGTTTCCACGGGATAGAACGGTAAAGTATATACCCGAAGAATTCCTGGGAGAGAACGGGTTTCTCGCGGAGAGGAAACTATTTGATGCTATTGCCTACTTGTGTAAAAACGACCCTGTATCAGTGTGGTTACTTCGCAGCGCTGAAAACGATGCGGATACCTTTGATCAGTTTGTAAGACCAAACGGTGAATTATATCGCACTGAAGCGTTTCACAACAAGATGAAACAAACCGCCATGGAATTTGAGGAGCATGATGAACAACTGCTAACAAATTGTTTTACGATTCCATCGGTTGTAGCTCATGTTGCAGCAAGGAAAAATGCGTGGAGACCAACGCGCAAGGAATTTCTGCCGGATGTACAATCCAGTTGTTTGGAATACTATCACGGTGGACTATGGAACACTGAATACAACCGCGACGCTATGATCTCGGTTGATATGGTTGCCTGTTATCCAGCGAGTTTTCTCGGGTATGGATCCGCCGCTGAGTACTTTAGACGATTTGGACACCCCAGACATGAAATGACTCGTGTTGCTATTAATGGACCACTGCCTGATTTTGATTTAACCGGATTCGCTCGCATAGTATCATTCGAATTCGCGGCAGGACTCCATCGCTGTTGTTATATTTGGATCGGTAGACACATGGCTGAAAAGAAGTGGCTGCCAATAGCGCTGCTACGGTATATGATTGATTGTAGCATGCTTGTATCGTTGATTGTCAGTGACGCAATAATATCATACCGGGCGCAGACTGAAGTCTGGTTACCAGAACCAGAGCGTCTAGATAGCATAATTGACGAGTCCAGAGCACACATTGATGCCGACGAGGAATATATCATCGAATGGTCCAGGAGGATATTCAACCAACGAAACTGCGAGGCAAAAGATCTCGGTAGAAGAATAATTGGTAAGTTCACACAAGGTGGAAAAAACTGCGACTACAAACGATATTGCTCACGGCTGATTATAGATGACGCAGAATATGATTTCGTAATCAAGGACGCAGTGGCAAAAAATAGATACGTGAACTGCAAAACAGCTTTTTTGTCCAATGGAACAAAGTTGGGTACAGTTGTTACCTACAGCGATGGAGACAGCCCGGCATATCCACATTTGAGGGCGTCTATGCTGGGTTACGCCGCTATCAATTTATTCTCGATGATAAATAGATTTCCCGACACCGCGGTTAGAGTAGCCGTTGATTCATTTTATATAGACGTAGCGTATAAGGGAAACGTAGCCGGGTTTACTAGTCCGGACGAGAGTTGGGGTATATGGAGAATTAAAAATGAAATACGACGCGATTATTCCCCGTCAGCAGATGTCACCGTTGAAAATAATTACTTACGCGGTGATAAATTGTCAGAATGGTCTAATGCACCACCGTGTTCTGATCCAATTTGTAGACATAAAACAGTTTATTTAAGCGGCTGTGGCGGGTCAGGAAAGACGACTCGGGCAATTGAATTATTTCGAACGCGGGCAAGTATAATCGTGCTTACACCGACCCATAGACTAGCGCGAGAGATAAAACAACGAAATGTTGACGCCGTTACTTATCACAGCTTTTTTCGATACAGCGGCGGTGAGTGGACTCCTGATCGAATGGGTGAAAAATTTATTCCTGGGGTTATCATTTGGGATGAGATATGTACTGTTTCGTTAGATGTTTTACAAATGTTTCTTGATTGGTTGCTGCTCGCGAATACAGCGGTGATCATGTGTGGCGACCATGGTCAACCACCACCATTTGTCGGCGAGGGTCCACATGATTGGTTAAAGGGTTTTGTGGACTATTATGAAGAAACCGATACTGATTACCGAGCACTTGATGAACAACTGCGCGGGGTTAAAAAATTAATCAGATTACAGCCGGATAGAGTTCAGTGTGAAATAATCCGCGAGGTAATTCCGGAAACGCCGTTGAATGAATTCTGGGAAACATGGAGACCAAACGATTTGATTGTAGCGAGTAGAAAGATAGTCAGAGACACACTTCAGCGGAAGTTGTTTACGTTGCATAAGGAAAAGTTTCCAACGCGTCCAGTGCCGTTATGTTATAGACCCGCGGACACACGGCGGCAGAACATTGAAGTTGAAATTCCAGCCCCGACAGCGTCGGGGACAAAAAAACAAATTCTCGTGCTGAATGATATTGTGCTCGTTGATATCGGTGTCGTCGAGGACGCGCTACGTGCTGATAAATCCCCGTGGACGCTAGGATACGCAACAACAATACATTCCTCGCAGGGACTAACCATCACGGACACAATTGTTTGGATGGTTGATAATCGCATCGAATGGTCGAATCTAGTCTATCTTGCAGTGTCCCGAGTACGAAGGATAAATCAGCTTCGAAGAATTGTTATTGACGGAGTCAGTGACGGAGTCGCTGACAAGGTCAGTGACGACAAAGTCACCATCGATGCAAGCGTCATTGATAGAAAACTCTCGGGTTACCGCCAACAGGATAAAAAAAAACAGCGGCGTTTTGATATTGATGCCGAATTAATAATTGAGTTACGACAACAACAGAATAATCACTGCGCGAGTTGCAATTGTATAATGAGTTGGCGTTATTCGGATAAAGACACTCGCCAATTTACCGTGGATAGGATCGATAACAGTCTCGGTCATGTCAAAAACAATGTGAGGTTGACCTGTCTTGAGTGCAATAGACGCAACGGCGCTAGTTAAGACCACGTGGTGGCAATTGAGTATCGTTAGGTATCACTTGTAGTTGCTCGCGTGTAAATCCGCGCTGAGGAGCAGTTGAATCCAGTCTATAGATCGGTGATCTACCAGTTGATCGTGTTATCGTTGATATGTTATGTGTGGTAACACTCCAAATAGGATCAGTAGCCCTTTTTTTACCGCCTTCAAGCTCTCCTGGTTCATACAGATATCTAACAGTGACATCGCCGAGAATCGGCTTGGAAACGCTATTTATTTTTGATTTTCCGGGTATATACTCGTATTTAATCGCGTCGCTGGGCTTCATGTTGATTGCTCGGGTAATCTCGTTATTTAACGCTGCAATTACACCTGGCAACCTTTTAACCCATTCACGAGATCGTTTTTCTTGGATGAATTCCTTCGCGTATTGATATCCAAATAACCGTTCAGCGAGAGTCCGATTGAATCGTTCAACAATTGCCTGATCACGATGTAGTGCAGTATGACCTCGTCGTATCGCGACGCTATGATGTTTCAGCGTTGATAAAACAGCGCCGCGAAATTCACTACCGGGATCAACTTGTAATAGATTTGGCCAGCGCAGAGGGCCTCTTCGATAAATTCTTTCAAACGCAGCGGCTACTTCAGTTGCTGACTTTGTTTTTAACGGCTCCGCTTGTTTGTATCGACTCGCAACATCAACTACGGTTAGCGCGTATTTGTAACCGTTGTCATGCGGCAGAAATAGTATATCAGCCTGATGAACTTCATTAGGTACGCTGACATCAAAGCGCGAGAAGTTGATTTGTTTAGGCGGTGGTAGATAGATTTGCCATATAGCCTGTTTGGATAACCAATTAGCCGCAGTGGTCTTTGTTACCTTTGCAGCGCTTGCAAGCTTACCAATTGCGGCCTTCCCCTTCCAGTATCCTCTCGGAGAATAATAGATGGAATCCATGTTGTTATTATAAACACTATCGTTTTCAATTACCAGCGCGAGAAGCTCCGCTTCCAATCATTAATTTACCTTTCATAGCCGATTTTACCAACCATGAGGCCAATTTTTCTTTGACGGATTTATCAGGAATAGCATTTAATGCGTGAATTAATTTTACATCCGCGATATGACGCTGTTGCAGATCGCTACTTTTGTAGTAAGCAACATCATGAGCATGACACGCCTTATCGATAGCGTTTATTGGATACTCACCGGGTTTGGGCTGATTTTGATCATCGAGTCTAATATCTAATCGTGTTCCGGGGCCACAGTAGTTATATCCTGGGAGGTGTTTTTCTCCTGGATACTTTGCCCACGGTGTTCCGGGGAGTTTTGATAACTTGGCTGCAATATCACCTCCTCGCTTTTTTTTAAAACATCTCCGGGTCTAATAGAAATAAATCTAAATTTCTTTGTACCGCATTGTACACACTTACCAGTAAGCGCCGATCTGTTATTTCTTGTTGTAGCGGTTGTCATATCATTTGTGCCAGTACGCACTCTACACTTCACACAATATAGATCCATAATTTATGTATAGAAATATGAATATAATTGATTTTTCGGCGACTAAAACAAGAGAACCAGTTAAGCATGTTGCAGCGTTACCAAACTCGATCCGGATGATTATCATCGGACCATCTGGATCCGGCAAGACGCAATTGTTACTCAATTTAATAATGAGATGGATGAAGTGGGATAAGTTGTATTTGGTTGCTCCTAGCGTGGATGATCAACGATGCTACGAGGTGTTGAAAGATTTCAACGAGAATGCATCAGCGATCGCTAAAAAAAATGTTATTGAGTTTATTACAGATATCAATGATGCACCAGGTATCGATGATATTGATGGCGACGTTAACAATCTAGTCGTGTACGATGATGTTATGTTAGATAATCAAAAAAACCCAGCTAGGATATTTTCCAGAGGCAGGCATAAAAACACTGACGTGATATATGTCACTCAACGATACACTCAGATTCCAAAAGTAATTAGAGACAACTGTAATATTCTTGCTGTGTTCAACGGCGTTGATACACACACGCTACGAAATATTTGGCAGACATGGTGCGGCGGTGACATGGACTTTAATGTTTTTCGAAACTTTTTTAGTCATGCTCAGTCGACCCCACATGGATTCGTAACGATAAATTTACATGATCCTCGCACACGATATCGTATCGGACTTGACCAAATATTCGGTTAAATTGTAAATAACCACTTAGCAGCAGAGGGGGCGATGACATCGACGCGGGACGCCCGATGATTACCACGGGAAAACACCAACGAGATGTTGTGGCGAAATATAGCGTTTTCGAGTAAAAAACGCTAAGGCTCCATTTGCCAAACGGAGACTTTATTTTTTTTTTGTTCGAAAAGTGAGATTTCGAAGGAAGGCTCTATTTGTCGTTTTGAGGCCTTAATCGAAATTTGTCTAAAAAGTTGTCGGATTCGCCCCCTCTGCTGCTTTATAAGGTATTAAGGGTTTGATCATTGACATCTATGTTAAATTAGATGGTATTAGGGGACTGATCAGTTTCATCTACGTTAAATTAGACAGTATTAAGGGATTGATCATTGACATCTACGTTAAATTAGATGGTATTAAGGGATTGATCATTGACATCTATGTTAAATTAGTAGGTATTAAGGGTTTGATCATTGACATCTATGTTAAATTATAAGGTATTAAGGGTTTGATCATTGACATCTATGTTAAATTAGATGGTATTAGGGGACTGACCAGTTTCATCTACGTTAAATTAGACGGTATTAAGGGATTGATCATTGACATCTACGTTAAATTAGACGGTATTAAGGGTTTGATAATTGACATCTACATTAAACTAGAAGATATTAAGGTTTGATCAATGGCATATATGTTAAATTTGTAGGTATTGAGGGATTAATCAATGACATCTACATTAAATTAGAAGGTATTAAGGGATTGATCATTGACATCTACGTTAAATTAGTAGGTATTAAGGGATTGATCATTGACATCTACGTTAAATTAGTAACTATTAAGGGTTTGATCATTGACATCTACATTAAATTAGTAGGTATTAAGGGTTTGATCATTGACATCTATGTTAAATTAGTAGGTATTAAGGGATTGATCATTGACATCTATGTTAAATTAGTAAGTATTAAGGGTTTGATCATTGACATCTATGTTAAATTAGAAGGTATTAAAGGTTTGATCATTGACATCTATGTTAAATTATTAGGTATTAAGGGATTGATCAATGATATCTACATTAAATTAGTAGGTATTAAGGATTTGATCGTTGACATCTACGTTAAATTAGACGGTAATAATGGATTGATCAGTGACATCTACGTTAAATTAGACAGTATTAAGGGATTGATCAGTGACATCTATGTTAAATTAGACGGTATTAAGGGATTGATCAATGACATCTACGTTAAATTAGACAGTATTAAGGGATTGATCATTGACATCTACGTTAAATTAGACGGTATTAAGGGTTTGATGATTGACATCTACATTAAACTAGAAGATATTAAGGGTTTGATCAATGGCATCTATGTTAAATTTGTAGGTATTGAGGGATTAATCAATGACATCTACATTAAATTAGAAGGTATTAAGGGATTGATCATTGACATCTACGTTAAATTAGTAGGTATTAAGGGATTGATCATTGACATCTACGTTAAATTAGTTAGTATTAAGGGTTTGATCATTGACATCTATGTTAAATTAGAAGGTATTAAAGGTTTGATCATTGACATCTACGTTAAATTAGTAGGTATTAAGGGTTTGATCAATGACATCTACATTAAATTAGTAGGTATTAAGGGTTTGATCGTTGACATCTACGTTAAATTAGACGGTATTAAGGGATTGATCAGTGACATCTATGTTAAATTAGATGGTATTAAGGGATTGATCAGTGACATCTACAATTAATTAGACGGTATTAAGGGATTGATCAATGACATCGATGTTAAATTAGATGGTATTAAGGGATTGATCATTGACATCTACGTTAAATTAGACGGTATTAAGGGATTGATCACTGACATCTGCGTTAAATTAGATGGTATTAAGTGATTGATCATTGACATCTACATTAAATTAGACAGTATTAAGGGACTGATCAATTTCATCTATGTTAAAGGTATTAAGGGATTGAACATTGACATCTACGTTAAATTAGACGGTATTAAGGGTTTGATGATTGACATCTACATTAAACTAGAAGATATTAAGGGATTAATCAATGACATCTACATTAGATTAGAAGGTATTAAGGAATTGATCATTCACATCTACGTTAAATTAGTAGGTATTAAGGGATTGATTATTGACATCTACGTTAAATTAGTAAGTATTCAGGGTTTGATCATTGACATCTATGTTAAATTAGAAGGTATTAAAGGTTTGATCATTGACATCTACGTTAAATTAGTAGGTATTAAGGGTTTGATCATTGCAATCTATGTTAAATTAGATGGTATTAAGGGATTGATCAATGACATCTACGTTAAATTAGACGGTATTAAGGGATTGATCATTGACATCTACGTTAAATTAGATGGTATTAAGGGATTGATCATTGACATCTACGTTAAATTAGTAGGTATTAAGGGTTTGATCATTGACATCGATGTTAAATTAGATGGTATTAAGGGATTGATCATTGACATCTACGTTAAATTAGACGGTATTAAGGGATTGATCACTGACATCTGCGTTAAATTAGATGGTATTAAGTGATTGATCATTGACATCTACATTAAATTAGACAGTATTAAGGGACTGATCAATTTCATCTATGTTAAATTAGACGGTATTAAGGGATTGATCAATGACATCTACATTAAACTAGTAGGTATTAAGGGATTGATCACTGACATTTACATTAAATTAGATGGTATTAAGGGATTGATCATTGACATCTACATTAAAGTAGACGGTATTAAGGGATTGATCATTGATATTTACATTAAATTAGAAGGTATTAAGGGTTTGATCAATGGCATCTACATTAAACTAGTAGGTATTAAGGGATTGATCACTGACATTTACATTAAATTAGATGGTATTAAGGGATTGATCATTGACATCTACATTAAATTAGACAGTATTAAGGGACTGATCAATTTCATCTATGTTAAATTAGACGGTATTAAGGGATTGATCAATGACATCTACATTAAACTAATAGGTATTAAGGGATTGATCACTGACATTTACATTAAATTAGATGGTATTAAGGGATTGATCATTGACATCTACATTAAAGTAGATGGTATTAAGGGATTGATCAATGACATCTACGTTAAATTAGAAGGTATTAAGGGTTTGATCAATGGCATCTACAAATAATAAGCCACCAAGAAAATTTGTGATTTCACAGTATCAGAGACGTACATGGCTGACAAACAAACAAAAGGACAAAAGATTGATTATAATGAATGAATACAATTAAAACTATGCAGTATATTATATGAATATGAAGAATTCAGTAGATTACCTCCAGCCAGCTGTCATTTTAATCGCTAATCCCCAACCCAATATTAATTGCCTCTGCTGCCCACCAACCCATAGCCAGAAATTATGCAAAAAAAATATGCTTCTGTCAGGAGCATTGTTTTTGGACTAAAACGTATCTGATGGTGAATCATGATTGTTTTTAATTACTTCTGCTATGGGTAGTTTGAATTTGAAAGTGCCTCCCCCCTGGGGTATATGTTTTATTGGAACAGCCTTAAATAAAAATCTAAAGTTTTGGAAAACTACCTAAAAACAAAAAACTGAAATTTTGGGAAGACTACTTGAATACAAATCTGAAGTTTTGGAAGCTACTGAAATAATATATCTGGGTAAAAATGAGTGCAACATTGACAGGTAGCATTATTGAGCTTGTTTGGAAATGGTTGGTTTCAAGAAACATTAATGTAAATGGTAACTTAATTGAGAAAAGACTAAAGATTTCAGTGGAGTTCATAAATATAAATATTCCTGCTTTGACATTTTTTTAATTGGAACAATATTGTACATAAGATATGTCATATGACTGGGCAGATATTCAGGACAATACCATAGCAGGTTGATGGGTGTTTCTTGTTCTCCATCAGCTAAAAGATCACCTATGTTAAAAACACTTTGAATCATCCTTTAAGTGGTCTCTTAACAGAGTGTTGACTGTATTTCTGTTATACAGGTTCACTAGTTACTAGTGAGAGTGGGACGGTAGTAGTGAACAGTGAAGCCAACACGATGGTGGAATCTGAACTGGGTACCATGGTAATCAACGAAGACTCAGAAGGAGATGAAGATGAGGGAACTATGAAACGTGAGTAATTTTCAAAATGAAAGTTCCTGTTCAAATTTCATTTTCAGTTGGATATATTATCGATAATTTATAGCAAGTCATCTTTGGTTCACAAGGTTACAATCTTCATTTATTAAAATCTCTGCAAACAAAGTTAGGGTGGGGTTAATGGAGTAATTTTAATCTCTCATATTGTACTTTTTTTTACTTTTCACATTTATCTAATGGCCGTATAGTTTTTTGCATGCTATATACATACTATCCAGCCTTGTGAAAGTTAGCATGAGGATGCATCATAATTTGTATGCTTTACTGGCTTGGCTTCAGTTTTGAGTTTGATACTCATTTTTCATTGACTGTTACTGCTAATATTGTGTAGTGAATGATGTATGCATGACTGTTAGTACCACACTGTTACAACCAATGTGGTGTTTTGATCAGTATCTCATATTTTACTGGCTTCACTTATGCTGTCTTTAACATTCTGTTCATGACCACACCATTTTTGGGCATTATATTTGCATCCAGTCATGTTATATATTTCGTGCTTTGGTGACTTTGTTGAACTGTTGTAGTCAAAGTTTGTTTTGGGGTGCTCTTTATATTCCAGTAATTAAACTTGATACCGTGGTTTATTTTCATGGTTTTCAGTTTTTATGGTTATGTAAAAATAGGACAGTTTGATGGGTACTTAAATTGATCGATTTGCCTCAGTGAAATTTTGCATAGACATATTATTTTGTATATTAACCCTTCCAAATACCCAATTTAAGAATATAAAACAAAAATGTCAGCTCCAGATGGTGGTCACTTGAATGGTTAAAACATTACTACTGCTGGTATAAACACAGATCTAGCACATGTCAAGATCAGTGCATATACTGTGATTTTGTACGAGTGATCAACATCAAATAGAACCAACCCAGCCAACTACACCAAGGTAAGCAGTTATCAGAACATATGTAAATGCTCTTATACTTAACCCATAAAGTCAAATTGCAGTACGTTGTGTTGGTTGGATAATGTCATCATTACACATGTGACCAACTTCTGTGTGATTGGCCCTAATTGTCCATGACTTGTGTAATTGTGCAATTTCATGATTATTTTAGCTGACAAACATTTGAGCATATCAGAAGACTTATTTGACTTATGTTTATTCAGTGGTTTTGTCCAAAAATCAGTGAAGTTTAAATTTTTAAAGATATGTGCTGTAATTAGGGTATATACATAGTGCCTAACAAAATCTGGAAGCTTTGCCACAGGAGGATATTTCCTGCCCGTAGTGAGGTGATCATTTGCTTGCTGTCCTTGATGGATACTTTGAGAGAGACATCTCTGCAAGACCTGGTCCATGCTCAGAGGCACTACTTATTCATCAATTTATAATTTATAACCTGATTGTTGCCAGGGGGTTCCCTAACATGGTCAACCTTTTGGTGTTTCAAACCGAATGTAGCGTTCCTTTTCCGGTTTCTAGAACAGTCTGTATCACTAAAAACTGTCATCTGTATCCAGCATTTGCATTGTATTTGTATCCTTGTGTTCAGAATAAATGTAACTCAAAACTTTATGGAATTATTGACATTATCAATGATGGTGAACCCAATAACATCTGTTGCTTAAAAACATAGACTTGCCAATGCATATATAGTGACTAAAGAAAATCCCATTCAAAATGGCAACAAGTTTACAAATTTTGGGAACCCCAGGCAAAAATCAGGTTAGAAATTATAAATTGATATTGAAGTGATGCATTTTTTATATCTTTGATGCCTATTGTTTTAAAAAAATTTAAGGGAATACAAACAATCATGGCGGTTAGTGAATACTATGCCAGGCCCTGTTAATGACAGCACAACCTCCTCATGGATTTAGGTTTATAACTTGGACTGAATTAGTCTGGAAATTTTCTTGGTAAGAAAACATCACTTGTTTCTCATTACCTTCATGTAAGTGTCACATGTGATGTGACCTCTGGTTGTGCTTTCTTTATGTTAGGGCAGACCACTCTGCTGGGCATGTGGTTAGAGCATCCACCTTGGATGCGGGAGGTCATGGGTTCGATTCCTGGCAGAGTCATACCAGACTTATAAAAATGGTACTAACAGCTGCCTCACTTGACGCTCAGCATTAAGAGGTTAGTGTTAGGACTGGTCGGCCTGGTGTCGGGGTAATATGACTAGGTGGGACATCATGCTACATGTCTGCGGCATGATGCCCCAGTGCTAGACATCACTATAAACTGCCACACTGCAGACATCTTAGCGATATGACTGAAAAATTGTTAAAGCTACGTTTAAAATCCAAATCACACACACACATATAATGGCAGTGGTTTTGTCCTACAGATAAGGACTCCAGTCATATTTCCAAGAAGGGTATTGATGATCTTAAATTTCATTCTTCTATTACCTATTCTCCAACATGGGGCCCCGAGTGGCCGAGTCATCTAAAGCGCTCTCCGTTACGAATCACTGCCATCTCACCTCTGTCTGTGTAGGTTCAAGTCTCAGATTTGGCCAATGTGGGTATGTGAGAAAGCTTGCCAGTAGCTTCTCGAGGGTCGGTGGTACTTTCTGGGGATTTCCTGGGTTCTTCCTCCACCATTAATACTGGCTGCCATGTATAGCCTATCGTGTGCTGAAAAATGGTGTTAAACCCTACAACAACAACAACAACAACAACGACGTTCTCCTAACATTAGTGTGATTGTATACTCTATTCCTTTGAAAAAAGGAATTAGTTATCTTTAATTAAAAAAATACTTACATGATCACATCATTATAAAGCCCTCCCACACCTTTCTGCAATATAAGTACAGTAATACCTCGAACGTTCGCGAGGTTAGGTTCCAGAACCAGTCGCGGATCAGGAGGAATCGCGAATGTTTGGTACGAGTCACTAAAAATGCTAATAAATGCTTATTTCTAGGGTTTAAACCCTAAATATGACCCAAATCATGCTCCCAAAGCACTTTAATTTCATTTAAAATTTAGCTTAATACATTACCCTTAAAAAGAGAAATAAATGGTTGACGTAAAAATAGAGTACAGTATCGCCTAATGGGTATTTGCCACACTAGCGCATTTACAGTACGGTACATGTATACTAATATTACCCCTATACTAATTCATTGGCTGCCGTTTTCTTTTGCACTCACAGTAAGGTAAAACCAAGTACTGAATGGGACTGTAAACTTAATGACTGACGTTTTCTTTGTCATTGTCAGGAAGGTAAACTAGGTAAACTTAATATGTCACAGAAGTCATATAACGAAGGTACAATTCAATAAAATAAAAAAAACATATACGTAGAGGGTACCAATGAAAATTTCGCGAATCCGTGAATTCGCGAATCCAGAAATGCGAATGCATGAGGTATTACTGTACATCCTGATTGATGTTTTGCTTAAAATGAATAACATCTTGTATGTAGGTGACCATCATGCAGTGACAAAGGGAGGTAATTATATTGGAAAGTTTAGTTTCTTCCCATATATATTATTTTCAAGGTGTATAAAATATATATTTAAACAATTTTTCATCTTTTGGATTCATCAGGTAGCAGCATATATTTTGTGATATTAATGTAAACAAGTAACTATTCTGCCATAAAAATTTCCTGTCTTTAATTTGATTTCTCCATCTCTGATGAAAGTTGGTATGTGGATGGATATCAGTGAGACTAAAATGTAACTAAACATAAAAAAATGTCATTGTGATCCAGATTTTTAAAAAATAATCTGCCCTTTACCTTCTAGGTGGCTAAATTAAAAACTAAACTCTATATAATTTGTTCTTTTCATTTTGTTTATCTTTTATATTTAATCATTTTCAGGCCACAGCACAGCTACAGGAGGTAAGGAAAAATATAGGCCGTCATATCTGGACCACTTTGAGAAGAAGGAACAGGAACAGAAAACAAGACCTAACCCACAAGTCTCACCACACCCAGTCCCTCCCAAACAAGTCACCCCTCCACATCACTTTCAGAGGTCCCTCATAGATGGAGATTTTGAATTTGTGAGTAACGTTTTGCACCATTATATCTGTGAAATCTCTGATTTGTAAACCTTTTATTTTTGTTATATACCAGTGGTTTTGATGTAAGTACTTTGTCCCAGTAGATAATTTCTTTTTATATTAATTCCTATTTATAAAGCTATTAATGGAAACCAAAAAGGACCCGATTTTAAGGTCGACATTATCTGAATTAATTTTATTTTACAGAAATTTTGTTGTTATATTGAAATATATTGCAGTCTGGACCATACCTAATATTCGAGTAGTTGTAGTTGGCAGGGAGCCAAGGGGTAGTCAACAAGCATGTTTTATCACCTCAAGTATCGATGTAATGTGACTTTTGTCATTCTGTTTTACATATAACTCAGTAGAGTTTTGGCAGAAATGTTTTGAAGAATATTATATATCAATCTCTTGTACAGATATATAAAATATTTAATGTACTTTAAGTAATATGAATCTTTGAAAAAAACTAAAGAAAGTTCAGAGGTCTCTGTGTTTGGAATGAACCTTAAGGATTTTTTTTTACCAAGCTCATAATAAAAAGTTCACTGAATGTCTGGATACATCTCCCAATATGTTTGTACCCCCCCCCACTAATTTTAAAGATGAAAAGTACAAATGAGATCAGAGATGCACAGAACTTAGTTCATTATTGATTTATAATTTCAAAACCTGATTATGCCCAGGTGGGACCCTAACATCATTATCGTCTGCGCATTTCAACCTGTTTGCCAGTCATTTCCAGTTCCTGGACAAGTCCATTTTCAGCAAAGGGGTGTATGCATGACTAAATATATATGTACATAGAAGGAAAATACTATGTCTTCTGCTTCAGATATTTACATGTTGAATCAAGCAAAGGAAAAGAGTGACACCAACAAATTTGCCTTTCACATGGATTTAACAAGCAGTGTAATTTCTGTGTACAAGAAAATAACTCTAAACTCTCAACATTATGGTATTTTATGGAATTATTCAGCAGTTACCAAATAGGATAAACTATGTCACAATATCTGAGGAAATCAGCTTCCCCATAGTGTATGCAGCATGGTGCCATGTTAGTATGGAAAGTCTGTTAAGCATGAAAGGTGCAGAGAATGCCAGTGTTAGGGCCACCCTTGTCAGATTCAGGTTAGAAATTATAAATCAGTGAATGAATTGACTAAGTTCAGTGCACTTTTTATCACATTAAAGATTACCGTTATTGAAATTGGAAGGCGGGGTACAAACAAACGGGGAGGTATAGTCGGACTTTAGGGGAGTTTAAAATATTGTTTTAGGTTTGACCCTTTCAGTCACTTTTTATTTGAAAATGGACCAGCTAAGTAAACAAATGACATATCACCCTGATCAGATTTATTAGCTTCAATTTAGTCTGAAAGCCACCTTCACCTTAGATCATATTTATGTAATGATTTAAAATGATTTCAAGTTTTGTTTGATAGGTGTAAATATTGATCTTATTCATTTGTGTCAAAGTTAAAAAGAATCTTGCCAGTAGCTTCTCGTGGGTTGATGGTTCTTCCCTTGGTTTTCCAGGGTTCTTCCACCACCAGTTATACTGGCCACCATGTATAGCCTATCTTGTGCTGAAAAATGGCGTTAAACCCTAGAACAGCAACAAAAAATAATCTTTGTCCATTTGATTGTTGTCATTAGACCATTCATGAATTGCCATCTGTTTATATGTATAATATGGACACAGAATAAAAGCACAAAGTAGAAAAATATGATTGTTAGCAGTAAAATCTAGATACTGGTTTGTCTGTGTTTTTTATTTGTTTCTGTTTTATATTAGATTCAGTGGAATTGGGGAGGGAACCAGACAAACCTTTCTGGAGTACCTCCGATGCTTTAAGCTGCACATATTTTATGATGCAACAAGTTTGCATGCTAAAGCTTTGATGTGGTTTTTTTTTTAAATGGCATCCATCAAGTGAGCAATCAGAACAGAAGGGACAGTAAACATCTTAAAAAGTTTTAATAGTACAGAAGAATAAAATGGAATATTCAGATTCTTGGGGAAAAAGCAGGAAGGGCAATAAATACTTCAAGTGGACATCATGTTGATTTGAGTATGTCCTGTGGCAGGAAAGATAATTGCCATTTCCACTGCTTTGTTTTTTTTTGAAAGGATTACGTGAAGTTGGGAGATATCAAGAAGCTGTTCTGTAGGATTTGCAGTTTGTGAAATGGTAGTAATTAAGACTAAGTAAACTTCACAAACGTTTGAGTTGAACATGACGTTTACCATCATTACATCAGTCTTAAATCTCACTTCTGGATTTTTAAATGCATGTTTTCCAGCTTGACAATAGCAGTTCATTATATTGCATTAGACCTTACAGAAAACTGGCCCAACTTGTGGAAAAAAATTGACTGCCTTACTGAGAAGTTCTTGCTAGGTTTGGCAGGTCTGCTACTACCTCAAATGAGGCTACTTCATTCTGATGGGTTTTTTTCCAACATTGTTGTGTCTTAATTGCAGATAAAAATGCCAGAAAGGAAAATTTAATGATCAGGCTTAACCATATCATGACAAATTCTCATTGACCAAAATTTTAAATTGGGTAAAATGAATTATTAAGTATGAATCATAAAACAAGCTATTCATGTCAAGCCTAGTCCTTACCTGCATGTCAAACCGTCCCCATGCCACCATATCAAGCCTGGTCCTTGCCTACATGTCAAGCCAGTCCCATGCTCCCATGTGAAGCCTAGTCCTGGCCTCCATGTCAAGCCAGCCCATGCCTGCATGTCAGTCCTGCCCCTGCCTGTATGTCAATTCTGCCCCATGCTTCTATGTCGAGCCTAGTCCTTGCCTGCATGTCAGTTCTGCCCCATGCCACCATGTTAAACCTAGTCTTTCCCTGCATGTCAAGCTAGCCCCATGCTTTCATGTCAAGCCTAGTCCTTGTCCACATGTCAAGCCAGCCCATGCCTGCTTGTCAATCCTGTCCCTGCCTGTATGTCAATTCTGCCCCATGCTTCCATGTCAAGCCTAGTCCTGCTTTCATTAGACTTATGCACCATGCCACCATGTCAAACCTAGTCCTTGCCTGTATGTCAAGCCTGTTCCTGCCTGTATGTCAAGCCTAGTCCTTGCCTGCATGTCAATCCCGCCCCATACCGCCATGTTTAGCCAGCCCATGCCTGCTTGTCAATTCATCCCCATGCCACCATGTCAAACCTAGTCCTTGCCTGCATGTCAATCCTGCCCCATGCCTGTATCTGACCTGCCAACTCTTACGATTTTGTTGTAAGTCTTACGAAAATTACCCTTAAAATATGGAGTTGCGGCATAAACTACAGAAAAATTATCATTGCCAAAAAGTCTGTATAATTGGTTCATCCGTGTTTTATTTGGATCCGGGTTTCATCTTAGAATTAGTGAAATTAGTCAGGGAACCAGACTAACTTTACAGCAGAACTCCAGATGCTTTAAACTGCACCTGTTTGTTCATGCGAAGCGTCTGCATGATCAAACTGTTGATTATAGAATTGTTAAAAATGGGGTCCAGAAAGCGATGCATGTTTAAGACAAAATGGAAAATAATCTTCTAGAAAAGTGTTAATAATCAACACAGAAGAATAAAAAGAAGTGTTCAGATTCTTGTGAATAAAAGCTGGAAAGGATACAATTACGTTTATTGGACATCATGTGCCAATTTGAGTATGTGTCATGGCAGGAGATATGATTGCCATCATCATGTGAAATGGAAAAGAATTTCTAAGAATTATGTCAAGTTGAGAGATAACAAGCCATTGAGCTGCATAGGGTTTAGAACTAGAGTTTGCAACTGTACTAGGAGGGTTTTAAGGGCAATTTGACTGCTAATACTTTCATATATTTGGGTTTTAAGGGGATTTTGAATGCTAATACTTTCATATATTTGGGTTTTATGGGGATTTTGAATGCTAATACTTTCATATATTTGGGTTTTAACGGGATTTTGAATGCTAATACTTTCATATATTTGGGTTTTATGGGGATTTTGAATGCTAATACTTTCGTATAGGAGGGTTTTAAGGGAATTTTTAATGCTAATAGTTTCGTATAGGAGGGTTTTAAGGGAATTTTGAATGCTAATAGTTTCATATAGGAGGGCTTTAAGGTGGGTTTGAGTGCTAATACTTTCATATAGGAGGGTTTTAAGGGAATTTAAAATGTTAATTGTTTCATATAGGTGGGTTTTAAGGGGATTTTGAATGCTAATTGTTTTGTATAGGAGGGTTTTAAGGAGATTTTGAATGCTAATACTTTCATATATCTGGGTTTTAAATGGATTTTGAATGCTAATACTTTTGTAAAAGAGGGTTTTAAGGGGAATTTTGAATGCTAATAGTTTCATATAGGAGGGTTTTAAGGGGAATTTTTAAATTTTAGCTGGGTTAGTAGGTTCTCTACTTGATTGCCTTTCAAGCATCCATAAGATGGCACCCATTCCCCAATTCGAATATAAATATCCACAATGTGACACCTTCCCCAATCCATGAATTTAAATTCCTAGTCCATGATAATAACTCTGTGGAAACAATTGCACATTTTAACCAATCTGTGATTTTAAATACCCAATGCACAATGATTACTCTCTGGAAGCAATGGGAAATCTTCCCCAGTTCATGAATTTAAGTGTCCACAGTGGGACATCTTCACTAATTCATGAATTTATGTATCCAAAATGGGATATCTCCACTAATTAATGAATTTATGTATCCACAGTGGGACATCTTCCCCAATTCATGAATTTATGTTTTCCACAATGGGACGTTTTCCCCAATTCATGAACGTGTGTATCCACATTGGGACATCTTCCCCAATTCATGAATTTATCTATCCACAATGGGACATATTCCCCAGTTTTGAGATGAAAGCATCAACTATAGAACATCTTCCCCAGTTCACGAATTTAAGTTCAGACGATAATGTATCCTTTTGCAAAATGTGTTATAATTTATAATAAATGCTACATTTGTTTGAGAATTGTGAACAGAAATCCCGGATCATATTTGTCTTCCAGCTAGGAGTCCTCTTTGTAGGAAGTTATAGATCAGGTTTCCAAGTCTGGTAGTTTAGGCCAGAACCTGGAGTTCCTGAAAGCAAGAAACTTCTTGCAAGAGCGGTACAAGTATGTTCTTTGTAAGGTGAGCTCTTCTGTGCTAAAACAATAGTTTATATAAATCCTTAACATTTTTTCATTCACACATAGCAGCCTTCTTTAGAAAAGACACCTTCTACCTCAATATAATCCTCAACATTTGCTTTTTCTGCAGTTAAGAACTCTTGCCTATGATGACCTAGAAGCCAGGCTATCTGACCTTGACCCTGAAATGGAACGAGAAATTGATGAACTTCGTGCTCGATACCAAGCAAAAAGACAGCCAATCCTTGATGCTATTGATGCCAAGAAGAAACGACAACAAAATTTCTGATGAGACCAACTTGGATGTGTTTCTGGATTATGGGAATTTCCATTTCAGTCAGGGAATTTTGTTCTTAAAAAGCAGGAATAGTCAATGGGATGTACTGTGATATCAGTGTTATCGCAGTAAACTGTTGAACTATAATATTGGTGTTGCTGCATACCAGCAAGATCTCATATGGTTCTTTTATTCAAACAAGGAAAGCTTCAGCAAAAGCAGAGATGCTCAAAGATGTGGCCCCAATTTCACAAAACGGAAATATTTTGAGCTTTGGCCCCATTTTCACAAGATGGAAATGTTCAGATATGTGGACTTGTTTTCACGAAATAGTTCTAATTCTCTTTTAGAGTTTGATGTTTTTAAAATCATTCTTTTTGGTTGGTCAGTTCACCTTATTGTAACAGTGATTTAGATAACAGTATTAACATCTTAAATTCTTCTATAAAGATTTTTGATTCATTTCTGAGGAAAATTTAAGTATGTCCTGCCCAAGGAATTCTTCATCTTGTTTTCTGAAAAATAAAAAAGATTTCTTTCCAGGTGTACCATTTTAAACTTGAGATATTGGAGATATTTATCATCCTTTGTACAATATCTGCCTCCAGAATTCTCTGTAGTACTTTGACACTGGGAGTTTTGGACCATCAGTCATGAGAAACTTAGGTTCCTGATAGGAAAACAGAAGGTCAGAGTGAGAAAAAGGTCATTAAATGACTACATCATAAGAAATCAATACCATTTTACACTAGTCAAATTCTTCATAACTTCTGAATGAGGGAATTCTTTATTCTGTTCAAGTAAAATAATTTTTCTTGCTAACAATTTTTGTGTGCATACAAACCTTGGGCAAAAATGTACATTCATTTAAATCAGAATTTAAAAAAGAAAACTGATCATGCAGGGCTTGTTATTGAGAGTGAACAGAACTCATAACCTGAGAAAACAGAATACAAGAAAAGCAGTGTTTCAAAAAATTATCTTTATGTTCTTAGAAAAAGCTCAGTACCATCTGAGAAGTGAGAAATGTCAGAGGTAAACAGTATTATGTACACTCCTAAGATGAAGAAAAATTATGAAAAATGTCATAAAACTGGGGCCAGATAAAGTAATGGTATACTTTCTACTCTGTGGTCTTGCAGAAATGTATTTTATTTGCTTCCTTATTTTGATCCTGACCTGTTTCTTATGCGGTGCTTCCATTTCTAAGCAATGTGTAAATGATAATCTCTTGTGTGTATTCTAAACAATATGATAATCCCTTAAACATTTTATTTGGGAAAATTTAAAATGGAGATTTAAATGAGTAATCATGAAATGTGTTATTGACAAGTGAGGCAGGGATATCACTTTTGATATTGCATCATTAGTGGTGTGAGCATTATCAACATTTGCATCAGTTTTACAAGTGTTGCTTACATCTTGCAAGTGTATTTATTAAACCTCATATACGTTTTATCATAGGGAGTGCAACATGAAGTAGGTCTGATGTAGAGACCAAATTTTCATGTATATTTGTGCTTGAGTTTATTTAAATTTTATTATTTGGATTCGTTTGGAAACGTCATATTTGGAGTCATTGAAATGCATGGTTCATTCAGCTTGAAGAGTAATATTCACTGCTATCAAAAGAAGGTCACACTGACCAAATTTTCTTTTGTAGTGACTATATTCATTTCTGAATCATTGCTTTTAAAAGCTAATATAACATTGCATTCTTTGTAAGGAAAAGAGGAATAATAGTTGCGTTTTTATCTGTATCAATAGTCTGCAAGCAGTATGAATTACAAGTGTGATGATACAAATTTTACTTTTGATTTTTAAGTAGAACTCATAATGTCTCCTTTTCTTTCAGTTAAGGATACCGGATATACAACCCATATCGAATCTCGTTCAATGAATTGATAAATGTGTGGCATTAAAATTTTCTTACTCCAGTTTATATGTGATATAGTTCATCTATGTGAGAACAACAAATGGGATATGTCTATCCCACTGGAGTGCCCCCATTGACACTGTAGAATCCCACTTGAGTGCCCCCCATTGACACTGTGGATGACATTATTGTACTTCTGATGTCTTAAATGTCTGCAATGTATTTTGTGGTTTTAATATTGAAAAGATTTTTTTCTTCTGCCTACAAACAGTAATTCTTGTTTACCACAACCTTTCTTTCTTGTAAGCCAAACTTTTTTTTGCTCCAACTGCTTAAAAGTTTTAGAAAATATTTTGTATTACTAAATGTATTATCCATGCTGTTGATGCCCCCTTTTTTAATAACACTATTTCCAGGTTGGAACTTTGAATTTGTGTTGATTTAGTAGTGTTCATTGTAGCCTCTACCATTATCGGACATTTTTCATCACGGTTTGAAAAAATGTCCTCAGTGGCGGCCAATGGTCACATTAAAAATATACTAGAAAATAAAGATTAAAAATCATTACAGTTCATTTCAGACCAATTGACTTGAGCACACACCAAGCTGGTTACTGAGTATAGTGTGCTTATTGTCCTAGAAGCATGAGACAACCAATTTCATTGGCTGACAGAAATATCTTACTGATTTTGATTAGTTGTGGCACCAATCAGGAGCACATAGATCATTGTCATTGATAGGTATGTAAAGAAGAGAAAAAGAAATCTTCGGCAGTAAAGACTGATGCATTTCCAAAGCATCATATTGGGAGGAAATACGTAGACATGGATATCCAAAATACGTGGACATGGATATCCAAAATAAATTTGAGAGGGGATAGGTTACACAAGCTAAAGGAATTCAAATCCTGTTATGGAAAGCCTGAGGGTCAGAATTTGTTGACAGAAAATGAGGAAAGACCTCATTTGTGTCTACCAATTCTGACTCTTCCAATGGAATTTCCCAGTCTCTAATCAGTGCATAAGAAGGATTCTATTACGTCTCACCGGTGTCTGCAAATGTACGTAATATTTTTCTGATTGTTTTTTTAGAGACCCCGTGAAGTTTAAGTTTATATATTAGAGTTCTGTGTTAAGATATTTGAATGTCATCTACTTTAGTTATTTATCATAGATCAGTTGGGACATTGTGTTCTATATAGATAGGTCATAGCACAGAGCACTGATGGGACATTGTGTTCTCTATAGATATGTCATAATGCAAGACACAGATGGGATATTAATGTTCTCTATAGATATGTCATAATGCAAGGCACTGGTGGGACATTGTGTTCTATATAGATATACAATAATGCAAAGCACAGGTGGGGCATTGTGTTCTATATAGATATATCATAATGCAAGGCACAGCTGGGACATTATGTTCTATATAGATATGTCATAATGCAAGACACTGATGGGATATTAATATTCTTTATAGATATGTCATAATGCAAGGCACTGGTGGGACATTAATGTTTTCTATAGATATATCATAATGCAAGGCACTGGTGGGATATTAATGTTCTCTATAGATATGTCTTAATGCAAGGTACTGATGGGACATTGTGTTCTTTATAGATATACAGTAATGCAAAGCACAGGTGGGGCATTGTGTTCTATATAGATATATCATAATACAAGGCACAGGTGGGACATTATGTTCTATATAGATATGTCATAATGCAAGGTACTGATGGGACATTGTGTTCTATATAGATATACAATAATGCGAAGCACAGGTGGGGCATTGTGTTCTATATAGATATGTCATAATGCAAGGTACAGGTGGGACATTATTTTCTATATAGATATATCATAATGCAAGGTTCTGATGGGACATTGTGTTCTATATAGATATACAATAATGCAATACACTGATGGAATATTAATGTTCTTTATAGATATGTCATAATGCAAGGCACTGGTGGGACATTAATGTTCTCTACAGATATGTCATAGCACAAAGCACTGATGGGACATTAATGTTCTCTATAGATATGTCATAATGCAAGGCACTGATGGGACATTGTGTTCTATATAGATATACAATAATGCAAAGCACAGGTGGGGCATTGTGCTCTATATAGATATATCATAATGCAAGGCACAGGTGGGACATATGTTCTATATAGATATGTCATAATACACGGCACTGGTGAGGCAATGTGTTCGATATAGATATGTCATAGCACAGAGCACTGGTGGGACATTGTGTTCTATATAGATATGTCATAGCACAGAGCACTGGTGGGACATTGTGTTCTATATAGATATGTCACATTGCAAGGCACTGATGGGGCATTGTGTTATCTATAGATATATCATAATGCAAGGCACAGATGGGAATTGTGTTCTGTTGGGATATATCTTAGCTTATGTCAGGTGTTGTACTGTTTTATGTGGTAATATATCTAAGCTCATGGCACAGAGACACTTTGTTTTGTGGTACTGCAGTATGGTGTTCTGTTGCAATGAATCATAGCACGTGGCACAGGTGAGATACAATGATCTGTGGTAATGTATCAGAACCTGGCACAGGTGAGATACAATGATCAGTGGTAAAGTATCATAGAACATGGCACAGGTGAGATACAATGATCTGTGGCAATGTATCATAGAACATGGCACAGGTAAGATACAATGATCTGTGGCAATGTATCATAGAACATGGCACATGTGAGATACAGTGATCTGTGGTAATGTATCATAGAACATGGCACATGTGAGATACAGTGATCTGTGGTATTGTATCATAGAAAATGGCACAGGTGAGATATTGTACTCTGTGGAGATGCAGCATAGTACATGGCATGGGTGGGATACACTGTTATCTGTCAATATAAAACAGGACAAAGTACAAATGAAATACTGTTTTCTGTAGAAAGACTGTTTTTGAAAGAAATCCAAAGTTTATAAAAGATTGCATTTGAAAAAGTCCACAGTTTCTATAATTTTAGCTTATATTTTATACACTTATAGGGCAAAGGATATCTTAACCTTGTGTGGCAAAGGAGAATTTCTCGATTCTAAACATAGCAAAAACTTGCTTATATTGTAGACATGTATTTGGAGTCTGCTTGAGTGCAGTATTATGGATTGAAGTGGTGCTTGTATTGTGAAACAAATCAACTGAGATTTTTCTGATTTCTGCAACATGGAGTCATAGTCATGGTAATACTTTAATTTTATTATTTTATAATAAGGGCTGTTCCATTAAAACATAAATGGTACCCAGGGAAGGCAGTTTTGTAAAATTATATGCCATGGTAATTTGATTTCACAGAGTTCATATTAAAATGATAAGAAATTTCTAAATTGCATCTATGGGTGAGAACCCCACATTAAAATTGCTTTGCCTGGGTCCCAGGTATGTTTTAATGGAACAGCTGTCAAAAGAGCTTACTGTTAGATCACACTATTTTGAGCATATATACAGATTGTAACCACATTGTTTACACAGGGTTTAGAATCTACATTTCTTTCTGGATAAGGATTGGAGTTCAGATGTGGTCCATTTTGGAATTATAAACTGGGTTACAGTCATCATTTCTTAATTTTTTTTTCTTTCTAATGATAACTTCTAAATGTATTAATATTGCTTATTGGAGTCATATCACTTTGTTAATCTAAGCATTAACTTAGTAATATACAAACTCTTTGGAGTCGTATCACTTTGTTAATCAAAGCATTAACTTAGTAATATACAAACTCATTGGAGTCATATCACTTTGTTAATCAAAGCATTAACTTAGTAATATACAAACTCATTGGGGTCATATCACTTTGTTAATCAAAGCATTAACTTAGTAATATACAAACTCATTGGAGTCATATCACTTTGTTAATCAAAGCATTAACTTAGAAATATACAAACTCATTGGAGTCATATCACTTTGTTAATCAAAGCATTAACTTAGTAATATACAAACTCATTGGAGTCATATCACTTTGTTAATCAAAGCATTAATTTAGAAATATACAAACTCTTTGGAGTCATATCACTTTGTTAAAGCATTAACTTAGTAATATTCCAAATCTCATTTACTAACATGTATGGATAATAAAATTAAATACTATTTTTGTCACATATTGGTGATGTGTTTTTCATAGCTGATGTTCATACAGAAATATTTTGCTAGGTTTTTCCTTCATTTAAGTATTGGGGTCTAGTCTTTTATTCATGCATATTGGATTGCCGATATCTGTGTACAGATGTATTATGAAAAGTTCTCTTGTCTGTTTGAATCATGTCCTTGAGCTGTTTCATAAATATCTCAGTTTTCTTTTCAAAAATAATTATGGGAGTATTCTAGTGAAATTTACTTAATTGGAATTTGTGTCAACTGAAATCACACTTGTTCCAAGCTGCTTAATGGCAGTATTATGCTTCACATTAGTCTGTTGACAAAGCATGCAAAGATATTTTGTGTTTGTGTATGAATCATTTTGCCTGCTTAATGACAAATGAATGTTCTGTATATTTTTCTCTCTAACTTAAAAGGTATTTCAGAAGTTCACTTCAGTTTTCGCAACCATCCTGTGTAACCAAATAGGGTAAAGCGTTAATTTACCCCATATGTCTTTTATCGATAATTAGAACAAATTTGTGCACAGTAATTTAATGTAAATAATCAAGGATCTGTATTGTCCATGTAATTTATGTATGTAAACAACTGCCATTATATATATATTAATGTGTGTTTTAAGCACAATGTTGCAGTGTGTTTTTGTAACACAGTGTTGTTGTGTTTCTAAATGCAGTGTCACCCAAGGAAAGTTTTACCGTCATCATTGTAAGCAGTTTTTGTTGCTTGGATATTTGTATTATTTGAGAAGTATGTAGGACATTTTACTATTCAAGATACAATGGCTTTTGTATTACTTCTAGGAATGAGAGTTATTGCAAGTCATGTTATTTTATATGACAGGGCATACAAGTCATACAAAGATAATACTGTGGGGTGGGGGTGAAATTTCAAGATGGACATGCTAAAATGTGTTCATGTAAACTCAAGTTATTGTAGGATTTGTCGTGTACAATGCTTCAGATGATGTCAACATTTGTTTACAAAAATGAACAATTCACTCTGCGGGAGTAACAACTTTTTAATTACCTTAAAGTAACAGTCACTGTAACTAATAGTTCAGTAAGGTTCATCCATGAATGAGTCTGATTGTTCCAACACTTCAGCAAGGTTCATCCATGAATGAGTCTGGTGGTTTAGACATTACAGCAAGGTTCATCCATGAATGAGTCTGGTGGTTCAGACATTACAGCAAGGTTCATCCATGAATGAGTCGGGTGGTTCAGACATTACATCAAGGTTCATCCATGAATGAGTCGGGTGGTTTAGACATTACAGCAAGGTTCATCCATGAATGAGTCTGGTGGTTCAGACATTACAGCAAGGTTCATCCATGAATGAGTCAGGTGGTTCAGACATTACATCAAGGTTCATCCATGAATGAGTTCAGTGATTTGGACACTTCAGCCATGTTCATCCATGATTGAGTCTGGTTGATTGGACACTACAGCAATGTTCTGTAGTTTATATTACAAGTGGAATTGGTATCTTGCACTACAACTTTCCCTCTGTTAAACTACAGCTAAGCCAGTTATCTTGTACTACCAATAGACCCTGTGTCTTGCACCATGGCTGGGCCTTTTATCATGTGCAACACATGGGCTCATGTAGTAAAAGTACATCTGGGCCATTTGTTTTACACCCCAACTGTTCCTCTTATCTTACCCTACAGATGTACCCCCCATTTTACTCTACGGCTGGGTTTCTTACCCTACAGATGTACCTCCCATTTTACACTACAGCTGGGTTTCTTACACTACAGCTGCACCTCCCATTTTACACTACAGCTGAGTTTCTTACCCTACAGCTGTACCTGATATCTTACCTTACAGCTGGGCTCTGTATCTTTTACATTTCATGTTTCATTTCAGTTGAACTGGAAAATCGAAAATGAAAACTTAGAACTTGTCATTGAAACAATATGATGATGCTAAAATTTGTATGAAGCTGTCTCAGTCATGATATAAAACACAAACTTTTCATTTTTTTAACTCGCCATTTTCATGAGTATGGTGTCAGGCATATGTACAAGAAGAGATCTCCTGGGTCATTGTGGTCCATATACATCGGTTGATATGTAAAGAAGAGATAATGCCATGTCTGTTTTTTTCTTGGCCTTATAACAATGAAACTAGCATATAGACATGCCAACAGTATATTGACACAGAAATTTTCATCATCTAAGCATCACTTGCAAAGCTATACAACATTACGGTTCTTAAAATGTTTAAATGAGTTCATTTTTCGAGCTTAGGCAGTTTCAGAACTATGGATCCTATGTTATCTCACAGGTTATAAGGCACTGTGGATCCTAGGTTCTGTCACATGTAATAAGGCACCATGTATACTAGGTTCTGTCACATGCAGTAAGGCACCATGGATGCAAGGTTCTGTCACATGTAATAAGACACTGTGTATCCTAGGTTTTAGTACATGTTATAAGGCACTATGGATTCTATGTTCTATCACATATAATAAGGCACCATGTATCATTGGTTTTATCACATGTAATAAGGCACGATGGATCCTTGGTTCAGTTACATGTAATAAGGCACCATGTATCCTTGGTTCAGTCACATGTAATAAGGCACAATAGATCCTTGGTTCAATCACATGTAATAAGGCACCATGGATCCTTGGTTCAATCACATTTAAAAAGGCACCATGTATCCTAGGTTCTATCACATGTAATAAGGCACTATGGATCCTAGGTTCTATCACATGTTATAAGGCACCATGCATCCTAGGTTCTATCACATTTAATAAGGCACCATGGATCCTAGGTTCTACCACATGTAATAAGACACCATGGATCCTAGGTTCTATCACGTGTAATAAGACAACATGGATTCTAAGTTGTTCTACCACATGTTGTTGTTGTTGTTGTGGGGTTTAACGCCATTTTTCAGCACGATAGGCTATACATGGCGGCCAGTATTAATGGTGGAGGAAGAACCCGGAAAACCCCGGAAAGAACCACCGACCCACGAGAAGCTACTTCTACCACATGTGATAAGGCACCATGGATCCTAGGATGCTCTACCACATGTAATAAGACACCATGGATCCTAGGTTCTACCACATGTAATAAGACACCATGGATCCTAGGTTCTACCAGGTGTAATAAGACACCATGGATCCTAGGTTCTACCACATGTAATAAGACACATGTATCCTAGGTTCTATCACATGTAATAAGGCACCATGTATCCTAGGTTCTATCACATGTAATAAGACACATGGATCCTATGTTCTATCACATGTAATAAGGCACCATGTATCCTAGGTTCTTACACATGCAGTAAGAAGACATTGAACCTAGGTTCTATCATGTGTAATAAGACACATGTATCCTAGGTTCTATCACATGTAATAAGACACATGGATCCTAGGTTCTGTCACATGTAATAAGACACATGGATCCTAGGTTCTATCACATGTAATAAGACACCATGGATCCTAGGTTCTACCACATGTAATAAGACACCATGGATCCTAGGTTCTATCAGATGTAATAAGACACCATGGAACCTAGGTTCTACCACATGTAATAAGGCAAGGCCTTGCTGCAGAGGACAGATCCTGACCTGCATGCTCAATTTCTTCACTATATCAGAGTTCACATGCTCACAGCATACCATTTGTGTTACACAGAAGTCTTTTTCATTATTGTCACTCAAAGGGTTGTTGTTAATCACGGTATTTTATAGATGCATTCTGGGAACCTGTGTATACTTACCAGGTATTCAGATCCGTAAAACTGTTCTAACTCACTAAAAATTGAAATCTCTTGAGCAATAGTAATGTTATAACATTAACATCAAATGCAAAATCTCCTGTCTTTTGTGCTACTACTCCATCTAGCATTAAATGACCATCCCAGTCACTTTTGTACTAAATGTTTGGTGGTTGTTGTGGATTGGATCCTTAATGGCATTTTCAGCACCTTATTGGATACATTATGCCAAGGAGGTGGAGCTAATTACCTTTCCACTAAATGATATATGAAGTAATCGAGTTTCACATAATGCTTTTATCAACACTGTGACCCTTGAAGTGATTATTATTAAAATTGGGTAAAAATATGGTGGATTCTTTGGTTTTGAGATTACTAATGTTGTTGTTATTCTTGTCAGTTTGTCCCTACAATAATTAGATCACCACTATCCTTGTATAGGTGAAAATCATACGTCCTGTCTTTTTTAGTCATCAAATAAAAATGCACATGTAAATACCTTAATTTGATTCAAGTTATGACCTCTAACGTAACTAGAGAGCTGACAGACAGCAATATATTGTCAATTTCTGTTGACCTTTTCATTCACCAATCAAATTACAGCTTCCACATTTATGGAGGTGAAAAGTATCTTTTGGAGCAATTTATTTCTAACAGTAGATCTCCTTGACAAGAAATGCAAGGATTTATTTTGTAGTTTACTAAATAAAGGTGGATTGAGACTTCTAAAGGTCGGCAGACTATGAACCTTTGATCAACACCTGTCATATATACCTATTATGACGAGATCTCAATTTTAATTTAATCAGATAAGTAATATTTCTTTTGTTTTCCCCATAATAATAAGGAAAATAATGATTGGATGAAATTCTCCAAAGTAATACACATTAATAAACTCATAGATCATGTATGTAATTTACATTGTACAAAAATGAACATACAGTGGTGTAAATATAAAGATTTTTATTTCGTTGATGTAACTGGATGCTATGATTCACAGATACAGCAAAGATTTGCCTGTATATAGTGACTCTTTTGACAACAGCCCTTTCAAAATTATTGTATCTATAATCGTGTACAGTCGTGTACATTATGTATCATAATATCCAAAACCAGAATGGTATAAAAGGTCTATTTTCAAAAAAATCATCAATAAAGTTTGTTACGATTTGAAACTTTGTTTTCTTTTATTCCAAGAGTTACTTAAAGGTAAACAGCCGTTATTAATTGTTGTTGTAGTTGTTGTAGGGTTTAATGCCATTTTTCAGCACATGATAGGCTATACATGGCGGCCAGTAATAATGGTGGAGGAAGAACCCGGGAAAACCCCGGAAAGAACCACCGACCCATGAGAAGCTACTGGCAAGCTTTCTCACATACCCACATTGGCTGAATCTGAGACTCGAACCCATGCAGACAGAGGTGAGATGGCAGTGATCCGTAACGGAGAGCGCTTTAGACCACTCGGGGGCCCCTCTGTTATTAATGAAGTTGATTAAAGGAGAGCAACCTTTCTAAAAGAATATGCTTAATGGTAAATGGACTGTTATTGTGTATGGATAGATGTATTTGTGGTGCAGATGACTGTAGTGCCAACAAAAGGACAAGATGTTCTTAAAAAAGTGGCATAAAGGTAAACAGAATATTTTAAAAGTTGCTTAAAGGTGAATAAATTCTTCTAAAGGTTCATAAACCAGCTTAGTGCAGAAAATGCAGATGATATGAATATATTTTTGCCCTGACCCACACATCCATGAGATATCAATAAAATAAGATATGAATATAGTTTTGCCCTGACCCACACATACATGAGATATCAATAAAATACAAATGATATGAATATATTTTTGCCCTAACCCACACAACCATCAGATATCAATAAAATAAGGTATGAATATGTTTTTGCCCTGACCCACACATCAATGAGATATCAAATCTTATGATTGTTGTATATCAAGAATGAATTTCAATTTTACAATTCAAAGGTAATGAACATTTGTTATAAACTATTTAGACAGTAGACATGAACTCAAATTTTCAGAGGTTATACAAGTGTTTGCAAAATTTTGCCCAGTGACCATAGTCAGTGGAGAGAACAAATTAACTTTATTTAAAACCAGTTATCTAAACTATATTGACATATTTTATTTATATTGACCTAATTAATCAGTTGACATATTTTATGTATATTTACATATTTTATCAATTTTGTTAGGTATTATTGACTCCAGTTTTTATAAATACTAGGATATTTTTGTGGATAAAAGTTGAGGACATTAATCATGTCCCGAATGCCCTCCATAATTAACTTTTGCTGAGTAAATAAGTAATTACTGTTATTCCAAACTTGAAAACCTCTCTTGTAATGCACAAATAGCCCTCTGACAATGGTCATATTTTTAATACAATATGTACCTCGTTGATAAAAGTCAGGCTTATAAAACAAATGTAACCCTTTGAGAACAGATAGATGTGCAATACACCTATGTAGCCCTTTGATAATGGTCAGACCTGTAATACACAGATGTAGCCCTTTAATAATGACCAGACCTGTAATAAACATATGTAGCCCTTTAATAAACGTCAGGCTTGTAATATACATGTAGCCCTTTGATAAAAATCAGGCTTGTAATACACATGTGTAGCCCTTTGATAAAAATCAGGCTTGTAATACACATGTGTAGCCCTTTGATAATGGTCAGACCTGTAATACACAGATGTAGCGCTTTCATAATGACCAGACCTGTAATAAACATATGTAGCCCTTTAATAAACGTCAGGCTTGTAATACACATGTAGCCCTTTGATAAAAATCAGGCTTGTAATACACATGTTTTGCCCTTTGATAAAAATCAGGCTTGTAATACACATGTGTAGCCCTTTGATAAAAATCAGGCTTGTAAAACACATGTGTAGCCCTTTGATAATGGTCAGACCTGTAATACACAGATGTAGCCCTTTCATAATGACCAGACCTGTAATAAACATATGTAGCCCTTTAATAAATATCAGGCTTGTAATACACATGTAGCCCTTTGATAAAAATCAGGCTTGTAATACACATGTGTAGCCCTTTGATAATGGTCAGACCTGTAATACACAGATGTAGCCCTTTCATAATGACCAGACCTGTAATAAACATATGTAGCCCTTTAATAAACGTCAGGCTTGTAATACACATGTAGCCCTTTGATAAAAATCAGGCGTGTAATACACATGTGTAGCCATTTGATAATGATCAGACCTGTAATACACCTATGTATCCCTTTGATAATGGTCAGACCTGTAATAAACATATGTAGCCCTTTAATAAACGTCAGGCCTGTAATACACATGTAGCCCTTTGATAAAAATTAGGCTTGTAATACACATGTGTAACCCTTTGATAAAAGTCAGGCTTGTAAAACACATGTGTAGCCCTTTGATAAAAGTCAGGCTTCTAATAGCCCTTTGATAAAAAATCAGGCTTATAATACACATGTGTAGCCCTTTGATAAAAGTCAGGCTTTTAGTATATGTGTAGACCTTCAATGGTCAGGCTTGTAATACACATGTGTAGCTCTTTGATAAAAGTCAGGCTTGTAATACACATGTGTAGCCCTTTGATAAAAATCAGGCTTGTAATACACATGTGTAGCTCTTTGATGAAAGTCAGGCTTGTAATACATATGTGTAGCCCTTTGATAAAAATCAGGCTTGTAATACACATGTGTAGCCCTTTGATAATGGTCAGACCTGTAATACACATATGTATCCCTTTGATAATGGTCAGACCTGTAATAAACATATGTAGCCCTTTAATAAACGTCAGGCTTGTAATACACATGTAGCCCTTTGATAAAAATCAGGCTTGTAATACACATGTGTAGCCCTTTGATAAAAGTCAGGCTTGTAATACACATGTGTAGCCCTTTGATAAAAGTCAGGCTTTTAGTATATGTGTAGACCTTCAATGGTCAGGCTTGTAATACACATGTGTAGCTCTTTGATAAAAGTCAGGCTTGTAATACACATGTGTAGCCCTTTGATAAAAATCAGGCTTGTAATACACATGTGTAGCTCTTTGATGAAAGTCAGGCTTGTAATACATATGTGTAGCCCTTTGATAAAAATCAGGCTTGTAATACACATGTGTAGCCCTTTGATAATGGTCAGACCTGTAATACACATATGTATCCCTTTGATAATGGTCAGACCTGTAATAAACATATGTAGCCCTTTAATAAACGTCAGGCTTGTAATACACATGTAGCCCTTTGATAAAAATCAGGCTTGTAATACACATGTGTAGCCCTTTGATAAAAGTCAGGCTTGTAATACACATGTGTAGCCCTTTGATAAAAGTCAGGCTTCTAATAGCCCTTTGATAAAAAAAATCAGGCTTGTAATACACATGTGTAGCCCTTTGATAAAAGTCAGGCTTTTAGTATATGTGTAGACCTTCAATGGTCAGGCTTGTAATACACATATGTAGCCCTTTGATAAAAGTCAGGCTTGTAATACACATGTGTAGCCCTTTGCTAAAACTCAGGCTTGTAATACACGTGTAGCTCTTTGATAAAAGTCAGGATTGTAATGCACATGTGTAGCCCTTTGCTAAAAATCAGGCTTGTAATACACATGTGTAGCTCTTTGATAAAAATCAGGCTTGTTGTAATACACATGTGTAGCCCTTTGATAAAAGTCAGGCTTGTAATACACATGTGTAGCTCTTTGATGAAAGTCAGGCTTGTAATACACATGTGTAGCCCTTTGATAAAAAATCAGGCTTGTAATACACATGTGTAGCCCTTTGATAAAGGTCAGGCTTGTAATACACATGTGTAGCCCTTTGATAAAATCAGGCTTGTAATACACATGTGTAGCTCTTTGATAAAAGTCAGGCTTGCAACACACATGTGTAGCTCTTTGATAAAAGTCAGACTTATACATGTGTAGCCCTTTGATAAAAGCCAGCCTTGTAATACACATGTATAACCCTTTTATATAAGTCAGGCTTGTAATACATATATGTAGCCCTTTTATATAAGTCAGGCTTGTAATACATATATGTAGCCCTTTGATAAAAGTCAGGCATGTAATACACATGTGTAACTCTTTGATAAAAGTCAGGCTTGTAATAGACATGTGTAGCCCCTTGATGAAAGTAAGGCTTGTAATACACATTTGTAGCCCTTTAATAAAATTCAGTCTTGTAATTCACACATGTAGTCCTTTAATAGTCAGGCTTGTAATACACATGTTTAGCCTTTTGGTAAAGTCAGGCTTGTAATACACATGTGTAGCCCTTTGGTAAAAGTCAGGCTTGTAATACACATGTGTAGCTCTTTGATAAAAGTCAGACTACATGTGTAGCCCTTACATAAAAGTCAGGCTTGCACTACACATGTGTAGCCCTTTGATAAAAGTCAGGCTTCTAATAGCCCTTTGATAAAAAATCAGGCTTATAATACACATGTGTAGCCCTTTGATAAAAGTCAGGCTTTTAGTATATGTGTAGACCTTCAATGGTCAGGCTTGTCATACACATGTGTAGCTCTTTGATAAAAGTCAGGCTTGTAATACACATGTGTAGCCCTTTGATAAAAATCAGGCTTGTAATACACATGTGTAGCTCTTTGATGAAAGTCAGGCTTGTAATACATATATGTAGCCCTTTGATAAAAATCAGGCTTGTAATGCACATGTGTAGCCCTTTAATAAAAGTCAGGCTTGTAATACACATGTGTAGCCCTTTGATAAAATCAGGCTTGTAATACACATGTGTAAACCTTTGATAAAAGTCAGGCTTGTAATACACATGTGTAGCCCTTTGATAAAATCAGGCTTGTAATACACATGTGTAAACCTTTGATAAAAGTCAGGCTTGTAAGACACATGTGTATCCCTTTAATAAAAGTCAGGCTTGTCATACACATGTGTAGCTCTTTGATAAAAGTCAGGCTTGTAATACACATGTGTAGCCCTTTAATAAAAGTCAGGCTTGTAATACACATGTGTAGCCCTTTGATAAAATCAGGCTTGTAATACACATGTGTAAACCTTTGATAAAAGTCAGGCTTGTAAGACACATATGTAGCCCTTTGATAAAATCAGGCTTGTAATGCACATGTGTAACCCTTTGATAAAAGTCAGGCTTGTAATACACATGTGTAACCCTTTGATAAAAGTCAGGCTTGTAATACACATGTGTAGCCCTTTGATAAAATCAGGCTTGTAATACACATGTGTAACCCTTTGATAAAAGTCAGGCTTGTAAGACACATATGTATCCCTTTAATAAAAGTCAGGCTTGTAATACACATGTGTATCCCTTTGATAAAATCAGGCTTGTAATACACATGTGTAACCCTTTGATAAAAGTCAGACATGTAATGATATATATATATAGCACTTTGATAAACGTCAGGCATGTAAAACATAGATGTATCCCTTTAATAAAAGTCAGGCTTGTAATGGACAAGTGTAGTCCTTTGATAAAAGTCAGGCTTGTAATACACATATGTAGCCCTTTAATAAAAGTCAGGCTTGTAATACACATGTGTATCCCTTTAACAAAAGTCAGGCTTGTTATACACATATGTATCCCTTTAATGGTCAGGCTTGTAATACACATGTGTATCCCTTTAATGGTCAGCCTTGTAATACATATATGTAGCCCTGTAATAAAAGTCATACTTGTAATACATATATGTAGCCCTGTAATAAAAGTCAGGCTTGTAATACATATATATAGCCCTGTAATAAAAGCCAGGCTTGTAATACACATGTGTATCCCTTTAATGGTCAGGCTTGTAATACATATATGTAGCTCTGTAATAAAAGTCAGGATTGTAATACAAATATGTAGCTCTGTAATAAAAGTCAGGCTTGTAATGAACATGTGTAGTCCTTTAATGGTCAGGCTTGTAATATGCATGAGTTGTTGTTGTTGTTGTTGTAGGGTTTAACGTCATTTTTCAGCTATACATGGCGGCCGGTATTAATTGTGGAGGAACAACCCGGGAAAACCCCTGAAAGAACCACCGACACACGAGAAGCTACTGGCAAGCTTTCTCACATACCCACATTAGCCGTATCCGAGACTCGAACCCACACAGACAGAGGTGAGATGGCAATGATCCGTAACGCAGAGCGCTTTAGACCACTCGGCCACTCGGGGCCCCAAATACGCATGTGTATCCCTTTGATAAAAGTCTGGCTTGTAATGCACATGTGTAGCCCTTTGATAAACGTTTGACTCGTAATACACATGTGTAGTCCTTTAATAGTCAGGCTTGTATTACAGATGTGTAATCCATTGATAAAAGTCAGGCTTGTAATACGCATGCGTAGTCCTTTAATAGTCAGGCTTGTATTACACATGAGTAGCCCATTGATAAAAGTCAGGCTTGTAATTATCATTAATAATGAGGACTTTGTATAGCGCCTAATCTTTAGAAGCTCTAAGCGCTTTACAACATTAGACAACGGGGCCCCGAGTGGCCGAGTGGTCTAAAGCGCTCTTCGTTACGGATCACTGCCATCTCACCTCTGTCTGCGGCGGTTCGAGTCTAAGATTCAGCCAATGTGGGCATGTGAGAAAGCCTGCCAGTAGCTTCTCGTGGGTCGGTGGTTCTTTCCGGGGTTTTCCGGGTTCTTCCTCCACCATTAATACTGGCCGCCATGTATAGCCTATCGTGCTGAAAAATGGCGTTAAACCCCACAACAACAACAACAACAACATTAGACAACACCTATAAGATAAGAAACATAATAATATTATTACAAAAACAAACAACATGAAATTAGAAAAACATTAAAAAATAAAAAACATGCTGAGAATATTTCAGATAGGAAACATTATTAGGTCTTTAAGTTTGTTCTTGCAGTCGAAATAAGTGAGTTTTGAGAGCCCTCTTGAATGTGATCACTGTGTCTTTGTGTCTAAGTTCAGTGGGCAATTCATTCCACGTTGCTGGGCCCTGGTATGCAAAAGAACGCTGTCCATATGACTTTGTTTTCATAGTGGGAATAATGAGTATACGATTGTCAGAAGAGGAACCTAAGTATCTTGCTGGTGTTGACACATGGGTGAGGTCAGATAGGTATGTTGGACTAGAGTCCGACAGTGAAATGTAGCACAGAGAACAAATTTTGTGTTTGATTCTGGATCGAATGGATAGCCAGTGTAGGGTACAGAGCAGCGGGGAGGTGTGCTCTGATCGTGGTACTCTAAGTATGATCCGAGCAGCTGTGTTTTGAACTTTTTGAAGTTTGAGGAGTAGATATTGAGATGAACCAGACAGAATTGAGTTGCAATAGTCCAGCCTTGAAAGTACTAATGAACACACAAGTGTTTTAGTGGCATCAACTGAAAGATATTTGAGAATTGAGCTGATGCGTCTCAGCTCAAGATATGCAGCCTTGCATATGTTCATGACATGTTGGTGCAATGTGAGAGTACTGTCCAGAGTAACACCTAGGTTTCTTACTGATTGTGTGAATTTAATGTTGGCGTTGCTGATATTTATTGTTTGAGGTAAAGGATGTGAATGAGAAAGTCTTTGTGTTGTGATCAGAATAGCCTCAGTTTTATCATCATTCATCTGCAGCTTGTTACATGTCATCCATGATTTCACATCAGAAATGCACCTCTCTACACCTTGGATGGTAGTATCAACTTCAGTTGGGTGGCTAGATTTGTATATTTGGGTGTCATCAGCGTACAATTGGTAAGACACTGGAGGATGATCTATGACACTTGGGAGCGACTGAGTGTACAGAATGAAAAGAACAGGACTAAGAACAGACCCCTGTGGAACACCACAACATAGATCAACTGGGCTGGAGTGTATTCCATTTGCAGATATAATTTGTGTCCTGTTGACCAAGTAGGACTTGAACCACAGTAATAGAAATGTTTAGTCCTTTGATAAAAGTTAGGCTTGTAATATACATTTTTAGCCCTTTGGTTAAAGTCAGGCTTGTAAGGCACATGTGTAGCCCTTTAAAAAAAAAGTCAGGCTTGTAATACAGACGTGTAACACTTTCATAAAAGTCTGACTTGTAATACATATATATAGCCCTTTGGTAAAAGTCGGACTTGTAATGCACATGTGTAGCCCTTTGATAAAAGTCGGGCTTTTGGTCCACATGTATAGCCCTTTGATACTGGTCAAGCTTGTAATGCACGTGTAGCCCTCTGATAAAAGTCAGACTTGTAGCCCTTTGATAAATGTCAGACTTGCCATACACATATGTAGCCCTTTGATAAAAGTCAGGCTTTTAATGCACAGCACATGTGTGGCCCTTTGATAAAAGTTAGGCTTGTAATACCGATGCAAATGTTACTTCGTCGTTTTGATCTTGTGATACTAGCGATATAGAAGGCCCATATTGTTAAAGACGGCGTAAAATTTGGGTAAATGCTATAAATTTTGTATCTCTGATTACTGTGAACCTGTAACCTCAGCGCGATGTTTGATGAATTTATTGAGCGGTGACCATAATGCTGATCTTGACGCTACTGTATATACAACGCTGTCGGTGATCTTTTTTTTATTTCGGAGAGTTTAATATCGTTAACTGCTGAAATCTCAAAAAAGTAATGAATGGTTATATTTGTGTTTCTACGATAGTTCAAAAATGTGTTTACGTGAGTAGAAAATTCAGATCTAACTGTGGTCATTCCATCATTGATCACCATTAAGGATGTCATCATCGAGATGTTGCTATTTTCGACATATTTCTTCGTTGCAGTGTCATCGTTTGATTCTGGTTCTCCAAGATCAGTAATTTTATTATTAGCCATATTAAGAGAACCAGTCAATGTATCACCCGCGAATAGTAAATGATCATCATTGATCTCAGGTCTTGTCATATTCTTGTTACTGTCTACGTATCTTTTTTTGTTGCCACATCATCGTTTGATTTTGGTTCTCTCACATTAATAATTGTATTTCTGCTCATGGTGAGATTGCCATACATATTATCTCCAATTGATCTGATGCGTCCAGCAATCTCGCCCATGAGTGTTAAGACTGATTCCACTGATTTTTTTTCATTTTACCGAGTTTTAGCAAACACCACTAAGTTATCTTCTGTTGCATCAGGAACCCGCAGAATAATATCTGTCAACAGGATATTGCTTGTCTTTAATCGTCCTTATTTATCCTGAGAAAACAACGACTTCATTTTGGTCCACATTTGCGAGACTCAAAAGATCAGGGAGTTTGTTTTTGACCTTAAGAGATGCATATTTGGATAAGTCGCCTTGCTGAGTTTTACTCAGGCGAGAAGATCTTTCGCAAATATCTACCATTATATATGAAATAAGACCTGTTTGAAACGATCAAAGTGGTATACTTGTGCACGACTTTATGAGGTGATAGTAGGGACTTTGACACTCGAGTACAGCAATTACTTTACGGTCACATATTAACTGATCTGTTATTGTCTGTTTTGGTAATGTTGAATACGAGACGGGAGTTTGAGAACCGCCGATTTATTTTACAAATTCTTTTGGTGGCGCCAGTCCATACGAATCGAAATAAACAATTCCACGTGGATCAATCGCATATGCAACGCAATGAGTACCTGAACCAGAACTTCCATCGAGATTAATGATACCAGTTTCCTGGATATTTGGTTGTTTTAGTAATTGATCACGCATAAAAACACATCTGAAGTTTTGTATGTTTAATTTTTAGCGGCATTAAGTAAATCAAAATTGGACATGGGAAGCATCAACGAAGTGTCCCGGGACGTCTTAGACCTTTTCCTTACCATGAATGGGGAGTCCCTGGCAGTCTCAGATCCTTTCCTTTTTTGGGAAGTCTTGATTCCGTGACTTGTTGCTTTCTTTAATACCATCCCAGCAGCTACTTTTGCAACAGTTGGGGCTGCAGCGGCTATTAACGCTGGTGTAGATGCAAGAAGTGGAAATATACCACCCGTCTTGATTGAGTCTTTAATGGCACCCGCAGAAAGATTAAGTTTTACACCGGTCTTTTATCGTTTGGCTTCATTGAAGTGCCTGAGTTCACGTTCTGACAATGATAGTTTATTCGGACCACCTTCGATCTGTTCTGATTTCAGTGATATTTTTATTCCAAGATTCCTTTTTGATACTGGTTGTAGTTTTTTAATCTGACCAGGAGTCAGACTGACACTAGTATGATGATATGACATTATAATATCACGAGCGATTTAATTACATATTTTCTACTGGGGCATCAATAACTCTCATTCGTCCCCCAACAAGCGGGCGCGATCAGGTACATGTCGAGCGGTAATGTGGGAAAATGATTTGGCATTCCTTAAAGATATGACAGTAAGTCAAACTTTTGATAGGGATACACAGTAAATGCGTGAGCTAAACATCGGTACCAAATTGTTACACTACGTGAAATGTGGCTTGAAATAACGGCGTTTATTCTTAAATGGGTCGCGCGAGAAAGGAAAGAAGTGTCCTCCCTTGTAGTTATTATATAGTATATGTATGACATTCAATTTTAACCACCGATACGAGCACCTGTGCTTCCAGCGTTCCAATGAAAATAAATCGTGTAAAACAAAGTTTTAAAGTCAACACTTGACAGTTTTGAAAGCCACCAGCAAACAACAACCGCCTAAACTTCACATTTTGACTCGTATTTCCAACCCTAGATTCGATCACTTTGTTAAGGACAAAATACGATAATCACGTGATCCGGCTCTTGTATAACATCATTGGCCTTTATCAGACTACAAAACTAGTTCACCGATTTGTTACAATGTTAGCGATTTTAAGAAGATATAGATTCTATTTGAGAATATGAGGACGTCCAATATTTGGAAGCGTTGATATTCATGGGTGTATTTTTAAAACTGTACTCGTCAGCAATACTGACATTTTGCCGAAATCAACTGATGATGTAGAACTAATCACTTACGGTCATGTGTAGATGCCACGATACCACAGAACGCGCGACATCGGAGGTAGCTATTATATTTTGTCAGATTGCACACTGGTCATTTTGCGCCGAGGTCAAGTCACACACTAAATGCTAAAGTCATGTGCTTTTTTGTGACATTTCTTTACGTAGAGTTAACTGAAGACAATCTTTCCGAGGCGAAATAACAGTCTAATAGAAAATCAGTATGTTCTACACTCGAAAGGCTGTTTACAATGTCATTTCTCTACAAATGGAAATCGAAGTAAATTTATATTCTTTTTCAGTAATTTATGCTATCGTTCTATAATGAATGCTGAAAAGGTCACTATATTGGACTGAACGTGTAGCATAACTGTCAGACATTAAGGAAAGGTTTTTGTCTAGCTAATAAATGCTAGATAAACTGGAATTTGAGACGAAAGCAAGCTTTAGAAATTTATTAAGATGGAATGGCACACCAACTTTCATCTTAACATTGGTTTTAGTGAATGTCTTTTTTTTCTCTTCAAGAAGGTTCAGTTTGTCTTGAACTAATACTGTAGTAAATTATTTCTGGAACAGTACATACAAAATAAAGCCCGCTTGACACAACGTCACCTTTATATCTACCTGTCTCAATATTAAGTTTATGGCTGGAACATTTAAATATATTAATGTCACGAAGAATTTCAAGAGGAAATCCGCTGCATATATATTTCTCAACATTCGTAATAATTTGTATTCTTTATAAAATATATATTGCTGACTGGGTTGCCTTTTCATGCCAATTTGGACATGTGCACCCCTATTAATTTCTGAAAAAGTGAATGTATGAACAATTTTAATCCTACGTATTTTTTCACTAGATAAAAGTTCAAATAATGGTATATAATTCCTACACCATGGCTGTATAAATATAATTATAACTAATTGGTTTAAGACTTTTTATACTGTGATTCATCTCTAAATTGGTTATTGGATAAGGTGATATTTTAATCAGTAGTATTAAATATATGCCTTAGCTAATTACTATTATGTCCTTGCTAATTGCTAATAATTTCTTTATATATTAATGTATGCGTGTACATGATGTTGTATTTCACAGGATTTTTTTTCTCAAGATATTTATGGTATCGCTCATCTTGTCCTACCTTATGTGTCCAAATATGTCTCTGTTTCAGTTCATTGTATTCTTTGTATTATATCTGCTCAGACGCCAATTATCATAATGGCAAGTAAAGTCTTTATTGAGAGGTTTTGCTACCTTTGAAAATATTCTCATTTAAACCCTGCATTCCATGCTGTCAAAAAAGTATCATATAAACCTCGAATAGGTTAAGGCACAAGAATATAGGTAACTACCCCTAGTAGTGAAGGGGGATATTATAGGGTCTATGGGACTTATCATTAAAAATACCCTTGGGACAATATAGGGTCTATGTAAATTTAACATGGAGAAAAATCGTGGGACAATATAGGGTCTATGGGAATTAACATGGCCAAAAATCGTGGGACAATATAGGGTCTATGTAAATTTAACATGGTCAAAAAACCCTGGGACTGTATAGGGTCTATGTAAAATTGAAACAGGGAGGGTCTCTATTTTTTTTTTAAATAAAATAAAAAAATAAAATAAAAAAAGGGGTAGGCAATGGAAAGGCTATCTCTTTTCGAGAAATATGGCTGGCCCTGAAAAGGGCCTTTGGTTTTTCTTCTTCTAATTTCTTCTTTTCCTCCACCAATTTCTTATTTTATCTCCTACACTCTTCTTCTCTTTCTTTTTTTTCTTCTCCTCCTCTTCTTTCTTCTTCTCTTCCTCCTCTTCTTTCTTCCTCTTTTCATTTTCTTCTTCTTTTTCAATTTTTTCGTTCCATTTGCGTATTTTTATTCTTTCCTCTTTATCCTCCTTCTCCTCCTTGATCTCTTTCATGACACCACTAATCTTGTCCTTTGCTTTTCTTAAGTTATTAATTTCCATCTTCACACGATGGGGACTATAGGAATAATGGTCTTCAACGAGTCTTATTAGCATCTGTTCCATTATTCCTAAGTTGTCTAAAACGTCTTGCAAGGTTTGTATTTTGTCCATTTGGTTTGACGCCATCTTCTTTTTATTCTTTGCAGAATGGTTTGAACAACGAACACTGTGGGTTCTTATAGTGAAAGCGCGGACGTGAAGGAAAACATCCCCCTAAAAACATAAATTTGATCTTACCTAGATCATGACTAACATCGCGCATACGTGAAGGAAAACATCCCCTTACTTTCTCATTTCATATAATATAAACCTCAACTATACTCTCTACATACGCTAAGAATCAATAAATAAACCCATAATCTACTATTCACACAAACTTACTTCATCATTTACAAACACTAACACACAAACACATACACTTCCACTATTAATAAAGAGTTAGTGTTTATTTTCACACTACTCTACCTACACATTGGCAAATCGATTGTTATTTCTTTTCTAGAGTATTGGGTAGCCCTGAAAAGGACTGTTTTTGGAACTTCAGAGGCACCTGGCTAATGGTGGCACCTTCCAGGTCTGGCACCACAGACACAACGCCTACTCCAGTCATTGGTCCAATTGACTGAAGTTGTTGGAAGAGCTGACGGGGGGTGAGTGGCTTCACTATCCCACTCCTCCGTTTGCGGAATAGTGAACACTTCTTCTTCTTCCCTTTGTCTTCTTTCTCTTCTATTCCTCATTCGAGGATGAACAATTACCTCTTGCTGTGGTTGTAACTGCTGTGGTGCAGTCATTACCTGTGGAGGTTCCATCACCCAGGGCTTCACTTCACATTTCTTTATCATCAACACGTGAGACCTTATCCCTCTCTTTTTTTCTTCCTCTTCTTTCAGTTTTCTTTCTTCTTCCTCTTGTTTTATCCTGGCTTCTTCCACAAGGGCCTCTGCAGCCAGCTCATTCAGGAGGCATCTGGCATACTCCAGATGCATCTGAAGTTCCATCAATTTACTCAGTCTGCTGCTCATTTTTCTAGTGTTGATCAATCAACAAGGGTAGCTGGACTGCCGAACGAGTTTCAATTTATACTTAAAGCGCGGACGTGAAGGAAAACATCCCCCTAAAAACATAAAATTCATCTTACCTATATCATAACCAAAAAAAACAACGCGCGGACCTAAAAGAAACACTCACTCGCTTTTTTATGCTACCCATCACTATTGTAAAATTTTTTATAAATCACTTCAATAGACTATCCACATACGCAAAGCAATCCGATCTAATTCCAAATATACACCTCAAACACCAAAAAAAGACATCATTTTAATCTACTATCCATACCAACTTACTTAAGCACTTACTAACACTAACACACAAACACATACCCTCACAATTTTTTAAAAAGAGTTAGTGTTTATATTCACACTACTCTACCTACACACATTGGCAAATCGATCGTTATTTCTTTTCTAGAGTATTGGGTAGCCCTGAAAAGGGCTGTTTTTTTGTTTGCTATGGCATTCTTTTTTAGTTTCTAAGAATGCGATGTCCTCTGAGGATAGACTTTCTGGCAATAGGTCTGCTTCTTCGGAAAGAGAAGAAGAACTCTTTGGTGTCGATACGGCAATCGACAAAGCCTCTGTCAGGTTGCTGCTGCTGTTGTTGCTGTTGTTGCTGCTGTTGCTGCTGTCTCTGAAGTCTGTACTTCTCTGTCCATTCTTCTTTTTCCCTGTTCACTTCTTCTCTGAAGAGCTCTTCTATTAGGTCTTCAGTGATTTTTAGCATTCTCACATTCTCTATTTCTTCTGGCTTCGGTATCAGAGTGTGTCTGACCCTATGCAAATTCACGTAGGCTTCGTTGAGCTTAGCTAGTTTGGAGCACATCTTCGTAGGAGGATGAGTCGACAATGGATGGTTAGACTGGAAATAACCCGGTTCTTAAAGTCAAAGCGCGGACGTGAAGGAAAACATCCCCCACACGGTTTTCGAATCGCAACGTTCAGTGAGTGTCATGCGAGGGATAGTAAGAAATGAAAGAGCATCAATCCAACATTCTTATAGCTAAACAAAAGACAAAGGCATTTTTTTCAAAACACAACATTTTTTATTCAAAAATCACTTAACACTAAACAACAACTCTAACATTTTTTAACAATAATCCAACACTATAACATCAAACAATTTTTTTTCAAAACACAACATTTTTTATTCAAAAATCACTTAACACTAAACAACAACTCTAACATTTTTAACAATAATCCAACACTACAACATCAAACAATTTTTTCTCAATTGACAATCTACTTTAAACAGGGCTGACAACGTTGTGAATGAAATTGTGATTTCCACTGTTGGAAATCATTAGGCCATTGATGGACACTACGTTTCCTAGCTTGAGACAAAAGATAAGCATAATGGTCACAAAACCATCGATCTACTTTCACATCATTTCTAGCAGAAGAACGAGGATCAAAATGAGTCACTAAATGTTCTGAGGAATAGCCCAGGCTGCGATGATGCAGAAAATACACACAATATTGTCCACACACCAAGGAATCTGTGCCTTGTAATTTCACATTATTGAATCGGGTGGTTTGAGCATTTCTTCTCATAAAGTCAATGATATCGTCTTCCAAAGGGGGCAATCCGTACGAATCGAAATATTCCACACATCCTTCTTGAGGAAAGTAGACGGCTACCTAGTGGGTTCCTGGAAGATGACTGTCGTCCGTGTTAATGACATAAGCTTGATGGTCTTGAGGTTTGCGATGAGGGAGTTCATCTTTAGCACAGACGACGGGATTCCAAGAAGCCGTATACGAACTGTGGTTCAAAAGGTAATAAAGTTCCCAGGTATCCATTTGTGTGTTTTTTTTTTCTTCTTCTTCACAGGTAATAATAAGTTGTCAATTCGATCCTGACTTTCTGCTTGAAAATGTCTGACGAATAAACGGTTATTCGTTCTGTTTCCTCACTCTGATTCAGGAGAGCTTCGATACGATGGATCTCTTGAGTGGTTAATGGTGGACAAGAATGTTCACGCAAGTCTTTATACCACTAGTGCAACACGTCTTTGTCCGAGATGAGACTCCAAGCTTCGTCCAGATACTCGTCCAATTTTTCTTCTTGACTCAACATCAGGCATTTATCGTGTTGAATTTGACTGGGATGATCGTTTTGACATCCATAGCAATTTTTCTTGATCAATTCTGTTATTTTGTCGACCAAGTGTTTGGCAAAACAGGAGACTAAATGGGCTTCTTGTTCTGGCCATCTCGACTTCATCATGATTACTTCTTCTTTTTCCAGGGTCTCCTCACATTCCATGTCCAAAGTTTCTCCACTAGGCAAAGAGGGATAACAGTCTTCCATAGCTTCTAATAGCTAGAATGACTTCTCTCAAACTGTTGATTTCTATGGTATTGTCGAATTCTGCATACAGGATGACGTTCACTGTATTATCTGCGCGTAAAGCTTCTGCAAACTGAATTTCCACACGAATCTGGCCAGATTTTATAGGGTGGAAATGTCCCTCGTCGCTGCCTTGGTCAGGAGTGAAATCGAAAGCCCACAAAGCGTAGCCTCCTGCATAATCGTCGTACGTAATGTCGTGACTGGTGTTGGTTCCTAACTGTCCGGTAGCTTCGTACAGGGACAAGTACGATCTCAAATAATTCTTCGCGGCACCAAAGTTAGGCTCAAAGGGTCGGGTACACAAGGTCTTGCCATCGCGACTGACTTCGATCTTGGACACATTGTAATGTTGAAAGTTGAAAGGATTTTCGTTGTAGGCTCCGTTGAAGGCTGAATTCTTGACGATACCAACAATCAAACGCTTGGGTAACTGTCCTTGGAACAGATGATCTTCGATCATGGATCGCTGTCGAGCAGGAATGGTGAAGGTTTTCACTTCTACGCGTCGTATCGGATACTTGGCGGTCGTTCTGCTCAACGTCTGACTGATGTCGTTACCTACTTTAGGCAACACTTCCACACGACGCACGTAGAGTCTGGCTTCTTGGATGATGGTTTTGTAAGTGGCATCATGAGCAGCCATCAAATGGAAAGCGGCACTGCTGCGATTCAGTCTCAGACGGATATTCACCCCGTTCAGCAAATACTTTTCTTGCAACCACATGTCCAAATGCAAGCGATCCATTAGTTCTAAACTACGACTTCCAGCAATTTTCTTTTGTCGTTCTACAAATCCCGTTGGATTTGAAGCATCCCCAGCAAGTACAATGCCGTTGAACTTATTCGCTTGGTCAGGTTTCCATACCACGCAAGCATCTAGATGAGTATTCTTGGCTTCTTTTCCGTACGTCAAGAGATTTTCCAGGTACGCTCGATAAGGGTAAGTATCCATGCTGCTGCTGACCAGTTTGTTATTCAAGTACAAGTCCACTTCGCTGAACAAGGAATGCATGAAATTATTGACGGGAGCTACTGCTTCATCAGCGTCTATGTTAGCGTTGGGTGGCTCGATCACTTTCACTTTCAAGTATAGGTAACTGCTATTCAGATCGATGTAATCTTCGGGCTGTCCTTTGATTTCAAACTCGATGGGAGCGGAATCGGTCAATGAGGAGACGGGATGAAATTCCACCCACTGGGATTCTTGCATCGTCATCATGGTGGGGGGCATGGCAAACAGATCCAGTTCCGTCTTGGAACAAGCGCAAGACTCTCGGTGCATCATTTTTTTCTGTGTCTCAATAATCGAAAACGTCTAAGTCTCGAACGGTTCTTCTTTTCTTGGCCTTTCTAGCTTGAAGTCTAGTGAAAGGGTGTTTTCTTCGTCGTCTCTTTCTGCCTTGTTCCTTGCTGAATGCCTGACTCGGTAGCGTGCAGGGCATTTATAGGTGTGTCTCGTCGGCCTAAAATGTCTTTACCCGTTTGCAGCAAGACATTTTTGCCTGCCCTCATGAAGGCTTCTTTAGGGTTTTGTTTGTCGATGATGACATTTTGGAGAAATTCTTTGCCTTGCGTCAGTGCCACATCTTTCAAGGCGTGCAATCCGCGTGTCACCATCGGTTTCAACACCGGGGCCACCGAACGAAAGGCCGATTTTAACATATCTCCTAAACCGTGTCCTCGCTGTCGTGCAACCCCTCGGTACACTGGATACATGACTTACGAATCGTGAGAAAACCGTTTTCGAAAATGGAGTTTCACCGTGACTTTTCCTTTGGTGAATGGAATATTTTGTCCCAAATCTCCTTTTATAGTAATGTTGACCGTGTCCAAATACGACTTGCTGACCGGCAAATAGTGAGGATGGACAAATTCGCGGTGGACGTGGTAAGTGTTTCCACCTTCCTCGTCAGCGTTTGCGGCAGAATCCACTTTGAAAGGAATGACACGCAGTAACGGTACGGAGGTGTGTCCCACCACGTTGTATTCCACCACATCGGAATACACAAACATCAAATTCAGTCCTTGGTTCAGTTCTACCGGGGTACGAAAATACTTGGCAAAAGTCTCGTTGTCAGAAATGACTGGTAATTCGGGTTTTTGTTCTACTTTCTTCCTCAGCTCCATGTCACCGCCCAACATGTCAAACAATTCAAGACAAAATAAGAAAGACATGATTTTGGGCCCCTCAGGAAATTTTATCAGGAAGCGACGAGCTGTTTTGTGGTACTCCAGGGTGACACTTTTTTTGACACTTTCCAAAGCTTTCAGAAACACAGCATTAAACCTGGTGGCTATGGTGCTGACCAAATGTTGACCACTAAAATAATAGCCTGGGGGAATGAACAAGTGATAGGTGGTCCACTTTAGATTTGGTGTACGGGTTTTCTTGTCATATTTGCTATTGGTATCCATCCACTGTTGCATTTGCTCGTCATGAACTTCCACATCAAATTTATTTTGATTGGGAAGGACATTGAGGACTTGGGTCGGGTGAATCATTTCTACCAAAGCCACTTCCCAATGGGCTTCGTGATCTAAGGGGATGGCCTGAGGTAATTTGGCCGTGTAACAGCACAACGTGTTGTGGGGAAACACCTCCATGGAACTGTCACTGGGTAAGGTTAAGTAAAATTGGTTTTCGTGACTCATAATTCCAGAGTTCTGTGGCTGTCCGAGGGGATATTACTGGATGTCAGAGGCGTGTCTCCGTCTAAAATGGGGTTCTGGTTGTGATTGAAGTGGTGACTGGCACTGGCACTGGACACGAGGTTCCCGTGGTTCCCGTTCGAGGAGAATTTCAGGGAGGGATTAGGAAGCAGGTAACCGATGCAACTGCTCAATAAAATGGTCCACAATTGTTTGTCTCCTTGTTGCAGACTCAAATTGGCAATGGCTGCCCCGATGACACAATACACCACGAAGATTTGACAGAAAAAGACGATTTGCGTTTTAGGCACACGTTCTCCACACCACACCCACAAGGGTTGTTTTTGTAAATCTTGCACAGAAGAACTGGGTGAAGGAGGAGTGGTCGACGTAGCTGCGTCTGATGTGTGAAAGGGCATGATGGTCACTTCTTCTTTTTATAGTCGATGACTTGCGAAGCGTCGATCCAAGAATCGAAACTGGGTGGATATCCTTTCCAACGTACTTTGACTTCTTTGACACGTCGTTTGCCCACTTTACGGGTTCTGCGTTCGAGAATGCTTTCGATGTCGTACACGTCGTCTTCTTTTTTGGTGACACGTTGTAACTCGGGTAAATAAAACGTTCCTTTGAGCACTTCTCCGTTCATGTCTTCCAATTTATAGACGGCAGGATGACGGCCATGCACTCGTCCAGTGACGCGAAACAATTCGGTCGTCCAGTTAGGTAAGTAACCTTTGTCGAAAGTGCGTTTGGTTTTGCCAATGCGTACCCAATCTCCTACGGTTAACTCTCCACTTTTCTTGGGGACAGCCCTCGTCGGGGACGTACCGAACAGACGCTCAAACACCAACACTTCGTTGTCGGGAGTCACGTCTTGCGGGGCACGTCCGATGCTTCGATGGTAAGATTGGTTGTACGCTTGCACCAGGTGCGGTAAGATGTCGATGTACTTCAGAGTGTGGTGATGCGTAAAATATTTCCACATGCGTTCTTTCAAAGTACGTTGAAAACGTTCCACGATGCTGGCTTTGGTTTCGGGATTCTCGGTGGTAAAAAAATGAATGTCACGTTTCTTTAATTCTTTTTGGAAAGCTTGGTTCAGAAATTCGGTGCCTTTGTCCGTTTGCCATCGAAGAGGGTGACGACCGCTTTGTTTCAACACCCGTTGCAGGGCTCGCACTAACTCGCTGCTCGATTTGGAAGTCAAGGGCACGACCCAGGCAAATTTTGAAAAGACGTCGATGACACAAAACAAATATTTGTAGCCACGATTGTAGCTGGCCAAATGAGAGACATCGGCTAAATCGGCTTGCCATTGATGATCGATGCCTTCCACTCGGGTGCGACTTCTGGCAAACTTGCGTCGAATGGGTTTGTGTAAAGTGTAGGTAGCTTGTTCTTGTAACCATCGTTGCACTTGAGGTAAACGGAGACTTTTCAGTCGCGTTTTGGCAGCACGATACAATTTTTGAACTCCTGCGTAACCTGCAGGATGCGAGGGATCGTAGTAAATGCTGGCTAAGACTTTTTCCATTTTTTTGTGTTGGTTGGTGTGTTAATAAGGCACCCACTCTTGGAGGATGCTACTCTTTTTCTCTTGGGGTATTTTCTTGGATTGCAATGCTTTGCGTGTGCGACCGGCAATAGGTGTCGAAGAGGAGGAGGATGTCTGAGCGGGGGATATCGGTTCTTGTTTCACTTCTGTCTTCACTTTCTTTTTCTCTTGTGATGAAGAAGGGGTGGCCATCATCTTTTTAATCCATCCAATTCTGGAGGTAAGTGGTGTTGTTAACTTGCGTACTTTTTCTGGTGGAGTTTGAAACCCTTTTTCTTCTTCTTTTCCTTTTTCTGTCTTGGTCACTGGTACTGGTACTGGTGATGGTGCTGGACTTTTCATCAAGGTCTTAAAATCTTTCAGAGTGGGTAGAGCTGTTTCGTCTAAAGCTTTCTGGTGAAAGAGTTGCAGTCGTTGCAAGAGTTGACCGTACTTTTGCGATTTTTCTGTTTCGGACAAATCTTGGCGATCCATCAAGGACTGCAATTCGTGTTGTAACTGGGACATCTCGCTCAAATTGGGATTGGGAGGTAAATGCGGGGTGCGTTGTTCTTGCCACCGATGGTATTCCATCCATCGTTTGTAAGGCACTAAAGCTAGTTTTCGTCCTTCCATGGGGTTGTCAGGGGTCGATTCTGAGATCTTGGGACTTTCGAAGGCCTTTTTATCTTGCTCCCACCAGTCCTCCCAACATGGTTCCCAAGACTCCTTTCAGTATGGGGCCTAACAAGAGAGGCAAAATGCCTCCACGTTGGACCAACATCTTCTTTTTTTGACGAATGGGAATTTTCTTTTGAACCATTTGGCGAAGAACGTGACGATGTTTGCCTAAGCATTGTTTCTGGTGTTTGGACAAAGGGATCGTGCCTTTCAAAACGTTCAAACAACATTCGCACACGGTATCGATGACCTCTTTGGAGGCCGTTTGAATGAGTTTTTTTCGTAGGGGTGGAGAAGCTTTGGACAGGACAGATAACAGGTCCCCATGTTTGGCTAAACGTGGTGGCAGTCCTTTCCTTTTCTTTCCTTGGGGTTTTCTGGAGGGTGACATCTTTGAGTCTTTAGGAGCACCAAAAGAACACTGATACCCTACTTGGTCACAGGCCTTTTTTATACTGGAACGCGTCGCCACTGATTGTCTTTACGGCGTATCAACTTCATGACAGGCATGACACGTCGTGCAGGGGTACGTAACGGACTAAATCGAGTCAGTTCTTGCTTGGACAAATCCAGTAAACTTTGTAACATGCCCGATCTTTCGTGGACTTTGATTTTGGGAGAAGGTACTTTGTGAGCAGCAGCCACTGCCACTAAATTGGAGGGTCCTGCCACTGGGGAAGTTCTTTTGGGGGTCATCAACGGAGAAGTTCTTGGTGTGATTAACGTCTCCAAGTACTCTTCAGTTCCTGGTGACATCAGCGGAGAAGTGGATAAACGTGAGGCTGTCGGAGACACAGTCACCGCTGTGGCAGGTCGTGGTTTGCGAGTGTAAGGCTGCGTCCTGGCCGCAGTGCCTCTCTTGCGACTAGTTTTCTTCTGTGGACTTTTCTTTTTCTGAGGACTTTTTCTCTGTTTCTTTTTCTGGGGGCTTCTTTTCTTTTTCCGGGGTGGTGTCTGGTAAGAGGAGGGTCCTGCCACTGGAGAAGTTATTCTTCTTGGGGACCTGGACTTTTTCTTCTTGGGGCTTCGTTGAACTTTTGTCTTGGGGATAACTTTGGGGGCATTAGGATCCCATCTTAAGAGTGAACGAATGATGACCCCTCCTAGAGTACCGCTCCCTCCAGGTTTCAAAATGATTTGTTTTTTGGTTTGAGTGTCGATGCGGGGATCGGCCAGTTGGACCAAAGCGACTTTGTTTCGATCGAAAAAGCGTTGGGTTTGATGAGGAATCTGAATGATTCCTTGGAGTAATTGACGTGCTGTCACCGTGAACCATCGTAAGACTTCTTTGAGACTAGCTTCTAAGACACGAGCTCGTGTTTGTGGATCTTTTTCTCGACTGATGCCATACAAGGCACGAATCAATTTGACGGGAAGATGCGACTGAAGGGACGTCATGTTCACACTGTGTGAGACAGACGAAAAAGGGTCTGAGGTTTTTATAGATTTTTTTATGGGGAGTGAAATGAAGTCGACGACGGAGACGTGTACAGGACAGGCCCTCCGTCTTGGCACCAGTGGTGAAACAAGTGGGTACGAAATCGCAAATCCTCGGGAGTGGTAGGTTTCAAATCGACGAGTAAATAGGCGTGTGGCGTTTGAGTGGCATCGTCGTACGCCTGAGTCAGCCAAGGCGTTCCTAACTGTTTGGCTAAGACTTGCACTTGCGATTTATCTCGAGGGCTTTTAAACAAGACCACGTAATGTGCATTGAGACTGATGGTGCGATGGGCTTTACTTTGTTGAAACAAATTTTGGGTGATGTAAATGACACTGGCATTACGGTGATGCCCTTTGCGCGTGAACCACAATTTAATTTCTTCTTCGTCTTCTCCTAACATGTCGTCGAAAATGACCAAATGGGTTTGACGGGAGTCAGAGACGATGCCGTCGTCTTCTTTAGGAATGCCTTCCACAAACACGACGGAATCGCCTTGACTTTCTCGCAAGAGGCTGTACGCCGATTGCCACTCTTTGTAACACCACACGATCCGTTGAGGGGGTCGATCGATCAAATGATGTTTATGTTCGATCAAACGTTTGACGAATTCGGTTTTGCCTGAACCGCTAGGTCCAGCAATGAGCATGTTAAAGGGATGGCGAAGATACAAAGCCTCCCAACTGGCACGATCTAAGTGTTCGTCGATGACTTTGACAGTAGAGGAAGAGGGAGCAGAGACAACAGAGGTAGTCATGGTGTGAGAAATGTCACTTGTGACACGAAAAACAAACAAGACAAGAGTTTATATACTTTTTCAGAACACGTTTATTGAATGTTTTTTTTCAAACATGAATACGAAAGACAAAAATACATAAAAGCCAAAGGCTTAAGTACAAGGATAAAAGGCACATAATAACTATGAACGTGGAATAAACATAAGTGTCTGTACAACAACATGTTTTGGGTAATGTTCTAACCAGTTCTATAGTAGGGGGTAAGGTCACACAAGTGTCCTCCCGAAAGGGTCTTTCAGGCCTGTCCACGACAGTCCTGTCCTGGGTGACGGGTTCTTCTGGCACCGTCACTAACACGGGTTGAAAAGTAACTTGAACAACTCTCGTGCATATTGGGCCACTTCTTGGGTCCAAGCCTCAAAACCCCATTCTTTCCAGGCACGGACATCTGTCCAATGGGGATGTAAGTCACAAGCTACACACACATCGTCATACACGTCTTGGGTAGCTAAAAGTTGACGAATCTTTTTTTCCTGTTGAGGTCGAGAAGTATCCAGATGAAACCGCAAGGCTTTGAGCAAAAGGAGTTTTTCGTGACCATTTAAGGCCATTGAGGTGGTAAGTACTGATCGTAAAGAGTCCACAAAGAATCGGCTGGTAAACGAAATCCCAGAAAACAAGTCACTAAGACACACACCACTTGTCGTCCCAAATTGAATGGATACAGTTCTTGTAATAATCGATGGTAATGATCCACAGTTTGAATATGGTCATTGAGTTCCTTCCACGGAATCTGTTGGATTACATACGACATAAGTCGTGGCATAGCAACCTGTTTTTATAGTCTCTTTGTTTCGAAAAGAATACACGTACTTTCTAGCCAGTGATCTTCGTTCTCCAGTGGGGAATGTAAATCTTGCATACTGTAACCGAAACGTCAGAGTTCGATTAGAAGTTTCCTCTTCCGCTAAGTAGATTCCACGTAACAAATGTTGGTAATCCTTTACCTCGTCTTCCTCAAGGGGTTGCTCTAGGTGAATCTCGAAGTAACCAAAATGATCAACACGTGAATCATCGGGGGCCTGGAAGTATTGAACAAGGTCTGACCATTGAAACAATTTCTGACGAATCAGTTCTCTTATACCATTCAGGTACCAGTGGTTAAAGATCTGGTGACGTAACGGATGCAATTGTTCTTTACGTTTCACTTGTATTTTCACCAGCTCTCGGTAAATCCTTTCTCTCAATTCCACAGGCAAAGCACGAATGTTCTCTTGTAAAGTACTCATGAATAGGTCAGTCTGTACAATTCACAAAAGTAATCCACATAGTGAGTAATTTCTGACCACTGCCATTCAGGGTAACGTCCAAGAATGTCACTGAACTCTTTTGATGTAAACGGTCTAAAGCGATATAATAGGATGAATGCAACCTTGACCCAAAGAAATCTAACACACTGGTTGACTTTTTTCACTTTCCTCTTATGAATTTCTCGACACAAAAGTTCTACAGTGACCCATTGAGATTTCACTCTGGCAAACCCCTGCCAAACTTCCTTGTAAATCTTCTCTTGCAGTTCTTTAGGTAATGATTCAATATCGTTTTTGAAATGAAGTTTAAATACTGGTCTCGGTGATGTCCAACATTTGACTCCTAGCCAATCTGGTTTCTTCTTCGTCAACGACATGGTAAGTTACTTCAATGTCTCGGTCCCACTAAGGGTAAGTAATGACAATTCGGTGACCATCGAGCATGTTCTACGTAGGCCGAATCTTGCGGTTCGCAGTGGTGAAGTGACACACCGCAACTGAAGCACTTGACTTTATCTCCTTCACCCAAGTAGAAAAATCCGGCTCTGGCTAATTCTTCGGGGGTCGGTCCTCCCAGATACTTTGGCCATTTTCCTTTGAACGATTGAAGACGATTTTCAAAGTCGCAGTATTCCGACAAACGCACAGGGAACGAATATTCGTCTTTCACAGGTTCGTTTCGATGAGGGTTAAGTGACATAGGTAGGAGTTTGCTCAGGGCTGGATGACATCCGTAAGGGGGTAGACGTGAAGGTGAACATTCCCCTTTAAAACGAAACCCAGTAAAATGTTTAAGAGGACGAGCGGCATCACTTTCGCATCCCTCAGGTTTGACACGCACAGCATCCCTTTCCATGATAGGGGTAGGGACACTAAAGTTCCCATGATGCTTTACGGCATCGCTCAGGTCACAACGTACAGCATCGTACCCATCGCAAGGCTCACAATCGCATTCCACTTCCGAAGCCTCACACTTGAATTGTGCCTTTCTAAACAACTTGTTCTGTGTTTCTCTGAAAGTATTCATCTTGTTCGCTCGGTCTTGGTAGTCCCAATGAACTATCGATCTTGCCTAGGGTTCCTTTTTTATATACAGACCAATACCGACGTGACCATACGGCAACGCAAAGTGATTGGGAAGTCGCACTCGCTTCTGGTACACAATTTGATAGACTTTTTCCAAGGGTCGACTGACGATGTGGTGAGTGGGTAAACGTACAATCTTGTTCGGTTGATAGGTGGTCACATTAAAGTTTCCATCCTCTCCCGATTGCAAGGCTTCTTTCAATACCCCAAAGTTGACCACTCGACTGGTACGATAATTCAGAGTCAGTCCTTTCACTTTGCACGTCGTGTGCACTTCTCCTTGTTTGTCCCGGTATTCGTAGCCGTAATTTTTGGGACCGCCACTGACGAAACTTAGAATCTTGTCGTCGGGATGCTCGTCTGTCCAGGCTCCTAAACGGTCTCCTTCGATGTTAGGGTGATGTTGAATCGGGTGATGGATGTAAATGCAACTGTCCGTGTCAAAGTACAGGACGCGTTCTTCTAACAGTTCTAAAGCTTCGTACAATTTTAAGCGAGCATGGGCTGTCACGTAAGCCGCAATGATGACATTTCCAAAAGGGTCGTCTTGTACAAAGTCCATATCTTCTTCGTAATTGACCAAGATCAAATTCTCTCGAACGACGTCCACGTGTTTCATGTATTTGGTTTTGTCGTGAATCATCTGGAAGTAGCGGGAAGGTTCTGTCAAATATTCCGTCTTGGGTAAACACGGTCGTTGTGCCATTTTACCCCACAAGCAATTTAACATCACTTTGGCAAACGATCGCCTGCCTTCGTTTTTCTCGATGTGGTCTAAAGGGATGCCTTCTTGTTCGTAGTATTTCTCTTTGAATTTTATTTGGTCTTCGGGAGTGTGACACCAGGAAGGATAGCCGCTGGCTTCTTGCTTCAGTTTCAAAAAGGTATCCACGTAGTCTGCGAAAATGCCTTTCTGCGTGGGGTCACCCTTGTGGTATTGTTGTGTCTTGGGAAAGTGGCAAATTTCGTACACTTCTAACAGTTGGTATCCCATGTCCAGAGCTTTGAACAATTCTACGCTGACCCAGGTTCCCGTCAAGGACCGTTCTTCCTGGCTGTGATGGCAAGGTTGGTCTTGGTTGCACGTTTCGGCACAAGTACGGCACAAGGGAAACATCAGTTTGCCTTGACAATGGTGAGGTAAGACGGGATGGTATAGGTTCGTGGGAGGCAAAACTTTACACTTGATCAAGCCTTCGTACTGTCGAATGTTTTTCAGGTCGATGTGTTCCGTCAGCAATTGCGGGTGCCCTACAGGAAAGCGACAATATTTGCACACGTAGGGATACAGCGAACACACGTCCAAGTATTTGATTTCTTCTCCTTTCTCTTCGTCGGCTTGGTACAGCAAACAGGTGGCATTGGTCCTTCCTCCGTACAAACTATCCCTCGGGTTCAGCGGGTCCATGAACTGGTAACTTTCCACGAGGCGTTTAAACTCGGGATCGGTTTTCATACGGTGATCGTACTCGTGTTCCCACATTTCCACCACTTGGTATCCTTGCTGTTCTAACTTTAGGCGCCGCTGACAAGTGTCCTGGTACAAGTCTTCCATGGTTCGTTGCAAAAACTGATTTTTAGTGCCACGGTCAGGGTAACAGACGGGACATCCGTGAAATAAGCAACCGTTAAACTCGTACACGATCTTGGGGTTTTCTAAGTCCCAGCCATCGACCGAATACGTTCCGATGGTCTTTTCGCCCCCTCCGTTGCGGGCATGTTGAATCCATTTGTCTTCCTTGTCGCACAAGTAATGTAACCAACGTAGGGCTTTGACCGAGTATTGACGTTTGACAAAGTGGGTCGTTTGAGGACTGATGACAGCCACGGTGTTTTCAGGCATGAATCGTTGTCGATACACTAAGGAACACGCTTTGGCAATGGTGCAAGCTTCTTTCAAAGGATCGACCCCTCCGTGTTCCATGAACAGTTCTCGAAATTTTCCACAGCAACGTCGTAAAATGTCCACGTCGGAACGACAATACTTTAGCATTTCTTCCTGAAAGTCGAAAGGGTCCGAGCCGTGAACCTGGTACCAAGCGTAGAAAGCTTCTCGTTGTTCGGTACGCATGTTGTCGGGGTCGTAATAGTGAGCCTCAGGCAAATGGGGTAGAACGGCGTGTTGATTGGCTTCCGTATTGAAAAAGTGTGGAAAGTACCCTTTAGCCATTTCTGTCATTCCAAACGTTTTAGGCATTCGACTCAAAGGCATGGCCAAATAGCTCATCGAATCTTTAAACTGTACTTGTCCCACTTGCATGAAAATGATTTTGGCTCCGTTCAAAGTCACTTTAGGACGTTCGGTGCCTTGTTCCGTATAGTGCCTCAAAAGAAACTGTCCATCGTATCCGGAGAAATTGTGAGCCATCACTGTGGCATGGCGATGACAATCTCGGTAACGTTCGATGTCCTCTTGGCTCCACGTCTTGTCGACGGGGTCTAAGACCCATTGGGCAAAATCGGCTAACGTGTTCGGTCCTCGAAAGATTTTTTCACGCCCTCCGGGAATCTTGCTGCAGTGAGGGCAATGACTGAAGATAGGTTCTTGAATACACTTCTCGCACGCTCGATGAGCCACGCAGAAATTAGGAATGTGAATGCCAGTCTCTTGCATGCATTCGAAATCGAAAAAGATGAAATTGCCTTTCTTCTTGTGACCGTCCTCTTTCTCTGGTGGGGGTTGGTATTTTTGCACGTAACATTGGTGTTCCAAGTCCACGATGTGGTGACAAATGTGACATTTTTTCTTTCCTGAACATATGTGTGCATTGGTATTATTGGTACGTAAGACTTGTTCACACGTAGAGCACAATCTCAGCAGTTGACAAGCGCATTTCTTCTGTGAACCTTGCGTCTTCAAATGTTGTTGGTAACAGGTAGGGCTGACAAACGTGCGCAGACAAGTCGAACAAGGCACTGGTTCTTCGCTCAGACAGGGTGAAGAGGCCAAACATCCTGAGCATTTCCATCCACAATGTTTGTGTTGCTCTCGATTATTATAACCATGGTCACATTTCTCACAGTAATAACCGTATCCCAGGAATCCGGTGATACTGGTAATGGTATCGAAATGGTCATCGTGATGATAAACGTGAATGTATTTTCCGTCCTTAAAATCTTGCCCTCGAAACAACAGAGACCCGCGCACTTCTTGAGGGTGCACTTTCAAAGTGTATCGTGGAGCTAGGGCATCTTGCAATTTTTGCATCTCAGGAATGCCACAGGGTGTGTCTTTGGACATGCCAGCTTGTCGTAACAGAAGTTCTGCTTCACTTCGTTGTTTGGCTCGGTCCGATTGTCGAATGTTCTCCCAGTCTCTTTTCCATTCTGCCGTGTCGTTCTTGTTGACATAGGTTCGTCCCACCACGATGGCACGGGCTAAACACATCTGGTCATGAGGATTGTGAATTTGGACGAGGCTACGCTTAATGCTGCGAAGGTCGTTCACCAATAACATCTTTTTGCGTCCGGTCCCTTGAGGAGGAGAGACGTGGGTCATGTCCAATGTGGCTTTTCCATCGGTGATGTCAAACTGGTCATTAGATTGTTGCACGTGTTGAATCTTGTCCATGACTTTGGAAGCGGTCAATTCTGCAGGGGTGCTAAACTCGATCCAAACAGGGGATTTCAAACCGTCGTGTTGTATGGAAAGTCTCAAGCGATCGTCTTCTTTGGGTTGACATTGTCGCTTGAGTGAAGTGAGCAGAGAATCCCACACTCCGGTGATGAACCCTTCTGCTTTCTCTAACGGTACTTCGGACTTGAAATCTTTAAACTTCACCGTGTATTTGTAAGCCGTGGTTCTAAATTTTCTAGAGGAACGCTTTTCCGTCTCTCGAATGGAATAGTATTTTTCAGGGCTGACTAAGGGTGGTGAACTTGGTTTAGAGGTTTCTGATTCTGGTTCACTCATGTCCTCTTCAAAATCACTGGCATGAATTTGTGCCAAGATTTCAGCCCTGGTACGAGGCGATAGATCACGTTTCTGCCTCTTACTTTCTTCTTCTTTCTTCTCAAATGAATTGGATCGTTTCATCTTGAGTGAAAAACGTCAAATGACTCAAGTTCAAACACCATGAGCTACTTTATAGTCATAGCAGACCAGCGTATGTAAAAGGGTGTGTGTCTTGTCCTTTCACTATTCATTTCACTCTCAAGCCGAGCACAACGATGGAAGAGACTAACCAGATGGAACGTTTCGTCAGAGCTTTGCGAGGGGTCATTAGAAAATTCTCTTCAGACCAGCCTACGGACTACTCTCCTTCCTTTAGAGATAAAAGTCAAGATACTTGCTATATCTGTCAGAAGAAAGGGCATTGGTCTTCAGAGTGTCCAGACCGTCAAAAAGAACAAAAACAGGGACTAAAAAAGACAAAAGTCAAGATACCTGTTATTATTGTAAAGAAAAAGGACATTGGTCTCCAGATTGCCCAAAAAAGAAACAAGAGGAATCAGAAGAAAAGAGGAATTCTTCAGAAGAAGAGAGGGATTCTTCAGAGGAAGAGAGGGATTTTTCTGAGGAAGAAAGAAGACAGGTGAAGAAAAAGAAACAGGAGAAAAAAAGAAAAAGGGAAGAAAGCGAGGAGGAAGAAGAAGAGGAAAAGAGTGTGACGGTGAAAAAATTAAAAAAACAGAGAGACTAAACAAGGAGAAAGAAGAAGTCAATGAACTTTTTATTAAAGTGTTGTGAATTGTGAATTGGATTGTAAAAAATGGATAAAAGAATAAATTAATGATATAAGGTAAGTGTCTTTGAGTTTTGATTTTAAAATAAGAAGCTACACTCACGCACTCATACACAGACACGTACTATAAGGGTAAAATGGGTGGGGTTTATTTTTTTTTTTTTTTGAGTTATTGGCAAATTGAAATTGTATTTCTTTTCGAGAAATGTGGGTGGCCCTGAAAAGGGCCTTTTTTCTTCATGGTGAAGGGGTGAGTTTAAGCAATCAACTTTAACTGCCTTATGCCTTTGCCACGGCCAAGGCCTACTTCTGGACTGCGTAATGTTGATGATGATGATAATGATTGGGTTGAAATCACTAAGGGTGGTACGGTAGGCTTAGTCACAGGGTTGACGTGTTTAGCTCGGGAAGGTCGTATTCTCTTCGGTCGTGATAAAGAAGTCTGATACATTTGTTTCAGACTTCTTAACTCCGCTAAAATGTCCAACAGTACCGTGACCGTTTGATTCTCACCCTCTTGTTTCTTTGCTGCTACTTCTTCTTGCTGTTGCTGCTGTTGTTTTTTTCTTACCTCTTCTTCTTGTTGCTGTTGCTGTAGGAGAAAAGCCTGTTCCGCTTCCTTTTGTCGTTGTATAAATTTCTCCAATTCTTCTTTCTGTCTCTGTCTAAAATTCTCCACTTGCGGTAATGAAGAAGGTAACGAAGGTTCCGGAACAAATTCTTGCGAGGAAAGAAAATCCACAAAATCCCAATTCACCTCTTCTGAAAGTAAGTCCGGGTTCCCTTGGGCGGTCTCCGCTGCTGGTGCACCCCATTGGATCGTTTTCTGAGTTTCCGTTATGTTGAATCACTGTCGCATAGATTGACTGCACACAAGCGCTAGCAGATCTATATTGACTACGTGACGTCACAGACTGCTCTCTTCGGATTGGATGCGGCTGGCTGAATTTTGTAACGCGTGTTCGGATTGGTGAATGAACTCAATCCGTTTCAATCCTACCTGTACCTATAAATAAGCGCCGTTGACTGCATTGATTCACCTGTTCTCGTCGCATCAAGATGTGGACCAAAGTTGAGTCATCCACCCTTGTGTCTTCCATGATGTTTCGGACAGACTTGCTCATGTATGTCCGATCGAAGTGGACCGTTGTCCACAGGACAAACACCAGCCTGTGGATACGTAGGATCTACGTTGAAAGACAAGGATGCCTGAAAAGAGTGCTGATTTACGGACCAACAGTGAGACGTAGCCTAAGGACAAGAAGAAGACCAATGCGGTGCCATCTATGTTAATTTAATATTAACATAAACCCAAAGACCCTTTTCAGGGCCAGCCATATTTCTCGAAAAGAGATAGCCTTTCCATTGCCTACCCCTTTTTTTTATTTTATTTTTTTATTTTATTTAAAAAAAAAATAGAGACCCTCCCTGTTTCAATTTTACATAGACCCTATACAGTCCCAGGGTTTTTTGACCATGTTAAATTTACATAGACCCTATATTGTCCCACGATTTTTGGCCATGTTAATTCCCATAGACCCTATATTGTCCCACGATTTTTCTCCATGTTAAATTTACATAGACCCTATATTGTCCCAAGGGTATTTTTAATGATAAGTCCCATAGACCCTATAATATCCCCATTCACTACTACCCCTGTACTTTTAATGTATAGAAGAAAACTAGACTTTTGTGGGAATGGTTTACTTCAGCGTCTTTGGTATACCGCATCATTTTTGTGCAAAAGATTGCTTATAACGAAATTATGTACAAAAGCTTGCCTTAGGTCTGCTCCATCATCCTAATAAATGCTTTTCAGTTCAGTAGTGCTCTTGTTGTTGTTGTTGTTGAGTGTAATTATTGTGACGTGCGCACAATTGTGCATGTGCCACTTTTTTTTCTGACTGCATCGCAGCCTGCTACTTGTTCCTGGGGAAGGGAATGGTGCCACCTCCCCCAGGCTTTTATGGATTCAAGGAACCCTGATAGTTTGGCCTCAATCTGTGGGTCCATAAAGGTCCCTTACAGTTGAATGGTTGGCTGTCATTAGTGGGAAGGAGAGCTCGGGAACGGTCCTGCTTGCTCTACATCGCTGGTTTCTTGTTGCATTTGCCTGGTGTTTCTTGCAATTTTTTTTTCGATTTTTTTTTCTTCTTCAAAATGTTCTATAAAAAAGGGGGTGGGGTGGATGTTCTATGCTGTTTATAGAGGTTCTTAGTAGAAATCATGTATGAAGAGAGATTTTCAAGGTTATTATGGTATTACTAGTCGAGGTGTTTAGGGTGTGTTTCCTACCTTATGTTATTTATAAGTTTTTAGATATTGCCTCTTTAAGTTATTTATTTATTAATGTTTTTAGAGATTGAATGTTATTTATACTTTATTTAGCAAGAGACCGGAGTCCTAGCTGATTACACGGTTTGTTAAGAACATCTAGGACCGGAGTCCTAGTGGTGCTCTTGTTCCGGTTGCATGTATTCTTAAATAGACACCAATCCTGTAAGGGGGCATTTTACACACTCATGCTTTTGATTTTCTTCAAGTTTATATTTTTTTATATAAAAAAAACCACATTTTACATTGACTTTAATATATTTTAATTAAGCAATATGAAAAAAATAACATCAGTAGTTCCCCATTTTTCTTGATAACAAATTATGCATAGTTCATTATTTTCTTCACCTAATTTAAAAGTCTTCTACTGGCAAATATTTTGGGAAAGCAGCTTAGCTCAGTAATAATTTCCTGTATTACTAACATGACTAGACGTAACTATAGACGTCACTAGACGTAACTATATGCATGACTAGACGTAACTATAGGCATGACTAGACGTAACTATAGGCATGACTAGACGTAACTATAGGCATGAAAACCTCCCTTTCATCACTGCCTCCGATGATGAAAACTATAGCTTTTAAAAGATGTATCTCCGGTTTGTTCATGAAAAGCTCGAGTCGTATTATTTCGAATTGTTTCTAGTTTGTTTTTTAAAATTGCTTTTACGATTTCATCATTGTAATTTATCTCGTTTTTTAAGAGAAAAAGTCTTTATCAAAGTGATCGATTTTCCTCTTTTTAAAATGTTTTGTACGATCATGCAAATACTTTGGATATTAGGAAAACAATTCTAATAAAACACATAATTGCAATGCCAGTAGCTGGTAAATGAAAGTAACATTTCCTTTGGTCAGAATGTTACCACGTGATCAAAATGAATTGCGTTTATTTCTGTATGAACTGTAAGGAGAACTACTTTTCTAAGAATACCCACTTCTATAAATAGTCACGTGTACAGCATAAGATAAACACTGCCAGAGAAGGCAGACATGAAGTAAGCGTCAAAGGAAAAGAACATTCTATCAATTTAAAAATAAATAATTGAATAAATGTGCCTTCCATTGGTTGAAGGACTGGTATTATAATGGTATTATTCTAATATCCCATTCATATAAAAAATCTTAGAAAAGGTTGTTCTATCCCAGCTTGTATCTCATCTAAATTTAAACAGTCTTTATAGCAATGTACAATCTGCATATCGCCCTTACCACAGTACTTAAACTACTCTTCTAAAAGTAGTTAATGACATTCTCTCTGCGTTGGATAGCGGAAAGATTACAGTCTTCACCCTCCTTGATTTGTCTGCAGCATTTGACACAATAGACCATGATATATTACTTCACCGTCTCCAGCATGTATTTGGCATTCATGATGCAGCCTTACTGTTGTTCAAGTCCTACTTGGTCAATAGGACACAAATTGTGTCTGCAAATGGAATACACTCCAGCCCAGTTGATCTATGTCGTGGTGTTCCACAAGGGTCTGTTCTTGGACCTGTTCTCTTCATTCTGTAAACTCATTCGCTCTCAAGTGTCATACATCATCATCCAGTGTCTCACCAATTGTACGCTGATGACACCCAAATATACAAATCTAGCCACCTAACTGAAGTTGATGCTACCATCCAAGGTGTAGAGAGGTACATTTCTGATGTGAAATCATGGATGACATGTAACAAGCTGCAGATAAATGATGATAAAACTGAGGCCATTCTGATCACAACACAAAGACTTTCTCATTCACATCCTTTACTTCAAACAATAAATATCAGCAACACCATCATTAAATTCACACACCCAGTACGAAACCTAGGTGTTACTCTGGACAGTACTCTCACATTGCACCAACATGTCATGAACATATGCAAGGCTGCATATCTTGAGCTGAGACGCATCAGCTCAATTCGCAAATATCTTTCAGTTGATGCCACTAGAACACTTGTGTGTTCATTAGTACTTTCAAGACTGGACTATTGTAACTCAATTCTGTCTGGTTCATCTCAATATTTGCTCCAGAAACTTCAAAACAGCTGCTCGGATCATACTTAGAGTACCACGATCAAAGCACACCTCCCCGCTGCTCTGTACCCTACACTGGCTATCCATTCGATCCAGAATCAAACGCAAAATTTGTTCTCTGTGCTATGTTTCACTGTCGGACTCTAGTCCAACATACCTATCCGACCTCACCCATGTGTACACACTAGCAAGATACTTACGCTCCTCTTCTGACAATCGTACACTCATTATTCCCACTATGAAAACAAAGTCATATGGACAGCGTTCTTTTGCATACCAGGGCCCAGCAACGTGGAATGAATTGCCCACTGAACTTAGACACAAAGACACAGTGATCACATTCAAGAGTGCTCTCAAAACTCACTTATTTCGACTGCAAGAACAAACTTAAAGACCTAATAATGTTTCCTATCTGAAATATTCTCAGTATGCTTTTTATTTTTTTAATGTTTTTCTAATTTCATGTTGTTTGTCTTTGTAATAATATTATTATGTTTCTTATCTTATAGGTGTTGTCTAATGTTGTAAAGCGCTTAGAGCATCTAAAGATTAGGCGCTATACAAAGTCCTCATGATGATGATGATGATGATGATGTGAATGATAAATTAACACTAAATTTGTTGTATAACAACAGATGTGGAATTGTGAAAGGTTTCAATAACTGGGTGGGGGTAAATAGCTGAAATGTGATAATTTAGGCACTCCTATTGCTAACAAAGATAAAATGCCAGTTTTAAAATGCTATCATTTTCATTAATAATAATAATAAAAATAAAGATTAGGCGCTATACAAAGTCCTCATTATTATTATTATTATTATTATTATTATTATCAAGCAGCACAAGCCCAAGTGCTATAAGTAGCAGCGTAATAGAAAACCCCACACATGTATTACTACGCTCAATTAAGATTTCTGTCTTTTAATGATGCAAACAAAATACGGTAACGAATAATTGAAATTTCAATTGTTTTTTTCAGAGTTTATCGTGGTATAAACTGTCAGTTGCCGACTCAGACAGCTTACATAACGCCCTTCGGGCGTCATTTGCTGTGAGAATCGGCAACTGACAGTTTATACCACGATAAACTCAGAAAAAACCTTAAACTCTTAAAACAATTACCTTTGAAATTCCTTCTAGTTAGAAACAGCTTGTACCAGTAAATGCCACTCTGGGTGTGAGTGTGTTTGATACCGGGAAAGAAAGAGATAATTAAACACATGTGTATCTTTTCTTGTGTAATAAAAGATGAAAGGGACATGACATTGTATTGCCTTGATGTTTCAAATCAAATTGTCACATTGTTTACTGACTCTGCCCAAAATGAAAAGATTCTAATACGTATTAATTATAAATAAGATCAAATAGGGTTTTCATGTTTTAATCTTCTTCTCTTTGTTTTAAATTTGTTTTCTGATAATCATAGAATATTTAAAAATTACGGTTTTTAATACTGACATTAATAATTTTGAAAACCCGAAGGTTTCCGATTAAAATGTGCGCTATCTTCAATAACCTAACTTTTGTGCATATTCTCTATTTTAGCTTAAATTTACAACTAGTACTGTCTGAATGGTACAAATGAGACGGTATCACGGCAGATTTTGAAAGATTCTGAATTTAATTATCATTTAAGATTTCCATTGTCATGTTTCAAAAGTCCAACATTTAATCCGTGAGTGGTCGAGACATATGTCATAGAACAGATAATTCCATACACATAATGTCGCCTTTTCTTTTTCAGTTGAATAGTGTTTTCAAAAGATTTCTCTCACATTTTTGAAATGGTATATGCCGAACTGGTACGTACTGTTTATACGAATGATGAATTTATAATTACAGCATGTATTATATACCAGAGCATATCTCTACCATACCATTGTCTTAAAGTATTATAAGTTATTAAGGATTGGCATCACAGAATGTGCAAAAATAATATTTGCTAAAATTCTAACAGTCAAACCAGTCTTAATAAGCAACCTCTTTTACCAATTTAAAGTAGTCTCTTACGACAGGTGCTTTCCAGTTGAGATCAGTCTAGGATTCGGCTAACTTGGGTATGTGAGAATGCTCGCCAGTAGCTTCTCGTGGGTCGGTGGTTCTTCCCGGGGTTTTCCTCCACCATTAATACTGGTCGCCATGCATAGCCTATCGTGTGCTGAAATATGGCGTTAAACCCCATAACAACAACAACAAAGTTGAGATCAGTGAAAGCTCTATTAATGGTTCACCCCATCTGCCAACAAAAGGGGACACTTAAGACAGATGGTTTCCTATTTTATGTTATATTTTACACTGAACACAAGACTTGATAGACCACCAACAAAGAATGGTCCCTCAAGACAGATGGTCTTTCATTAGAGTTAAACACATTATACAGTGGAAAATGTCTTGTTAGATCACACTTTTAGAAGCAAAATACAGGTGGTCTCTCATTAGAGATAATCACATTATATGGTAAAAGATGTCTTGATAGATAACCCATTAGGCCAATAAAAAGTGGTCACTCAAGGCAGGTGGTCTCTTACTAAAGGTTATATTATAAACTAAAATTTGTCTTGAGAGACTACCCTTCTGTCAAGCGAAAGTGTTTTCTCTTGATAAATTGTCTCATTAGACACCATGACTTTATTTAGTGAAAGTTGCCTTGATACACCACCCCTTCTGCCAAGAACAAGAGCCGTCAGAAGGACCGATGCTCTGCTAGGTGAAACGAATTTCCAGAAATTCAAGATTTGACCATTTCTTCATGTTAACTACTAAATATCAGAATGGGATCATTTTCGTTAAGGACCAGGAAGACATCAGCAGAAGTATTCTGGTGAACACACCATGTTAATATGCCCATCAATCCATGGCCATTAGTGACAGCAAGATTTTCAAGACCTACATTATGGCAGACTTATTGGGGGTACAATCGGCGGCATTTACATTTGGGGCCACCTAGGTCTCATAAGACGTCTTATGTTTAAACCCACATGTTGATACAGCCATCCATTTGGGACTGGAGATAACATTTTCAAGATGACCACCATGTAGCCATGCTGAGGGTCTGCGTGAATCATTTTTATTTCAGACCAGTTAGATACAAAAGGAAATCTTCTGATGACAACTCCATGTCAAAATGACTTTCCATTTAAAGGAAGTAGTGATAACACCATTTACAACCTGGCCACCACGGTGACCGCATTGGATTTCAGAAAATCGCACTTTTCATTTTGGATTTGCAGACACTATAAAAAGTCTTCTGGTGATGTGGTTTTTTTTTCTTCTTCTTCATTTTGGAGGAATAATGATAACAAAAATGTAAAGATGGCTACCATGCTCGCCATATTGGATATCAGATTTGTTCAATTTCCTTCGAGGACCAACTAGACATCAAACAAAATATCCTTTGGTAAAAGTGCAATGTCGACGCAACCAGCCATCCGAGTTTGACACAATCAGCCATCTTGGAGACGTGGCTATAATAAAATTGTCAAAACGTCCACTCGTAACCATACTGAATGTCAGATCGGAATTATTTTAATCTATTACAAACTAGACACCACAAGAAATATTATAGCCAGACTGGTAGTTGTGACTGGTATAAAAGTGTCAAAATAGGTGCAAAATTTCATGTGATATTTATTGCCTGTTGACTGAGCATTGAGTACTTGTGAAGCATGGTTGTAATATACTATCTTTTATTGATGCAGCACATCAGTAAATTTTATTCAGAAAGTCGTGGGACTATCCAATTACAAGTCTTCCCTACACTTTGAAACAATTACAGTGAGAAGATCCTGTAAAGGGTCTCGTCGTAGACTACCTTAGGTTGGGGTGGGGTGTTCCCAGTATTATCTTTAATTATTACAGAAGACCCACCCTGGCTTGTTTTTCTTAGAAATTGAAGTAGTGACAGAGATGCAAAGCTCCAAGCCCCAGTCAGCGATGCCGACAGTTAAATTACTGAATGCACAAAGGATGAAATTCAAATAAGCAACAAATGTAATGCCATTCAATTACAGATAGTCCTTCCTCAAATGAAATTCAATATTCAAAACACTGTCACTCGTCTTTCACTCGACCAAGTGACGGCCTATTTCATCATCATCCTGTCCTGTGTTTCTACTCATCTGTAGTGTTTCTTGACTGGTACCCAGTACCCCTTCAGTCCAACAACCACGTCATTAACCCTTCCACTTTCTCCACTTCCGTTCTCTCCTTTTCTTGTCTCCCAGAGACTCGTGACCAACTGTACCAGGGTATTTCCCTTCTCTGTCTCATACAGCTCATCCGGTCCTAAAAGCTTCCTTTCCGAAGCTCCTTTGTAATTCCCAGAATAACAATGTTTCCCACCAATTTCGAATGACTTCGGAGTAGCTTATAACTTCCTTATGTAATTCCTGCAAGATGGTTTAGCGACTACTGCCGTTTAGTTTCAAGACAATATATTTAAACTTGCGATTCCAATGGTGGCCACGCCTTGCTCAATTCCGAGTGGATGTCGATTCACCCATGGTCTACATAATTAGCAGACATTGCTCCCTCCCCGGCAGTCTGTAAAGAGTGGATTTACGACCCCACTTGATATTCCTTTGAGCCAATACCGGCAATTCATGCCACTTACCTGTGAATCGCACGCAGCAGAATAAGGCGCAAGTAACAAGTTCCTATGGCCATGTTATATACAACTGGCTTCCCACCCGTCTTTTTGATGTCGGCTTACTCTCGCAATATTTATGAAGCGAATAATTAGCCTCAGGGTCTAGCACATACATGTTGCAATCTGGCTATTGTTGCTTTCTTATAGCGTGACAGATACCAAGAATTATCGTATCGATTACAGATGGAGGATCCCAATGATTATCATATCAATTACAGATAGGATTCCAATTATAATCATATCAATTAGAGATGGATGATCCCAAGGATTATCATATCAATTACAGAGGAAGGATCCCAATGATTAACATATCAATTACAGAAGGAGGATCCCAAGGATAATCATCAATTACAGAGACAGGATCCAAAGGATTATCATATCAATTACAGAGAGAGGGTCCCAAAGATTATCATATCAATTACAGAGGAAGGATCCCAAGGATTATCATATCAATTACAGAGGGAGGATCCCAAGGATAATCATATCAATTACAGAGAGAGGATCCAAAGGATTATCATATCAATTACAGAGGATGGATCCAAAGGATCATCATATCAATTACATAGGGAGGATCCCAAAGATTATCATATCAATTACAGAGGATGGATCCAAAGAATTATCATATCAATTACAGAGAGAGGATCCCAAGAATTATCATATCAGTTACAGAGGGAGGATCCCAAAGATTATCATATCAATTACAGAGGAAGGATCCCAAGGATTATCATATCAATTACAGAAGGATCGTCATATCAGTTACAGAGAGAGGATCCCAAGTATTATCATAACAATTACAGAGGGACGATCCCTGGGCTTATCATATCAGTTACAGAGGCAGGTACTTGGAGCACATTAGTTATCAAGTTGAAGAAATGGGAGTTAAGTGCCATTCCTAATGACACAAAAAGTTGATGACCTGTGCAGCTACTGAAGCCATTACACTTGGATTGCTAGTCTTATGTTCTATAAGCTGCCCTACCACGATTTCCATTCTATCAGACATGCTATTAAAAAGATTTCCCATACAATCGCTGAGCTGACATGATTTCCATCCTATCAGACACGCTACTGAATACAATTTCCCATACAATAACTCAATTAACACGATTTAAATCCTATCGGACAGGCTATTGAGTAAAATTTCACATCCAATAACTGAACATGATTTCCATCCTATCTGTCATCATTTGAGTAACATTTCACACACAGTAACTGAATTTACAAGGTTACCCTTACAATCACTCAATTAACAGGAATTCTATCAAATCAGACGTGCTATTTGAGTACAATTTCCCATGCAATCACTTAAATAACACGATTTCCATCCAAGTAAGCATGCTACCGAGTACAATTTCCCATACAATCACTGAACTAACACGATTTCCATCCAATTAAGCATGCTACTGAGTACAATTTCCCATGCAATCACTGAACTAACACGATTTCCATCCAATTAAGCATGCCACTGAGTACAATTTCCCATGCAATCACTGAACTAACACGATTTCCATCCAATCAAGCATGCTACTGAGTACAATTTCCCATACAATCACTGAACTAACACGATTTCCATCCAATTAAGCATTATACCGAGTACAATTTCCCACACAATCACTAAACACGATTTCCATCCAATCAGGCATGCCACTGAGTACAATTTCCCATGCAATCACTGAACTAACATGATTTCCATCCAATCAAGCATGCTACCAAGTACAATTTCCCATACAATCACTGAACTAACACAATTTCCATCCAATCAAGCAGTCCATTGACATAATTGCAAATGTAAGATTTTATTATTTGTCTACAAACTTGGCGTATCATTAGGCATTGGTTAAATAGTATTTGCTTTACTTTTTTTTCCCTACGTATTTTCACAAAAATGAGTAAACTCAAATTCCACAACATAACATTGTTCCGTAAATTTATGACCTACATAATTGCATTTTAAAGCTAAATCTTTAATTACATAATATTTAGACTGCTTTCTATGAATTGTATATTTTCCTTAATACATTTGCCTAATGGTTTTTGAAAATATATAATCTAATAAAACGGTACTTCCCAGAACAGCGATGTCCGCCATTATTTCCCCACGACAAGTTCACTTAAGATTTCAAACTGATTTTTATCAAGAAAATATGCGGCAGTTATAATGTTCATGTTATCAATTCTATTCTTAAAACTCGAATTGCTATTTATATAGCTTTAAGTTTCGAAACACAAGTTTGTGTTTTTATCACAAATGATAACTTCCTGAAATCGAACAGTAATAGTTCCTAACTTACTCAGGAAATGGTTAATGGTCAATCAGCTATCGCAACACATGCCTGTGAATGTACAAGAGTTTGTTTGCCGGCTTAAATTTCAACACGAACTATTTGATGGCTTGAAACCTACAATTCGCCTTGAACTATATATAACACTGGAAATAACCTGGCCAAGACGTGGGAACATATAAAGAAAAGGACGGTCATTTAATGTTGTCCTAAAAGTCATTTTCGCTTTCGTAAAAGAAGGCGGCGAAGCTTACATTTTTTTAGGCGACTTAGTTGCTCGCTTTGCCTGGTAGCATGACCCCTGTGAACTTACATGATTTCCAGGGACATGCTAAAAATTCACATACAGTAACTGAACTTGCACAAATTCCTCTCTATCAGGTATGCTACTGAGCAAAAGTTCCCATATAATAACTACTCTAAAGAATAACACTTTATTTACATAAGTTACCTGCCATTCATATACTGGTCCCAAAGCATCAACATCAATACATCCATGGATACCAGGCCATCCCAGAAGCTCAAATTACTGCTACCAAAACAAGCTATTAATAATAACAAACATTTTATGATATGGCTGTATCTTTATTAAGTATGTCTCATTAAATTACATTCATTCCACTTGGAAACAGCAAACAACAAATCAGTTAATTAAGGAGTTTCTTATTTAGAAAACAGTACGACTGCTTCAAACATGGAACTTCATAGGTAACAACAAAATCAATTCCTAAACCAGTGAAATCAACTTAGGGAAAAGAAGGGAGAAAAAAAAAAACGATATCATTAACACTAAGAATTTGTAGTCATAAAAGTACCATGTCCACTGTTAGTTTTGTTTTGGAATCGTCTCTAAACAAAATTGTTTAAACCAGATCCACAGTAGTACGTGGAGGTCTGATGGACACTGATAGAGGTCATGCTCTGCTGACCTTGTGGTCACTAATAAAATCACAGCTTTCAAATTTCTGAAAGGGACACGTCATTCAGAACGTATTACTAATAATAACTCTCCCTAACACAAAAATGCAATACTTTATCTGATACGCTACTAAAAATAAGCAGACTGGGAATTCCAAAGGTCAAAATGAACATTAGCTTTTATCGGTGTATGTGTCAGATCTCCATGTAGGACTGCAGACATTAAATCTTATTCAGATTATCTTTGTATTTCTGTCACTCATTAATCATCATATTACTTAATTATCAAAAGAGTAGTTCTGAAATAAGGTACAGAAAAACTTTATCAAATGACAAAATAAGTTCACATGAACTAGATATATCTTGAAGACAGCTCATGATTTTAAAAAATCTGAAATGTATTCGCCTTAATCTGAAAAAATTATGACAATATATTTGTGATATCATCCCAAGTATTTTACACACACAGATTGTATTATAAAACTGAACATTTGAACTCAACATTACAATGAAGAGATTATGTGCCATTGATCATGAATTCTTTGTTCAATCATTGTCATTTACATAAATGCAGTAAATAGCACCTTTAAATGTGTTGTAAGTTTACTAATTTTAAAAACGTTGCCCAAAAAAGCCAACCCATCCTAAAAACTGGGCACTAAAAATCAACATGTGACATGATTGTGTTTTGGAAAAATGTTTCTAAAATCGTAAAAATTTTAGGATTCAAAGCTGACCTGAACAAATCATGGATGATGTATCATATGGCAAAGTACCCAATAATAAATGCTGGCATAAACAAGAGAGCTCAGTACATAACATGTCTTGTCCGCATCTTTAATAAACAAATTATTAACTTTCTTTAATATGGTAATGTTACAAGGTTTGGTTGAAAATGTATGATGTATACAGTAGATACAAAACAGTGAATTAGAAAGAGACACAGAACTACACTGGGCCCCCACACTGAAACAAAACATTTAAAAATATCACAACTCTTTCCAAATTGAACAAGACTAAACCATGAACAGCACATGCAAATCTATGAAACAATGTTCATACCAAATTGCATGTTCAATGTTTCTTGAGCTATATTATCTCCAGGCAATATCCTACACGAAGATATCAAGTTAACTGTCAAGGATCATCAGAATGATTAGGGCACCTGAGCTATGCAAGGATCTGATGTGGAAAATTAAGACTCATCTTAAAAGGACCACAACTCCATCAAAAATGGACCATATACAATGAAACCCGTAAAAGACACATCTACATTTATATGGCAATTTACCAACGAAATGGAATCCAATTAGGCATGAGGGTCACAGAGCTGAGGTGATTATAAGATGTGTGCACAGACAAATAGAAAATGTGATTACTAAATGGCTCCTGCATCATGATGCAGGACCCAAATAATGCTTAGACAGTACTATCCATTAAAAGCCTCTCTGAAATTGGAAATTATAAAAATAATTGATAAATAGTTCTTATTATTCAACTGAGATATTCTTAATATGAATTGTTCTGAAACTGATGCTAATTTGTTTAATTAATTAATTATGCTATAATAAGACCATATTTCATAATGCTGCTTTTATGAGTTGTGCAGCACATATATCAAAATATTTGCATTCATGGTCTACTCACACAATATATATGCTCACTGTGCTCAGACTAGTTCATAATACATATACTCACTGTGCTCAGACTATATAGTACTCACACATTACATATGCTTAGTGGCAGTGTACAGTATTCCAACTATACACATGCTCATGATGGCAAAGATTACTCCAGTACTCACAATACAAATGCTCAGTGTCCAGTACTTGCACTCTATATGCTCATGGTGGCATAGATTGTAAAGTATTCACACTCCATATGCTTCATGTGCTCAGACTGTATAGTATTCACAATACATACACATACTGTGTTCAGACTGTACAGTACTTATAATACCCATTATGTTAGATTGTACAGTACTCAATATATATATATATATATATATATATATATATATATATATATATATATATATACATACACATATATAGATATAGATATATATAGATATATACTTGCTGTGTTCCAACTGTACAATACTCATGATGCATATACTCACTGCATTCAGACTGCAGAGAATAAATGAATATGCAATATTATATGCATCAATGAAGTATGGCAATTTATTAACTGAACATATTCGTAGTATAAATGGCTGCCAAACAATGATGGATCTATAGTACATTACTCTGCATGAAAGTCATCACTAGGAAAATTATATCTGCAAATTTGATTTCTTTTCTGAATTTAAGAAATGTTCTACTCAAGAAATTGGTGATATACAGTGCTTTATAAATCTGGACTATATAGAACGAGGTACGTTTCTTTGCCCTTTATGGTTTTAACACCTAAATCTTCAACTGCCTTTGTTTTCATGGTAAATGTATCTTGATTACACTATTTTTGTGGGCCATGAAAAGGATCCATCACTGGTCTACAGAAACTAAATCGGAAGAACATTTTCAGCACATAATAAAGAATATGACAGAAAGGAAATGGAGGTAGTGGATATATTTTCCATTACAAAATAACGCTGTAGAGACTGGTGAAAATACTGCTTGGGTAGCCATTTTTGTTTGTTAATGGATATCCCCCAAAAATGTTTACATAAACAAGGTTAGACTATCCACTTTAACATGCACAGGTCAAGCTTGCATAATCCAGTGTACAAAAACTTAGTGTGATTTAACACTGCAGTTATAATTCTGTACTAACTCTATAGTCACATGGCCACACAATACCCCTTAAAGGGACTGGTACTCTATATTACTTAAGTCTAGTGTGACACTATCTGTGGATTTTTTCACTGCAGTTATAATTATGTTCTTGCTTACTGTCCTCCCTCTGAAGGCACAGTCCTACAATAACCAAAGAAACAGTCCCTCGATGGGACTTACACTCTACAAAACTTAACCCTATTGTGAATATATGGAATTTTTTAAATTAGTTACATTTTTGTCCATCCTCTTATGTCCGTCACATAATACTGCAAGACACAACAGTCCCTTCAAGGGGCTTGCACTCTATAAAACTTAACCCTAGTGCAACTGTATATATGGATTATTTCATTGCAGCTATAATTCAGACCCTATTGTCCTTGCTCTGTAGTCACATTGTTACATAATAACCCACAAAAATCTAAATTCAAGCTCAAAATTCAGTAGTTTTTATCTTCATTAATTTTATAAGTCACCAAAATATGTGGAGTAGCATCATACAGTTTCATTGAAATGCTGATAACAAATGAACACAGTATCAAAAAAGTGAATCTAGTAAATCATATTTTTGGTTATTTTTATTTGTTTAACTGTGCTTGGGCCCCATAATCAGGAAACTTCCACAGTGGAAAACTGTATGCGAGACTATTTCAAATTCTTATTCTTAGTAACTTTATCCAAAATAAAGCAAAAACAAGCAAGATCTTATAATCAGTTTTGAAACTTTCCCACTTTCAAAGAAATTTAAAGTATGGTTCCAAGTAAAGTTAGTTTGAATTATACAACAATATTTGAATCAATCAATATATATATATATATACATGTTAAAATTTAAAAAAAATGTTAAGGAATCATTTCAGGAAGGCATTTACTGCCATGAAAATTACTCTTCACTTTGAATTTGTAAATAAAGCATACTGAATCTCAGAAAAGGCAGCTTATTGTGACCAAAGTTACCAACAATTTTGTACACCCAACCAATGAGATGACTGATTCTGTTCTTACTTAAGGCCAACACACTAACATTTCCTCTGTATGGTCAAAGTGGTCATTTTGAGTATCCAACATGATTATGACATGTAATCTGTAAAACAATAGTGGTCACTTTAAGTATCCACCATGATTATGACATGTCATCTGTAAAACAATAGTGGTCACTTTAAGTATTGACCATGATTATGACATGTCATCTGTAAAACAATAGTGGTCACTTTAAGTATTGACCATGATTATGACATGTCATCTGTAAAGAGACAGTAGTTGAATTAAGTATCCCCCATGACTATTACATGTCACCTTTGAAGAGATAGTGGTTCCTTACATATCCATCATGACTATCTGTAAAGGGATAGTGGGTGTGTCAAGTATCCCCCATGACTATTACATGTCACCTTTGAAGAGATAATGGTTCCTTACATATCCATCATGACTATCTGTAAAGGGATAGTGGGTGTGTCAAGTATCCCCCATGACTATTACATGTCACCTTTGAAGAGATAGTGGTTCCTTACATATCTATCATGACTATCTGTAAAGAGATAGTGACTACATTACATATCCACCATTAACTATGACATGGCACCTGTAAAGAGATAGTGAATGGTTTAGGTATCCACCATAATTATAAAGAGAGTAGTTGATTCAAGTATCCACACGACCTATGACCTCTGTAAAGAGACTGTAGTTACTTAAAAAATCCACCATGACTACATGATCTACAATGGGAACAGATGTTTACATAGTATATACTTAAGACCACCATCATCTCATACAGATGGATACTTAAAACAAAATTTGACAAATAGTCTAATGTACTCAATCAATTCTTAAAATAAAGTGCACTACTTGCTTCTGAGAAAGATACGTGAAAATTTAATCTGATCAAGATTTGACTGTTTGACAGACATGTGACTTTCTGTCAATGTCTCTCTTACCATTTATATAAAAATTAAAAACAAATATTTATCAGCCAAAGAACTTTTATGGAAAAATATGATAAATTGAAGCCAAGCACCAGTAGTGTCACTCGAAAGGATTTAGTTCAATGGAGGATAGTCTGGTACACCTTGTGTACTCACCAATCAAATTTAAATTCCGTCTTCAGTGTCGTTTTTGTACTTGCTTGAAAACAAGCACGACACCTTATACACCTATCAACTATTTCTCTTTGTAGGACATCAGTAGATTGTAGTTTTCTGTGCAGACTAATGACAATAAGATTGAATGACCTGAACCTTTGGTCAAGGTAAGCAACCTTGACCTAAACATACTAAGCAGAAATCATTTCTTATTAGACTTACCATCACCTCTGACCTATAATTCCCAGAACCTATAGGATTATTTATTACCCTGATTGTAAGCAATCCAATCCACAAACTTTGGTCAATGTACTTAGTTCTTAAACAAAACTTTTTCCAAGAAACAATTTTCTTTTGAGCTATGACCCTGACCTGTGACCTTTTGATCCCTACATAAACAAACCTCTTTCATACTTTAAGTGTAAGCCCTCCACAAACTTTGATCAAGGTACATTGTCTGAAACTTAAGTTATTCTGCCGAGAAAAAAAAACATTTTTCAACTTCAATCACAGTGGCTACTACTGTTGATGCCAAAATGGATAGACTTTTTCCTTGCCCTGAGCACAAGAAATCCCCAAAGTCTGATAACTACAGATGGTGGAGATTGTGCAGAATCTAAACTGGTACCTGATGGATATCGAAACTCTGCCTTATGACATGCATATAAAAATTATTGATGTAACAAGACTGATAACTGATACCAATTTAGAATCCAATTAGGAAACCTTTGCTTCTATTTTTTTTAGTTTAAGTTTCAATTTTTGACTGAAACAGTTTTGATACTAATGGGCCAGATAAAAACACAAATTTACCTAATGCATTTCTTACACTTCATCCTTGATATGCCTTGACAAGTCACGGGGAGAGAAATAAAAATAAGGGTAAAGGAAAACAAAACTAACATTGTGTTGAAATACAGGTCTGTATAAAAATTTAAAACATGAATGCAGAATCGCAAAGTAAATATGGACAAAGACACCTAAACTATTTGAAATGATTTCCCTATATTTTCCTTTTACGAAAAGGCCCCATCAGGACTTGTAAAATTAATCATAAGCTAAGAAGAATGAAAACTGAAAAAAATGTACTCATCTTTTTATTTCACTGCAATAATTCTTGCAACATGTACAATGTACATGAAACGAGAAGAGAATTTCTTCTGATGGCGGAAGGAAGCAAAAAGGACTACAAAGAAACTAAGCAGCTGAGGCATGGAAATGATTAAATAAGTTCTACAGGCTTCATAAAAGCTGCCAGTTGAACCAGAACTCAGAATGCTGGTATTGTCCAAATTAAAAGAAACTTCTTTTGAATATAAAGCATATATGTTAATTATAAAAGCAAGAAAGTAATAGAAAGAAAAAAAGTGTTATTTCTAAGACAATGTTAGTGAACCTAAAAGTACACATTGCAAAAATCCCATGACCTATGTGATACATAAATAATAAATCTACATCTTTTTTTGGACAACTAAACAATAAAATAAATTTGATATGTTTTTTAAAAAATTATACATACATTTTTTTTTTCAAAATGGAGCTCAATTACATGCCTTTGGTTCAATTATAAAACTAGAAATGCTCTGTAATTTATCAATGTCCATATGATAAGCATTTTTATGCTATCTTCACAAAGTTACCAGGACTAGCCTGAAGAATTTTTTTTAAAGGTATCAGAATTTCATACATAGCATTGTACATGATCTTATTAACTGAATGAAGTACAAGAGTACATTTACAGACATGCATGTATTTGTTCTGGTAAAAAATTATTAACCATATTACAGCTGTATCTTGTTTCCATGGCAATACATGTATCTTTGTGTTTGCTTAGAAACTGAACTGAAATGAACAGATAACAATCAAAGACAGTTTATCAATTCTATTCCAGAAACAAATAACCTACTTACTATACTCTACCCTCTACTCATTACCATACTCCCTGCTCTTGATTCCATACTCATTACCATATACTCCCTGTACTCAATACCACATTCCCTGTACTTATTACCATCCTCCTTGCACTCAATACCACACTTATGTACTCATTACCATACTACCTGTACTCAATACCATATTTATGCACTCACTGCCATACTACCTGTACTCAATACCATACTCCCTGTACTTAAGACCACACTCCCTGTACTCGTTACCATACCCCTTCTACTCAATGTCATACTCCCTCTACTCAATACCACTCATGAACTAAATACCACACTCCCTGTACTCATTATCATACCCCTTCTATGCAATGTCATACTCACTCTACTCAATACCACTCATGAACTAAATACCACACTCCCTGTACTCATTACCATACCCCTTCTACTCAATGTCATACTCCCTCTACTCAATACCACTCATGTACTCAATACCACACTCCCTGTACTCATTGTCATACTCTTTTTATTACCATACCAATTTTTTTTGTATATATATTAAAGATCACGTTGTGAAGAATTGCATTAAACCAAATCATTTTCAGTTTTAGATGTTGGAAGGATTCTACAATTTCTTATCACAGACTACTATTGTCAACAGCAATAGATTCATAAATGTTTCCTGCATGATGCCAGGCCACATCAATGCCACAGGATTGTGTTCAAGTACACTGAAATATGTGCTGTATTTACTCATTTGTTCCTTGAAGTGATATGAAAAAACAGAATTTAATAACAATTTCAGTACCTACAAAAAATGTTGTCAAAATTGGGCACAAAGTTGAAAAGTTACACAAAATGAAATTTTACAAGTAATATAGCAAGAAATGTACGGGTATCAGATATCGTTCAGACAGGACATGGATAAACAAGCAGTAGAGAATAAATTGCAACTGATCAGCTGTCTCATGGAACCACAATAAACTGCATTTGATTAACAGCGATTAATTGGTCAATTACGGCTTTTCATTTACATGAACCACAACTAAACTTATTTCACATGCTAGAAACAAGCCTAGCTGGCTTCAACAGAAAATCTTACAATAGCTTTTCTGAGTATCGAACAATTCTACAACAATTTAAATCCAATTAAATAAATTCATCAAATTTTTAACGCTAACATTGGTTAACTTTTCTCAATTATTTATATACAACTTGATAACAATGAGGCAATTTTTGGATGACTTTATAATCTTTTCACCTTTTCTTAAATTGCCTCATTTTCAACTTACCTAATTGAAATATAAAATATAAATTTTATTGATATGCCCTTCTCTCTGCACTTTTAAAAGCAAGCAAGGTCAATACAACTTACATTTGCTGGAGTGCTTTTGAATAATACATGGGAATTCCAAGTTATAGGCAATTCAAGTGTAATACAGCTATGCATACAAATACAAACTGGCTAAGGTATCCCTCTTTAATCAGGCATTTAAACTTTCCACTGCCAATTGCCCTGGGTAACATTCCAATGCCAATTGCTGGGCAAGTTAATGACATGGACAAGCAAAAAATCCACAGGTTAACCTTTTGTAAAAATGAAACCAAATACTCTCTATATAGACTGGGGAAGTTAAAATTTAAACGGGCAAGTGAGAAGATGAAATTATTTGCCTAGAAGCATGTAAACTTTCAAAACATTTTTAAGGCCTGTTTAATAGTAGATTCAATGCTTTATATAAAAACATAATGAAACTTTGTTATAATCCTTTGGTCCTTAAAAAGGACAGGCTCCTAGAAACTGTGTTATAATCCTTTGGTCCTTAAAAAGGACAGGCTCCTAGAAACTGTGTTATAATCCTTTGGTCCTTAAAAAGGACAGGCTCATAGAAACTGTGTTATTATCTTTTGGTCCTTAGAAAGGACAGGCTCCTAGAAACTGTTATTATCTTTTGTCCTTAAAAAGGACAAGCTCCTAGAAACTATGTTACGATCTTTCAGTGCTTTAAATGGACAGGTTAATAGAATTTTATTGGACAACTTCACACAATAATCTTCTGTGCTCTGAAAAGCAATCTCTGCATAACAGCGATAGACGTGGTTTGAAATTTTTAAAATATGTGCACAACTAATTGTTTGTTTTAATCTTGTGTGTGTATATGTTAGCTTTTTTTAAAGGTTATATTCGGCAGGGTGTTATGTTACACTGTAACACTGGCTGTCTTTGTACCTAATGGAATCAGTACCAATACTATACTAAAATATACATGAATACAGAATCCACTAAACTTTAACCAAGGGTGATGCCAAAAATAATCCCCACCTATATATCTATTTTGAGAAAACTCCAAAATCTGGCAATGAAGACATAGTTTGTAATCTACACTATTAGCTTATACCCCAGCTTAAAGAGCTTGATGAGGATACTTTTTGTTGAAGTGTTTATCTAAGGCATAATGTGTGACCAGCCTTAGTTTGGTTAAATTTGAAAAACAGTCAAGCAAAACATTCCTATATTAAATCCAGTGTTCGTGGAACACAGATGCTCCATCTCTATGTCTGAAACTGACTTAAACACAAAACCTAACCAAGGTGTGATGGACATGCAGACAGACAGACACGACCATAGTTGTCATTACCACTTTCATAGTGAGGCTTGAAACACAAACACCATACACACTAGAAAATGCACAGTACAATTCAACAAAATATAGTCTTGTTCAAAATAATTTAGGTAAGGGGGTAAATGAAATAAGACCAAACAACCATTAGTTCTAGGATCATGCAATGAGGCTTACAAAGGTGTTCATGGTCCTATGCCAACACAAATATGGTCACTGCAAAGATTTTGACCTTTTATTCTTACTTAGTCATAAATGGATGGACAAAAAAACCTGTTTCAATCACAAAGTAGGAGAATGATAGAAAAGCTTAAGCTGAAAATAAATGGCAACAAAATTTCACCAGGAAAAAAATAATGGCAACAAAATGAACTAATTACCATTCTGACAGCTCAAGATTTCTGATGACATTTCTCATTTAAAATGGTGACATTGTTAAAAGCTATAGTTGCTGTAGTCTTGGACATCACAGGTCAAATGTACATTTCTGAACTGGTAAAACATTTCTAAACAGATCTTTTCTAGCTCCTAATTATCCTATATGCAACTATGACATGTTTTCTTTTCAAGAACACACTCACGCAAATCCCAACCAGGTATAATTCTAAAAACAGTATACATAAACACAGATAATGATTATTATAATCATCATTAACGTACATGTTGTAACATTATCAATGCTGAGAAAATGATAAACCATCCAATGTTAAAGAATATGTATACTTGTAAATAATTATTATAATGCAGGGTAAAAATTGTTATATTAAAATTTGTACAGATAAAAAGTTCCCCCCATTCTAAAAAAAACAAACATAAAATTCAGTCTTCAATGGCATCTTTGTAATAGTTAGGAAACATGATGCTAGAAATTGAAGAACAGGTCTATGCCCTTGGCGCTGTAGGACTGGAAACGATATGCTTGCCATTATTTAGTTCCATGCTATAAAAAGCATGGGTAATCATAATATTTTTCATTTGTAATGAATCCTCTTTAGGCATGGCCTCTTTCCAGAAACTGCATGTGTTGCTATTTAACACATTTCCTATCTACCTGAAAAGAAATAAAATATATACATATTTAAAACACATCTGAGTAGACATTATCATAAACTTACAAGGCATCTTCGTGAGTAACAGAAATGGGAAGAACTAAATACCATACTGAGTCACAATGGCTTCATTATATTTGGGCTTGTATCATGCCTAGCTGTGAAAATGTATACCTGTCTCTGCCAACTGGAATATGAATAGATCAGATCTGCCAACTGGAATATGAATAGATCAGATCTGCCAACTGTGAAATGAGTAGATCAGACCTGACAACTCTGCAATGAGTAGATTCAGACCTACCAACTGTGAAAGGAGTAAACCCAGATATGCCTGCAGTGCAATTGGTTGACCCAAATCTGCCAACTGACCTAAATGTAGACCCAGACTTGTCAAATGTAAAATATGAAGACCAGATCTTGGCAAACGTGAAATGATGTAGGTATTAGCATTTGACAGCTCAACAATGGCTACATGGTACCAATTAAAAGCAAGGTTCTAAAAATAAAACAAGTGTCCTTCAAAGGAACTGATGTTCTATAAATACCCAGAAATTCAGGATAAGAACATTTCCTCCTTTTAATTGCAAAGTGTTGAAACCATCTCTGATATTCTTCAGCAACAACGAAACGTTGAAATCAGCTGTTGGGGTGGGCAAACTGGATGTCAGACTGGCACTGTTTCTATTTAAGACAAAGTAGACATCATAAGTCTTTTGGTGACAACATCGTATCTAAGTCTTTTGGTGATAACACCATATCATAAGTCTTTTGGTGACAACACCATAAGATCTCCTATTCAGGGAATGTATATGACATGAAGATTTTAAAGACAACACTTGTGGCAGCCATACTGGCTATATAATTGGTACCAACTTCATTTAGGACCAACTAGTTATCATATGAAGCCTACTGGTTAAAATCCCGTGTTGATATTGCCAACCATTTGGTAAATGTAACATTATATTCAAGCTGGCCAAAATGAAAGATAGTCTCCTGAAGAAAGAAAGAAACCATGTCAACATTTAAAAGGAGTAGAAAAACCAAAATTTTCAAGACAGCCACATGATGTCAGATCAGCATCATTCTAATTTATAATAAACAAAAAACTGTAAGAAGTCTTTATGTGAAAAACACATGCTGATATGAAAATTAATTCTGGAAATGTAGTGATGATTAGATTTTCAAGTTGACCACTGTGGCAATCATGTTAGAACTCAGATCAGCACCAATTTCATCTTGGATCAACCAAACATCATACGAAGCCTTCTGGTGAAAACCCATTGTTAATATGACTTTCTGTTCATAAGGAGTAGCTGTAAGAAGATTTTCTGGATGGCTGTTGTAATGGCAATGATGGGAATGTCAGCTCATTACAATTTTTAATTAGGACCTACTAGACACCATAAGAAGTCTTTTAGTTACAACCTAATGTTGATAAAACCATCCATTCAAGATGAGTAACAATAACCATTTTTAAGATGATTCCTATGCAGTGGCCATATTGGATGTCAGATCAGCACCATAACAAGATTTTCAAGATGGTTCCTGTGTGGTGGCCATATTGGATGTTAGAATGGTACCATTTTTATTTAAAACTAACTAACATCGTAATTAGCTCTTCGGGGAAAACCCGATGTCAGTATTATATTCTGTTCAGAATGATTTGCAATAATAAAAAAAAGTTCAGTGGGTGGCCATAGTGGACATCATATCAGCACCATTTTCTTTGGAACAGTATGCGTTATAAGAAGCCTTTCAGTGAAAACCCCTGGATGGCATAACCACCCATGTAGGATGATTAGCGATAAAATCTTTTCAATATGGACAATGTGGTGGCCATATTGGATAACAGATTAGCATAATTTTCATTATGGACCAGCTACACTTTATTAGAAGTGTAAACCCCATGTTGATCTAACGACTTCCCATGTTGATCTAACAACTTCCCATGTTGATCTAACAACTCCCCATGTTGATCTAATGACTTCCCATGTTGATCTAACAACTCCCCATGTTGATCTACCGACTTCCCATGTTGGTTGAATGACATCCCATGTTGATCTAATGACTTTCCATGTTGATCTAACAACTCCCCATGTTGATCTAATGACTTCCCATGTTGATCAAAAGACTTCCCATGCTGACCTAACGACTTCCCATGTTGATCAAACAACTTCCCATGTTCACCTAACAACTTCCCATGTTGATCTAATGACTTCCCATGTTGATCGAACGACTTCCCATGGTCATCTAATGACTTCCCATGTTCATCTAACAACTACCCATGTTGATCTAATGACTTCCCATGTTGATCTAATGACTTCCCAAGTTGATCAAATGACTTCCCATGTTGGTCCAGTACAAGTAGAGCTAAAAATGAAGAACTAAACCAAACTAAATCCTCCCCAAAAATGTAAACATAAAGCACAAGCTAAAATATAAAAGTAATAATGTTACAATTCTGTAAAAAAATATAAATAATAAGGTAACACATGTAAAATTCATAAATGTATTATATTAACCTCATTCTCTAAAAAAAAAGTCCAATATGTTTTTTTTGGGTGGCACATCATCATACAGTTTCTTGATAAAGTTCACTTTGAAAATACTTTTGTCTCAAGGGGTACAACTGTTATCTGAGTGGTTTAACAGCAATTCAGCTGGAATGCATGAGACAAGTTAAATGTCTGATAGTTTTCACTAGTTCAATTCATGTGATACTGCAGAACACTAAGGATTTATAATGAAAACTTACCGATTATCACCTGTACTGTTAATATTTGTACTATCTTCTAAATTGAGCTCTATGATTTGTCTTTTTCTCACTTCAACCTATGTAAATAGAAATAAAAATTCATGAGTATGCCAATCAATTCACTTCATTTTTGAAAAAAACTGGAAATTTGAAAATCTCAGGTACAATGTACCTGACAACTGTATCAAAAAAGACAAAACTTACGTCTGCAAAAGCCTTAAAGCAGCTTCAAGTGGACTTTATCATATTCAACACAGCATCAGAAAGATAAAAAAAAAATGACACCATGCACTAAAGTTGATTATATCTAATCAGATCGAGTGACTGTTCACAAAAATAACGTCTTCATCCTAGCTGGTTGGAATCTGAGGTAACTCAGTTGTATGGCATCAAACTCTAAGTCCAGGGTCACATAAAATCCAACCCACAATTCAAGCTGGTCAAAATGTTTAATAGGTAAATTGGAAACATTGTGTGGTATATATTTACAATGGATTTCCTGATTTAAAAATACTCATTTTTATGCATTTAGCACAATTTAATGACCTTTTAATGACCTGTAAAAATGTCATTGTTGTACGACAATTTTTGGCCAGAAAACATCTCTCTGAAGTTCCATGTATCACTTTCTGTATGGATTAATGATACAAGAAAACATGTATCATTTGTTTATGGATGTAATGATACAATGATACATGCTAGGGCTATGAAAATACATAAAATATTACCATTATATAAACATGATACTACCTTTCAACTTAAGAGAGTTATGAAAATTCATCAACGTAATATTGAACAGAATTGTGAGAATTATTAATCGATGTATTCTTATATTGCATACATTTTCTTTTCAGTTTTGTCATATCAATGATGCATATTGTAGCAGGACATATCTGTTATGATATGAACGGCTATGATGAATCACCTATTGTGATATAAAGTGTATCATGGCATCCCTAATTTTGTGCATAATCACACAAAAAAGAGCAAACTGGAGTTGTAACTGCCCCAGCATACATAACACTAGAAACATGAACTTAGTTTTACTCCCAAACCCCATGACAGCATTGTCTTTTTTTTAATATAAAAAGAAATAATTTTCAGTAGTCTTGGAGAAAAAAATACCCACCACTTCAATATATGCCTGTAATCTGTAGGATGCATGAACAGTAGGCAGCCCTGATTGGAACTGACACAAAACGATTCTTGGGACAGTTTAAATAACAATAATAATGATAATAACAATAATAATAATAATAATATACTTTATAATAATAATAATATACTTTATGCAGTAATTAAAAGCAAATAAAAGTAAATATAATGTGTGCCACAGTAATTTTGTATAATTGGTCATAATATTATAAAGATGTTGCTACCACTAAGTATATTACACAACTCATTTGAATATTGGCAACCAAAATACAAAGAGGAAAGGTATAAACCACTATTTCACATATCACTTAATTTGGCAGACAAAAGCTAGTGTGATGTGTTAATTACTTTTAAGACTGCTGTGGGTGAGCACACTGTTCTAATTTGCATAGGTAAGTTCACAAAGTGAAACAACCCAATTCATCTTAAGTTATAGGTAAATCAATGAGATGCATGTTGATGAACAGATGTTTATTACACATTATTGCCTTGAATGAGTTTGTTTAAGCCATCTATGTTCAGGTTTATTGATAAGCTTGTGAAGAGTGACAATATTTCTCTGAAGTCTGATTTTACACCATATATAAAATACAAAGCATAATTATTTCAGTTCTTGTCTCAATTCTGAAGGCACTTCACAAAGCAATAAGCAATCTGCGAAGCAAACAAATCCTTGCAAAATAAATTTCAGAACTCCTGGTTGACAGGCATTTATTTTGTGAAGCATAGCAGCAATGGGGATAGTTCAATTCTTTGCACATCCTGCAAACAACATTTTGACATAAATCACTTTGGAGTGTACAATGTCTGTCAAAACAGTATCACTGTATGAAACACACCTGAAGTGAGCATTAAATTGGTTCTCTTTATTATTATTCCATTTTGTATCTACCTGATCCTAGTAATATACCATCTACAACTGTTGTCACCTTTCAACAGACCATAATCTAAACATAATGAATTCTTCTGAACTTTAAACATGGTGCAACTTTTCTGTGAACATGGAAATTACTTAACTCCTACCTTTGTGACATCAGGACATTTTTCCCCTTTGTAATGGACTTGAATATGATTTTGTAATGAAAAGGGTATGTGTGTGTGTTTGATTTGGCTTTTTAATGTAGTTTTAACAATTTTTCAGTCATATCGCTATGATGTCTGCAGTGTGGCAGTTTATAGTGATGTCTAGCACTGGGGCATCATGCCGCAGACATGTAGCATGATGTCCCACCCAGTCACATTATCCTGACACCAGACTGACCAGTCCTAACACTAACCTCTTAATGCTGAGCGCCAAGCGAGGCAGCTGTTAGTACCATTTTTATAAGTCTTTGGTATGACTTGGCTGGGGATCAAACCCACAACCTCCCACATCCGAGGCGGACACTCTAACTACTAGGCCACTGGAGTGGTCTGTAACAAAAATCAATAATACTGTTGTCTAGTGAATTTCCCTTTGCAAAACAATAACAATGCCATCAAGTGAATTTTCTATGCTAAACAATAGCTTTGTTATTGAGTAAATTTTCCTATGCAAAACAGTAGCTTTGTTATCCCATAAATTTTCCTATGCAAAACAGTAGCTTTGTTATCCAGTAGATTTTCCTATGCAAAACAGTAGCTTTGTTATCCAGTAGATTTTCCTATGCAAAACAATAGCTTTGTTATCCAGTAAATTTTCCTATGCAAAACAATAGCTTTGTTATCCAGTAGATTTTCCTATGCAAAACAGTAGCTTTGTTATCCAGTAGATTTTCCTATGCAAAACATTTTGACTCCACCCATACTGGATCATCAAATAAACAAAGATCTATTGCTTTCATGCTGAAAATTCAAGTTAGAATGCAAATATCTAAGTGACCGTATCATGCAACTCCACATCATACAAATAACATGATAAAGACAGTAACAAATAAACATTTAGCCATATAACACCAACACCAAACAATACAAACCTTGTGACTTTCTGTTGTAAAATATTAAATAACGATACTATATTTGGTACATTATGTGCCAACACCATATTTAGTATGTAGGAACTAGTACAGTGTGGTTGCCTTTGCAGAATATTGACCAATAGCTCACGATGACCTATGGTCATGGTATGTGATCTTAAATTCAACTTAGTGCCCAGAAAACTGTCATTTCCAGATCAGACTTTAACAAGACTCCAAAAATCTTAAGCTTTAAGCCAATAACAAAGACATGCAAAGGAACTTGCTTTAGTACAAATGTTATTTTGCTAAATATTTTACTCTGAGAAGCAATGACCCTAACCTTTAGCTTTTTGATCCAAAATCAATAGACCTCTTACATGCCTACATGCAAGCCTCCACAATCTTTGCTTACAGTATGTGGTCTTAAACTATGGCTATTATTCAAACACCATTTTCCTTTTTCAGTCAGTGATCTTGACATCTGATCTCAAAATCAATAAGCTTCTTTCTACCCAAAATGTAAGCCATTCACAGACTTTGAAGACAGTACATGGATGCCAAGTGAAATTTCTGTGCAGAATACAATTTACATTTTCTGCCAGTGACCTTGACCTCTGACTTCTTAATACCAAAATTAAAACAAGCCGTTCTTGTCTCAAATCGAAGTCATTCACCATGACTGCAAGATCAGTAGGTCTCAACAGCAAGCTTTCCACAAAGCTTTGTCAAAGTTGGTAGTAAAAAAACTTGAGTAATTGTGCAGAAATCATGTTCCTTTTAGAGTCACTGTGACCTTCACCACTGACCTTTTGACACCCAAATCAACAGGTGTGTTTCTAATCTCAAATGCAAGCCATTTACAATATTTGGTCAGGATATCTAGTATACAACTTGTGTGGAAAAGACTTTGCTTCTTTCAATCTGTATGACCTTGGCCTTTTTGTTTTTGAGCCCAAAATCAATAGGTTTCTTCCTTGCCTGAAATATAGGCTACTTACAAGGTTTAATAATGGCAGATGAAGGAGACTTTGTTGTTGTGGAAATGAAATTGCAAACAGAAAGCTGTACATCATAACATGATAGGCTCTGCTTTATGGAGGATGATCTTCCTTTGCTATTTTCCCCAATTAAAACAATGTGAATTTTGTTTTAAAGGAACAAGTAAATGACTGAAAAACACTTGGCTGATTAAAAAAAACAAACAACTTAATATAGATGAGTGGTTTGGGATAAGTAAGACAGCTATGTGACTAGCAATAATTAGAAAATTTCCACCAAAACACCACTTTATCACCTCTATCAATAAAGGAAAACAATAAAAATCCATATATAATTAGAACTAAAATAAATGAAGAAATGAACAAACTTTGAAACAAAACACCTGAGGATTGTTGAACATAGAAAATAAGGGGTATACAAAGCACCAGTGCACATAAAGCCAAGGTAACAAGGCCATAAGAACCACAAAACTACCTCATGATCAACTGTTTTCTGGATCACTTCAAAAGTCTGAAGTTGTGCCTTTCCAGTGACTTCGTCTACAACCTGAATTGTTCGATGGACTATTTTTTCATCGATAACCTGGGATGTTTCATGAACAGAAGTTTCCCCTGGACGCCTATTTACAATAAGCTTCACATTCCCATCAGCTAATGATGAAGGCTAAGGAATGCAACAAAGGAAGCAGAAATTCACTAACAGGTTTACAAAACATAGGAATCACTAAAAATTACTTCCCTTTTAATATGTGATATCGTGTGTAGTCAAAACATGATTCAATGACAAGGCTCAACAACTAAAGTATCTCTCCAAGATTGTCTGTGTTACTGACCATGTTCAAAGATCTTCATTTTGGAATCATGATGAAACACTTGGTGAAGTCAAATCATTCTATATCAACAGAACTTAGCATGAAATGAGAAATTATATGAAGCCACAAATTCCTTTAGACTGAAAATTTTCAAAATGACTTAAGTCACCAAGTCCTAAGATTCTGGAGCCTATTCTTGCTGGACTATAGGCATATTATCTGTTTCCAATGTCTAACTGGTTTAACATGAAGTGTTGTATAGTTTTTATTACAGTCATAGAATGTGAAACATAAAGAAGAAAGCACAACTACTACCTGAGTAGCTAATTGTTAGTATAATGTAACTTTTAATACAACATGAAACAGAAAATTTAAACTAAACAATTTATTTATTTTGTGACAAACCTACCTTGGTATCTCCATTTTGATCTGTTGGCTGAATATGCTCTTCATCATCTGAAAGTATATTTTGCTTATGACAAGGTCACATAAAATCACTTAGAAAAAAGACAATCCCCAAGGTCTTAAAAGTTCTCATTTTTTAATGACTGATCACTAAGTATTTGAAATGATGCATGTTATTTCTCACATCATTGTGGGAGGGTCTGTTGTGTATGAAATGTTTTGAACATATTAATTACATAAAGTTTGAACATACAATGTATATGTTAACATACTAAAGTATATGCAGATGTTTTAGCATACCTAAGTGTATGAAGAAGTTTTAACATATTTAAGTGTATGAAGAAAGGTTTAACATATATCAGTCATGAAGAAATTTTAACATTGTTGACACTCCAAATGCGGCATTTCCAATTTATTGTCAGCTTTCAACAGCATACCTGATGTCCAGATATTTTAACGTCTTAATATACTTAAGTGTTTGAAGAAGTTTTAACATACTTAAGTGTATGAAGAAGTTTTAACATATATCAGTCATGAAGAAATTTTAACATTGTTGACACTCCAAATACGGCATTTCCAATTTATTGTCAGCTTTCAACAGCATACCTGATGTCCAGATATTTCCATTAATAACAATGACTGATGACCACAGCATCTTCTATTAAATCAAAACATTCATGAAAACTGTACTCCTATATTACAGAAGTTATTGGTGAGTAGAGAAATGTTCATAAAAATGGGTGAAAGATAGTTATAATTGCTTGAATTTGCATATTCTATATGAAATTATCCACTGTGTTAGACCATCAGTGAACCACCCTTATTTATCTCTTGTCAGACAATCTTAGCACTCCAGCATTATTATGTAATAAACCAAACAGCCCATCTTCAGAGTGGGAAGTGGTCATTTGGAATATTAACTCAAGAACACACGACTGACAGCTGGTGGTACATCAATCAATCAGAGAATATATATATATACTTACATACTGCATAAATCAGTTGTCAGTAAATCTACTTAATTTATTCAACTTAATGATGGGTAAGCTGTACTGTAAGTTACTCTAACCCTTAACTGTTTATCAGAAAGTCGAGTCAATCTGATGATTTTGCTATTATTAAAAAAAGTGAAATAAACATCAGTCCATTTATATATGTATCCATGCCAATCTATACCAGATACAAAAATATGTTCATTGAGCACAGACACCCCTCTAGCTATGCAAACAAAACTGACTTACATGCAAAATTTAACAAAGGTGTGACAAACTGATGGATGGACATACAAGAGTAACACTATATACCATTCTGATGTCATGCTGAGGCAAAAAACCATTTAAGCGTGCTCAAGAACTTAAATGGGTCGACTATAATGTAAATTCGTACATTTTTGTATTCATCAGTCCATTCATATATGAGTCTGGCATGTACTAAATAAGTTTATACTGATACTCTGGTCTTCAAAATCATACCAGCAAAAGCAATTTCAACAGGTTCCAGTTTGGATGCCTTGGCTTTGGCCTCCTCTTTGGAAATTTCCATCTGCATTTCCTGGGCCTTGTGAATCACAGCTTGAGCACGTATGGCATCATCTTCTAATGACTTCATCCTGCCAGGCAAAAGAACACCACCAAATTAAACATCACATAACTTATTTGATTCATTTCAAGATAAATAAAAATGAAGCATTTATATATCTGCAGTCTTATATGCAACAATTATCACTCTGGCCTATCCTGGCAAACATCAACTATGACCTTTGACTTTTGACCTCCTAACCCACACAATTCTTATATTTGATGACTCCTGGGGAACCTGAGCCACATCTAATAATAAGATTTTAAACAAACAAAAGATGAAGATTATTTAGAAATTTTGAAAGAATAAGGGTGTGCCATTCTTTTGTCATGTGCATGTGTGTGATTTGGATTTTTATTTTAGCTTTTAAAAAAATCAGTCATATTGCTTAAGATGTCAGCAGTTTGGCTGTTTATAGTGATTTCTAGCAATGAGGCATCATGCCACAGACATGTGGAATCATGTTCCATCCATCAAATCATGTCTCACCCAGTCACCCAGTCACATTATCCTGACACCAGGCCAACCAGTTCTAACACTAACCTCTTAATGCTTAGCACCAAGCAAGGCAGCTGTTAGTACCATTTTTTTTGTCTTTAGTATGACCAGCTGGGGTTCAAACCCATGATCTGCCACATCTGAGACAGTCACTCTAACCACGTAGGCCACAAAAATGGTTAGAAAGAATAAGTAAAATTTGTAATATTTGCACTGTAACTACTGTTTACATATCCTTGTGAACACCTCCAGTATTTCTGCCTGAAGAAAAAACACAAGATAAATGTTTGCTGATGACAGCCACTTACAACAAGCTGCCACAATTATTTTTTTTAAATGGTTTTCATAACAATTGTTGGAAAGCTCCTTCATTTGCCAATCCAGTGCATAGAAAGGGTACTGACCATTTTCCACTTTCCAATGAGGCTGCCAATTATTTACACCCCACTACACTGTGTAACATTTGTTATTGGTGAAGCTTGGTTCCAAGATAAAGTGTTATATGGTGTTAGACTTTTGATTTATATATAATCAATGAAGTACCCACCTGCCAGAGTCCTTCAGTGACATATGTGAACATACAAAGTAGCCATAAATTGACCAGAGGGACTACATTCATGTCTGTGGAATTGAGTGTGTAATATACGCATAGTAGTAAAATCAGTCTGGTTAATACATCTGCATGTCACTTTACACTCTACTGCACCCCACATTAGCATGAGTGTAATATGGTTAGTGCACTTTGTGTCTACTGTATACACACAGAAATTCTCATGATGAAATGCCCTGGTATTAAATGCTTATTTATCAATCTGAAAGTTCAAAATTGCATGCTTTTTCTCACATTACTATTGTATCTCTTCTGATTCAGAATTTAATATTTGTTATCTATTGTTTATTAATATATTTGTTATGTATTATTTAATAATATATTTGTTATCTATCATTTAATAATGTTATCTATTATTTAATTATATGTTATCTATTACTTAATATATGTTATCTATCATTTAAACATATATTTGTTATCTATCATTTAAACATATATTTGTTGTCTATCATTTAATAATATACATGTTATATATGATTTAATAATATATTTGTTATCTATGGTTTAATAATATATTTGTTATCTATTATTGAATAATATATTTGTTATCTATTTTTAATAATATATTTGGTATCTATTATTTAATAATAAATTTGTTATATATTATTTAATAATAAATTTGTTATTTATTACAAAATAAAACCTGGTTACTCATTTATTAGCAAATAATGCAGCACAAAGTCTAACGAGTTGAATTTTCACAAAATAATGAAGCATAAAGTGTCCAATGTGAAGACAATACCATCAAAAGAAACTATCCCAAGTGATGACATTTTCAATGCAACAGGAAGTGACTAAGTGCTGCCATTAAATAAAGCAACTGAAGATGTATCAAGTGCAGATATTTCCATAAAAAATGCAACAGGAAGTGTCACAACTGTAATGCAACAGAATGTGTGCCAAGTGTAAACATTTCCATCCAATAATGGAACAGAAAATGTGCCAAGTGCTGCCCTTTCCATCAAATTGATGTATTTCATTTTGTCACATCCAAGATGTATTATTGTACAGTCAATTCTAGGAACACAAGTGTTATGACATTCATGACAGAGATGTACACAATATGTACACTGTGATTTTGCCAACATACTAATCACCAGAATGGTGACAGCTAATAATAATAATAATAATAATAATGACTTTATTTAAAGAGGGTAACTCAGTTAGTTAAGAACTAATCTACCTTGAGGCCCTCATATAAAGGAATTTATTTATTTTAGCTGCGTCTCTGAAGCCACTGGAAATATTGGGTTTGGAAGAAGGGAATAGAGTGGGTATTTCTAATTTCAACCGGAATACTATTCCAGAGCAAAGTTCCAGAGTATTGGAAACTTTTTTTAAATAGTTCCTTAATTGGTTTAGGAATTTTATACTGTCTGGTAGACATGGATCACAGGTGGGGAGTATTACCAAGTAGCCTATACTGGAATAGTGATTGTAAATATTCAGCAGCACTATTATTGGATATCCTGTACATTAATCTGGCTTTTCTCAAATGGATTTAGTCTTTAATAGGTACTAGTTTTACCATACCAGCTACATTTTCATTGCTTTTTTTGTGGATTGATATTAGTCCAAATGCTCTTTTTTGATGAGCTGCTGTCTGGACTGATGACAAAGCCACGATGGTAAAAGAATCCTAACCATTCACACAGCAAATGAAAATTCTTTTCATAGCCACATACTGTTGTGTGAAGGAGTGCAAACCACACCCAATGTAACATTACCACAAAGCTAATTATGACAGATTGTTCTCATCTATGGATAATTCTTAGAGTGTATGTTATTTGGATTTTTAACATAGCTTTAACAATTTTTCAGTCATATTGCTACGATGTCTGCAGTGTGGCAGTTTATAGTGATGTTGAGAATTGAGGCATCATGTCGCAGACATGTGGCATCATTTCCAATCCAGTCACATTATCATGACACTAGGCCGACCAGTCCTAACACTACCCTCTTAATCCTGGATGTCAAGCGAGGCAGCTGTTAGTACCATTTTTATTAAGTCTTTGGTATGACTCAGCTGGTGTTCAAACCCACTATCTCCTGCATCTGAGGCAGATGCTCTAACTACTTAGGCCACCAGAGTGGTCTCTCTGTTATGGACCATTCTTACACGAGAGAAAAATGATACCATTCTCATGAATGAGCCATTCCTACATGAGAGAAAAATGACACCATTCTCACGCATGGACCATTCTTACCGGAGAGAAAAATGACATCATTCTCATGAATGGAATATTCTTTGACTGAGAAAAAATATTCAGAAAGCATTCTTGAATAGCACCTTAAAAAGACTTTTCATCTTGAAATTTCCTCACACCAAATGATAAAAAAACAATGGCTTAAAAAATAAAAAAATAATCACTTAACAAGTGGCAATTAAAATACTCATCACATTTTTTTTCTGCCATGACATATTTTTCGACACTTTTAAAATTTGCATTAAAAAATAAACAAGAATTGAGCTGTCACAAGACAGCAATGCTCACCTGTACATTCAATGAAGGAAACAAACAAGGTGTGCATTTGATAATGTCAACTACAACAATGGAAATTAAACATACAAGGTGTACATTTGGTAATGGCAACAACAACACTGGAAATTAAACATACAAGTTGTACATTTGATAGTGCCAACTACAACACTGGAAATAAAAAATACAAGGTGTACATTTGGTAATAGCAACTACAACACTCGGAATATAGCATAAACTCCCCTGCACTTAAGAAATGAACTGAGAGAAAAGCAAGAGAAATATATATAACATGCATAAAGGGTACAACATACAGAAAACCAAGTTTAATAGCATAATTGCTTCTGACATGTAGACAAATTGCATACAAATTAAGAACAAGGGCAGGTTATCATAAGCAAATAAATCTTTAACACACAACATATTTTGCCTACTTCACAAACAATAATGGTGCAAGACTATGAATTCATTGAGTATTTTAAAATGCATGCAAGTTATTTACTGAAGTAAAATACCACCCGTGGGCACACCATAATACCTGAAATGGGCTGATCCAATGGCAGGATTCAAACCCAACACTTTTCAGTTGCTAGTCAATCAAACTAACAACTGTGCATGTGCAGTTCCTTGTATCACATTTTATGTTATAATGTGACAACCTGTGCAACATTAAAAAGTATTTCCCATTTTAACCTCAAAAAAATCAGAAAAATCAAACAGTCTCATTTTATATCATTTATAAAACACAGAAAATACACAGAATACTGTTGCCATGAAGATGTATGGGAGGGGTAACAGCATGTTTTGTATATTATTGACTGTATCATGCCAAGGATATGTCAGCTAATTGTCTTTCCCAAGGCCACATCAAGGCAGTTGACCTAGGCTGGCCTTGCTGGGTTTCAAACCTGCTACCTTCAGACAATCCAATGCTCTGTACCAACTGCATTACCACAGCTCCTGCATTTTTATGTACAGTGAATTCAATATAATTCAAAGCGAGGGGGTGGGGGGTGGCCACACATTTGTTGGTAATTTCTGCTTGATGCAATCTATGGATTCTGAAACCCAACAAATAATGATGTTCTAAAACTCGTTGTCCATTGACAAATTTAAGTACCAACAAATATATCACCTTTTTCTGCACATTAATAAAATGAGATAACCATGAAAAATTGACAGCATTGAAGAAATTTGCTGTTGTGAAAATAAGTTTCATATAATGGAAAAAAGGCCAGAGAACAATTTTCAAAGTTTTATTTATAAAATACAATCAGTTATCCTATATTAATAAACTTCACTGCCAACATCAGTGTGTCATAACTTTACCTTACAATAGCTTTCATCAAGATTTCCTGGAAGATTGAAGTCTTTTCCAGAACCATTAATTGACACTAATTTTATATGCCTCATTCAACTCCGTATTCATCACTACTTTTTGTAATTAACCTGGTTACACAGTTTACACATTTAGCTTTTTCTTGTTTATAGCAAATGCATAAGAAAACAATTTTTATAACAAAGAAAAGCAACTAAAAAGTGATCAATAAAACACACCTAGCTTTCCGCCAGGCTGCCTTTTTCTCAGCCTGAAGTACCCGCTCCTCTGCGGGCGAAAGTTTTTTCCCTTCAAAATTGAGAGAAGCATCGGATAATTCTTCACCTAAATGTTCATTCATCCTTTTCTCAGCTTTGGCGGTGCGTACCACATTTGGAGGACTAGCAAAAACAGAAATCAGTCATGCATCATTCCAATGGCATAACAACTATAGGAGACAAGAAAGCTTGCAATAGGGCAAATCCATGTGAAAAGAGGAATTGTAGAAGTAAATTTTAGAAAAGTCACTCTTTGCAAGATTGAACTATAAATTGACACCAAACTTTTAAATCCCAATTTTCCTCCATATAATGGAAAAGAATGTTATCTTTCCTTTTTTCCCCAAGAAAAACACAAAAATAACATTCCAAAAAATGGTAGTTTAGTTTTTATCACCTGACTCCTGATTATCTAACTGTAGCTATAGTACAAAAATAATATATTCCAACTCACAGTTTAGTTTTGTTCGCCTGGCCTCTAACTATTGTACTGTTGCTTTATAACAACAAAAAAGATAATATTCCAAAATCATTGCAGTTTAGTTTTTGTTCACCTGGCCTTTGATTATCACTCTGTAGCTTTAATACAAAGCATAATGTATTCCAAATAATGTTAGCTCAGTTTTGCTCATTTGGCATCTGATTACCCAAATGGTTTTGCTTTAATACAATGCCATGGTTGGGTCAAGCTTAATTGGGGAAGAAAGTAAATTCAAATCAGTTACTAGTTAGACTGTGTATCTGAAAATAATTTTAATTCAATATTTCAGATTGGTAGACTGTGCATATACATTTATGTCATATGTCTTTATGTAATAAGCATGCATATACAAAATATTAGATGCCAACAATCCTTTAATTCCATTTAATTTATGTTTAACAGATATAATGAATTTTAGAAACAATTTTATTTTCAATAAACAAAGAGTGACTCTTTCCAATAAAGCCAAAGTCATTTTAGCATTCATAGCTACACAAGAAAACATTCCTCTGAAGAAAATGAACTGGACTCAGTTTATAGAGATTTTCATGCAGCCCATTACAACATGCTTATGACAGAAAATCCCAATTAAAGATAAAAATTATAATTAACTGACTGAATTGGTTAGTATTTAGTCAAGTAGAAATGTGAAAATCCTAGAGTAAAATGACCCATTGAACACCTGGGTAAAGGAAAACTGCTACATCATCCATGCTTCAATTAACATGAAATAAGAATTCAAGTTTAAACCTAAGTCAAACAGACAAACCAATGAAGCCAAACTTTCTGGCAGTGAGAAACTACTAGAGTACAAACAGTACAAGCTCAAGATTTCAAACTTTTGGTTAATTTTCTTGATAATTTACAAATGCAATTTACCATTCGAAGTGCAGCTTATCACAGTTTTGTATTAAAAGGATTCAACAAGGCAAAAGTAGTTTTAGGCTGTGCAACTAGACCAGGGGTCTCAAACTCAAACCACCCCCAAAGGCCACATGAAAGCATTTTCGATGGCCCAAGGGCTGCGCCACCTTTGTTTTCTCTCATGACACCTTGTAACACCAATCATTTTGCAGTCAACAGGATACGGCTTGGCAGGCCATGTGTTTCAGACCCCTGCACTAGACCTTATTTTTGATCATTGATGCAGTAACATTGCCTCTATAGCACCTGCAGGGTACATACAAAATTCTAGAAAATAGAGGTGTAAGATCATTATGGCTGATTATAGTCTCACTTAATCATATACACCCAAGCTGGATTACTCAACAGAGTGAACTCATTTCCAAAGAATCACAAGACAATCAATCTGACTGGCTGACAAAAATGTCTTAGTGATTTTGATTAGCTTGTGTACCAGGTAAGGACACTTGGTCAATGATCATGGATAAAAAATGTATAAAGATGAAATCTTCAGCAAAATCACTCCAGCATCTTATTCCCCTTATTTCTAAAGTAGCAAACAGATTTTAAAACATGTACACTCAAATGTCCAAAACAATGTCTTCAAGGGAACTGCTGATTAACAGAAGGAATCCAAATCTTTGTACAGAAGGCTAGTAATGGCAGACAAGGCTAATAATGATACGAGTTATAATTTTCTAGAATAAACAGTAATCAGTATGGATTATAATTTTCTAGAATAAACAGTAATCAGTATGGATATTTGTGACCCATTCTTTTTCTAAAAATTATTCCCCATTTTTAAGTTTCAAAGGGCCCTCGAGTCCCACTTTTTCCCTTCCTGAAGGTCATTGCCAGAGCAATACAAATACAAGAAATAAAATATACAAATTCATAAACCTACTGACAAACTCTGATAGCTTTAAATAATTTCTTCTTTTTCTTAAGGATGATTCCTTTTGGTTCCATTTCTCTTCTTTACATTGATTAACAAAGAAATGAAATGCATACAGGCCATAAAATGCTTTAACATACTCTATGAAGTCGACGTATATAAAGGTTCTGAAGAAGCGATTCCTCGCAGGTAAAATATGCAAAGAATGGGACATAAATATAGATGAGAAAACCTAAAATAATGCCATCACTGAAAAGCTTGCTTTAATCTTGTTATAATGAAAGTTACAGCTGTTGGAACCATTGTAACATGAAAAGAAATTGTAGTGGTGGGGATCAAGAAAATAGTATAAAATAAAAATCATATGTTTTGGGAGTCAAGGAAATATATAGAATACAAATAAATCATGCACTGGTGAGGATAAAGGAAAATATAAAGAACAGAAACAAAATCATACAGTGGAAGGGATCAAGGAAATAAATAGTACAAGCCCAAATCAAAGTATGGAGAATACAAATGGCTTGGAGGATTGGATAATATAAAATAATAAATAGTATAAAAGGGATGAATATAAATTTTAAGATGTTGACAATCCTATTCTTTTTTATGCTGATAAGTATTTAGTAATATTTCTCTTGTAATCTTAACTGTACAAATTGTAAGCATTTCCAGCTCTTCATTTCTCAAAAGAGAACAGATTTTCAAATTCCTAAAAATATTTAAGCAATTGGCTATTACAAGCATTTTCTGTTAAATTGATTCACTACGATTTCAAGTAAAATGGAAGATCATTAAAAAAAATATAAAAAAATTAAGGGAGGTAAGTACACTGAATCCAAGTATAATTTTCTTTGAATCGGTACAATCAAACATCTTTAATTGTTTCCATCTCATGCTAGAAACAATCACTGGATGTAAATAATGGCCATTTTAATCTGCCCTCAAACTCGTAGTTGTTATTAAGTATTTTTAACTTGATAACATCACAAAAAAGATGATTTATCATCACTAACAGCAACAAAAACAATAATTATGGACAATTTAAACCAAAATCATTTCTTCAACTTTTTTTTTTATTACAAAAATGCAGGAATATTATTAAAAATTAAATGTCCAGCTACTTCATGATTGCCGAAATGTCACATAGTGTTATCTCAAGACTTTTCATATTATTAGGGTGTTCCTCGCACATCTAGCTGGATGTTTGTCCACTAAAAACTTACCAATTTCGGAAATATCACTATGATTACCTTGGAGTCCCTTTCAGTGAGTCAAAATTATCTGATTTGCATTAGTGAGGGATGAGATGTTCTGAGTGAGAATTAGAAATTGAGTCATGTCCCTTTACAACAGCCTGACAAGTTTTCAAAGCTTAAATATAAATAGAGCTAACTATAGAATTTGACAAACTTTTAGAAATGCTGACTATTCCTAGTAACAAGAGCAGAAAGCATTCTAAAGGCTTTGGGGATAAATCCACCTGAGCCAATATGCCAGCGATCTATAATATCTACTTTCATTGGGACAAGACATGCAAAAGTCCCTCAAGGTAACTGATGCTCTATTGGCCAAAAGAGTATTCACAACTTCATATCTACTTTCATTCGGACAAGACATGCAAAAGTCCCTCGAGGTAACTGATGCTCTATTGGCCAAAAGAGTATTCACAACTTCATTATCTACTTTCATTGGGACAAGACATGCAAAAGTCCCTCGAGGTAACTGATGCTCTATTGGCCAAAAGAGTATTCACAACTTCATTATCTACTTTCATTGGGACAAGACATGCAAAAGTCCCTCGAGATAACTGATGCTCTATTGGCCAAAAGAGTATTCACAACTTCATTATCTACTTTCATTGGGACAAGACATGCAAAAGTCCCTCGAGGTAACGGATGCTCTATTGGCCAAAAGAATATTGACAACTACAAGATAAAAATGGTGATTCATTTTCATTAATGGATTTTGAAATCATCTTAAATATTCTTCAGCAATAGGATTTTCAAGATGGCCATGATGGTGGCAATAATGGATACAACATGCACTTTTTCATTTAGGACCACTTTTATATTTTGGTTGTGAAAATGCCATGTCATTATGACCATCCATTCAGGAGAAGTGGTGATAAGGTTTACCATCATGGTAACTATACTGGAGGCAAGATCTACACCATATTTATTTAGAGTTAAGTAGAAATCATAAAAAGTCTTTTGATGAAAACATCTTGTCAGTAAGACCATCCACTCTGTAATGCAAAGTAACAGTAATAAGAATTTTGTTTTCATTTTAAATCAACTATATACCATAAAAAGTCTTCTGGCAAATACTCCATGCTGATGCAACCTTTTGTTCAGGAGTTGTGATAGACAGACTTTCAACATGGCAACCAAGGTCAAAATGGTTGTCAGAATGGCACCATTTTCATTTAGGACCAAGCAGACAGAAGATTTGTTTTAATGAACAATATGACCATCCATTCAGGAAAAGTAATAATAAATTACATGGAAGCCATCCTGAAGGACCAATCACCACTATATCTATTTAGGTTAAACCTGATTTGACAAGAAGCATTCTGATGAAATCTCATGTATATATGACTATCTATTCTGGTGGAAATAACAAAATTTCAAGATGACTGCTGTATTGGCCATTTTGGACTGCTGAGTGACACATTTTTCATTTTGGACATAACAGATCCTGACATCAATGTAAAAAATCCTCCAAGTGGTTGAGCAGTAGCTATGACACACTTGTATTAATGGATAGACAACTAAATGACAGAACAGTACTAGACATTTCACGAATTCTTCTGGTCTATAAAATGTTTAGCTTTACAAAATCAACAGAAGAACCAGAAATCTAAAGAATAACTAAAAAGGAAAAACAAACCCCAAAAAATCAAAGTCCTTTATTTGTTGACAACCATCACAAAAAGCATACTGGCTTTTTTCCATTAAAGAATCAAAGTAACTACCACCATCACAATACAAATTTAATCAACTGCTGGTGCACTACAATAAATGCTTGAAGCTAAATGTAGCAAAGCGTTTGAAAAAAAAAGAAACACAATTTTCTTCAATGCTATAAAACAGCAAAAATGATTTCCAAAAATATTCGGTTTTTTTGCAAAATATCTGCAAAACAATACAGGCTATATCAAGATGAAGAAATGGAAAGCATGTGCCCTTTCTAAGAACAGAAGAAGGCATGAGACCCTGGAGGAAATGGAAAGCAAGTGCCCTTTCTAAGGACATAAAAAGGCACGAGACCCTGGAGGAAATGAGTAATGCTTATCTTCTATTCTGTATTGTGTGTGCACAGCTTCTTTTTCTTTCAATATAACATAAGACCATTTTCAGTATTCAAAAGTCTCTGTTTCGACATGTACTGTCTCCTGTACATTTCAACATTTGTTTCTTATCACATTTCTGCCACATAATATATTGGCAGGTAACACACATACACACAAAAATTGGGTAATTTCAAGTTTTTAAAGTCTCTTAATTTTCACTACCTGATCACAAAGAACCAAAATTGTGAAGTATAGAATGTAAGAAAATAACTGAATTAGAAAGGTTTTTATATAAAAACGTATGCCCCATCACAGTGCCAACTAAAACCTTAATTATAGTTTGATGAACAGAAATGTACTGATGAGCCGACAATGGCAACACTATATGCCCTTTCCACTGTAATGATGGGGCATACCACAAACAAAATAGAACAAATTACTAACATGAATTTTCAAAACTGAAAATTCATAAAAGTGTAACATTGATATTTCCCCATGTTTACATGTTCTTTTAATGACTGACACTGATATTATGGCATAGATGTCTCCTTCTACATATGATATAATACTAGTAGTCACTTTTATTTACAAATGCATGTATTTTAGGTATGGTAAAACAATTAATACTGTGCCAATACTTGAACATTTAAACACCTGTGATTTTGGACTTCTGTGCAGATCAATGTTAGCACATGTTGTTTGAGAAAGAGTAAGAGTAACATGAGCAGTAGATTGTACATCCACCATGTGGGTATTATTGTACTTCTTTTATGCAAAACACTCTTTTATTGGGCAGATACTCAACCGTATTAGAATCCAAAATAAATTAATATCTTCTTTGTCTTAAATGCACACCATCCGAAAAACCTGATAAAGGTAAAATCCACAGAACTAAAGTTATTTTTTGGAAACCATGTTTCTTCTTTCAGTTCTGTTGACCCTGACCGTTGACCTCAAAACTGAGAGGTGTCTTTTTTTTTCCTCAAATGCAGTCATCCCAAAACTTCAATCATTGTTTGTAGCATAGACCTTAAGTTATTTTGTGTAAACCATTTCACTTCCTGGAGTTCCTCTGACCCTGACCTTAGGCCTCCAAATCAAAGTGTCTTCCATGTCCACAATACAAGCCATCTGCTAAGTTTAGTCAAAGCATGTCACACAGAACTTCAGCAGCTTTGAGGATATACTTTTTCCTTCATCTTATCCCTGTGACCTTTGATACCAAAATGAACATATGTCTTCTTTGTTCCAAAGTGCAAGCAATTCATAAAGTCTGGTCTGAGAATGTAATTTTAAAAAATACCTTATGATACCATGCAAAAACCATTTTTATTGTTATAGACACTGGTACTTTGACCATTGCATGTTTCGCCTGATAGTCAAAAGTTTTTGTCTTGTTTCACATACATGTACAAGTCATGTACAAAGTTTGATCTTGGTACCTGATACAGAAATGAAAATACTGTGTGGAAACAGTTTTCCTTCTTCTAGTCCCTGTGACCCTGACCTTTGACCCCAAAGCTGTTACCTTTTTCAATATGCCAAATAAAAGCTGCTTAGAAAGTCTGGCAATGGTATCTGAAGGAGAAATCAAGTTATCGACCAGAAACAAAATAAGGAACATATAGATAGCCATACACCTACTCCTCGGGTCCCCGAGTGGCTGAGTGGTCTAAAGCGCTCTCCGTTACGGACCACTGCCATCTCACCTCTGTCTGCGTGGGTTCGAGTCTAGGATTCAGCCAATGTGGGTATGTGAGAAAGCTTGCCAGTAGCTTCTCGTGGGTCGGTGGTTCTTCCCGGGTTTTTCTTGGGTTATTCCTCTATCGATAATACTGGCCGCCATGCATAGCCTATCGTGTGCTGAAAAATGGTGTTAAACCCCACAACAACAACACCTACTTCTCCCTTGATAACTTGTGCACAACTGGGTCCAAAAGCATAGAAAACACTACAGCCAAGTTACCAAGATGGATGCCATCCTTGCTTGACATCAAGAAAACAGGGAATGGAGGTTGGGGGGATAGTGGAACTGTTTAATAATTTTAAGTTTTTCTAATTATGTTGTTTGATTTTAATGGTATACATTACCTTATTATCAAGAGTCCAAAACTCTGAAGATTGTTAACAACATTACTTCAATAGGCTTCAACAACTATCACATGAATGTGAAAACACAGTGTATTACATAACTGTTGTTGCTTTTTGTTGTTATTGATTTGTAACACAATAAGACTCCTTATTTTACAAAAACTAGGGACGTTTATTTTATGAAACAACTGTCAACATCGAAACTTCGATTTGTTAGTGTTCTACTGATGCTGTGATTTTATTGCAAGTAACTGCAAATTTATCTCATCTGTGAGGAAATGTCCATGTGCCAATTTTTCTCATCTGTGAGGAAATGTCCATGTGCCAATTTTTCTCATCTGTGAGGAAATGTCCATGTGCCAATTTTTCTCATCTGTGAGGAAATGTCCATGTGCCAATTTTTCTCATCTGTGAGGAAATGTCCATGTGCCAATTTTTCTCATCTGTGAGGAAATGTCCATGTGCCAATATATCTCATCTGTGAGGAAATGTCCATGTGCCAATTTATCTCATCTGTGAGGAAATGTCCATGTGCCAATTTTTCTCATCTGTGAGGAAATGTCCATGTGCCAATTTTTCTCATCTGTGAGGAAATGTCCATGTGCCAATTTTTCTCATCTGTGAGGAAATGTCCATGTGCCAATTTATCTCATCTGTGAGGAAATGTCCATGTGCCAATTTTTCTCATCTGTGAGGAAATGTCCATGTGCCAATTCAGGAATTTTAAGTTGACTACTAACTCTGCAACTCACTTCTCTACAACAAACTGCGAAACAAAGCGGTCTATTCACAAAGTATTCATTTTGTTTGGTTGCCTTGCTATCTTTGATCAAATTGACAATGAGCGGTCTAATTTAAAGGAGTTAATATTTATAACCGTTCAATCAAGTAGTAGAAATGAGTTGATCCGACGTGACCGTGTCAGCTAGCATGTTAGCAGAAAGGATCTCCACGTCCTTCAATTTTTCCTTTATTCCATCCACTTTGTTTTCAAACAAAAGACATAATTAATGTGATAAAACAAAGCAGGTCTGCTTTTAACTGAGTGGAACAATACAAATTTAATGAGGTTCTCACAGAATTTCTTGTGGACAAAGCTGTGATGCTGATTCACATTATCACGTTTGAATAGAAGAGGACTAACACCCATATTTCATTTGACAAAACTTATTTAACTATTTTTAATTCATTAAAGTGTTGCATTAGTCACTTTGTCATTAATCAAAATTTAGTTGATTACTGTTATTGACAGTGTCCTGAGAGAGTTACTTGGAAATATTTAACAAAGTAAACGTCTTCTTACTAAAAGTTAAGAATTTGATGGGAAATGTACCAAGGTTTTACATGCCAAGTTCAGTCCTGATTTTTTTCCACATTCAACAGGGGCCCAATGTGGAGGTGGGGTGTTTGCTACTTAAAATTTGAATACATGCTTGGAAATATTTAACAAAGTAAACATCTTCTTACTAAAAGTTAAGAATTTGATGGGAAATGTACCAAGGTTTTACATGCCAAGTTCAGTCCTGATTTTTTTCCACATTCAACAGGGGCCCAATGTGGAGGTTGGGTGTTTGCTACTTAAAATTTGAATCCATGCCTGATCCTACACTGTAAGTGGGTTGTCAAGTTATTGAGGGAATTGCACTAATTTGTATCAGTTGTTTTACGTATACATATTTATGTGTTTGTGAACCTCTGCTTAATTTAGAGTGTGTGTTAAATCATGTCAATCATATACAAGTCCATGTGGGGGTGGGGTGTTTGCTACTTTTATTGCTCAACTTCAGTAAAAAGAAAATTCAGAAATATACTCACATATCTGGAAAATTTGTTGGATAAAAGATGAGATAAAAGGATTGATTTTAATCTCCCAGGACATTTTTCCTCAAAAAGAATAAGATCTCCTGATGCAGGAAAGCTTTTCTTTAATGACACTTGTATATCAGATACCAACTGCCTAGATTTTACACCCCAAAAAAACCCCCAACCCACAACATATTCTTTTACAAACTCTGTTTATACCTGGTATTAGGCAATGGTTCCTTCAATATTAAGAACTTTTATTGTCCAAGAGGAGTCATAAAGGAATGCAAAATAAAGGAGTATATGTTTAAAACGTTAATTCCACAAGGACCTGTACAGCAGGACATATAATGTACATGCACAAGATTGATATGATCTTGGGATTCAGACTATATGAGAAAAGAAATATGAAAATAAGTATTAGCATAATAGTCAGATCCAATGGCAAAGTGCATATGTAATCAGTAGAACAAATAACATAAACTCTGTACTGGCATATTATGCCATTGGATATCTGGGTCTATGTTGATTACAGCTGGACCCAATATAGAAATTACAAAACTTACTCTGTGAATGAGCAAAAGCTAAATGGAGTTCAAAAATCTTCATTTCAAAACTTATTAATCTGTGTGTACAAACAAAGTTCATATTTTCATGCATGTTGATAAAGTTTAGTTGATCGACATTTTGTTAATATTACAAATCCTGCATTCCTACTGGAAATGGTAAGATTTGCATAAAAAGTGCATTTATTTCAATTATGCATACTAAATGTCATACAGAAGCTGGCAAAATATACTACATGTAAGCATCATGGCAGAATACATGCAATAACAATGGGAAATTTAGTACTCCATTATGTTACCTGATTCCAAAACTGTTCAAGTAGTAAGAAATTATTTCAAGATTAGACAATATTCATCTATAGTATGAACTAATTTACTAATGATTCAGATTACCGATACTTACAACTATGTTATTCTGTAGTAATAGTAGTAACTGTAGGTAATGTACATGGGCAACATGACAAGATCTATAAAATTCATGAAACCAACATTCTTAGACTGGTGACAATGTTATTTTTTATTTCTATGAGGCAATGAATACTCTACAATGAGTGTAAATCAACATCAAACTGGTTTTATTTTAACATCAGATATCATATAAATTGTTTCCAACATATTCTGATGTACAAACATTTCTAAACCTGAGTCTCAGTCTGAATCACTGGCAAACTGTGTTAATAACATGAACATCAATTGAGCCTGGATTTTTATCAAGCTATTTCCTCTTTGGTCGGAAGAAATAGATAAACTCAACAGATCTAAGTTAACTACTAACCCTGGAACTTACTTCTATATAAAAATACAATTCAAAATTTCACACTCATGAATGAAACCGAGTAGTAAGTATCATATTTTTCTGAAATAAAGTTTGAACAATTTAGCAACTTCAGTGGCTATTAACATAAGTCTTGTTCTTAGAAATACTGTAAGCAACATAAAATCCAGATCCAATTAAATAAAAGAGCAGTAATAATGGTTAGTGAAAAAACCACACCCATACATAAAAAACAATAATAATCTACAACAGCCACTTCCTTACTAATATATTTCCATATCCAATATTAGCATAATTTAAAAATAAAACGCTTCTTGGGGTCCAACTTTAGTAATTTTATGCATGAGGTTAATTGTACATGAGGAATTGCTCAATGTCTTCAAAAGATATAAAGCTAAATTTCATTAGTAATTAGTAATAATAATTAGTACTTAGTAATAACTTTTAACCACAAATAATAATTTTATGTACCAAAGTAAAAGATTCTATGTTACAGTCAAAAGTTTTTAATGATATATTATGTATTTGGTAAAAAAATATTTAAAAAAATTTGATTGGACGTATATTTGCAACAAATAGGTCTGATGAAGTTATAAAATATTCATGTTAATTTTTTTATATACAATTGTAAAGTGCAATGTGGCAAATATTTAGTGTTGAGAACTTGAGAAAATGTACATGTCCACCCCCACCCACCCAAAGAAACCAACATTTGTCTCAACTGACAGCAGAATAAAATATTGACCTGTGTATATTAGCTCCTGAGGTAGGAGGAGATAATCAGAAAGAAATTAACAGGCTTGTTTTGTGTCATCTTCAATAACAGCTGGAGAAATGTACATGATTTTTGTACACCTGTACACCTGTAGTTTAGTGACATTAGTCTTGTCCTGTCATCAGTTTTGATTACAGATGAATGATATATTATTTATTTATACATTTACTGGTCTGTTATTTCCCTCCAAATGCGCCAAAGGCAATCACACATGCATAAACATTTACATTTGGTGTAAATTAAGACAAATGTAGTCTAGGCACAAGAACAATGCTACACTGCACTTTATTACTGTCATTACCACAAAACATATAACCTGATGTGATTTATAGAAAAAATCTAGTTTCACTATGTCAAAACTCAGTAAAATATGTAAACAATACCATTAATGTTATCACTTTATAATTTCTTAAATGAGATAAAGATTCACACTAACACATTATAATATTAAAAAGGACCAAAGTGAAAAACATAATAACTTTTCTGTTTTATCAATTTTTCAACTTTAAGTGCAAGGAACTATTACAGTGCTAATCTTAAGAGCATGCTAAAATATAGTGTGACAGAAAGCTGAACAAACCCTAAATTGTAATTAAATGGTTAACTTTTTGTTTAACTACAACAAAAACAAAAACTACTCTTGTGACAAACATGACATTTACTATGCACACATACAACTTAGATATGTCTCTTGATTAAGTGAGTATGATACAAATATCTATGCATATCTGTTGGACAAAAAAAATAATAACAATTTAAAAAAATGGGAGATCACTCTGATCTACCTGGCTAGAACTTGATTAAACTCTTCCTCCCCTGAGCTAATGTTATCTGTTGCCCGTGACAACAGTTCCTCCTTTGTCATGCTATTTGCCTTTGTCTCTGAAAAAGAAAAGAAACAACCAACCTTAATGCAAGTTTTCCCAGTTACAAGCAATTTAAACCTTACTTAGCAAAACTACGTACATTACTATATCATTTTCAGAACAGTAAGATATACCTTGATCACAAACATCAACTTCTTGATTATCCAAGTTTATGCATCTACCTTTGCTCTGTATTTGTAACTTTGTTCTTAGTTTTAATCCATTTACCATTATTTATACACTGATGTAAAATACAGATATAACTGGAACAAAGAGGATCTTGCATAATACTTTTTGGAAAATAAATTTATGACACAAGTTGTATGATTTCCATCATTCACGATCTGTACTGTACATGTCATGATCTAAAGTCATGAGATGCTATTAATCCTGTGTAAAAATATAAAGAGAGATATATGACCTTACAGCCATAAAAAGACCTCAGTAAGGTGGCTAATATTCTTCCAGATGATAATCCAATTTTGTTCTGTTTGGTGTAACAAAATAGCACATACCACTATTGTTGAGACCAAAGATGTTTGAAACGTTTAGGTGTGGTTTTGACGCAGAAAAGACATCATTAGGTTCAACTAAAAGGTTTCTAAGTACACTCTGGCCATAATGATCAACAATACAGTTTTTGAAACTGCTGTTCCAAACCTTATGCAGGCTAATAATTTCTTCATTGATCTCTCAACTTGACGAAACCTTTTTGTACCTTTTATTAATTCACATGTCAGCCGCAATCTTCTCTATTGCAAAGGACATATTATTATCAGGCAAATTAAAACATTTGATATACCCCAGCAAAGTCTGTCTGGTTCCCTGACCATCACCAGTCAAAGAATAACCTGGACCCAGACCAAACCTAGATAATATCCAGATCTAAGTGCAATGATTTTGTTTCTTATTTTATCTACTGTTCCTTATATGTGTAAATTAAAGATTGGCAGGTCCTGAATATTAACCTAAATAACACCAAGGTAATATCATCAGTGTAAGCTGTTCACTTGAAATCACAAGTATGAATTCTAGTGTAGATCCTGAGCTGCCTGTATATTATATACTGGCAGATCAAGATCCACCACAATCACAGTCTGTGCAGTATACATGACAAAAATGGTACATAAAACCTAAAAGTCAACTATTGCCACTCTCACAAGGACTGTACTGTCACAATGCACCTGCATAGTACCAAAACAGTTCATTAATACAATCTTACAATGCTTTGCTTCCCACCAAGAAAAAAAAATAAAAAACATTATGAAACAAATTTTCTAAAATTAACAGAATTAGAACAGACAATTGTAACAACTTTAACATAAATTAGAGAAGTTATGAAGAATTACATGTACTTAATACATTTTTTTCAATTACATGTACTTAATACATTTTTTCATTGTGGTTAATTTTAAGGAAAATCAAATAACTATGTAATCAGCGAAAGAAAAGAATTTCAAAGTTACATGGATAGCATTTTTGGCACGATGATGTCAGCAACATTAGTAGATTCTAAAAAGATACAATCGTCTTTGATCTGAAATAATGTTTTAGGTGACTAAATATCATATATGAATACAATTATTCAAATACTGCAAAAACATCATGCAACACAACACAGCTTAACATTTTACAGGAAACTAAAAATTGATAGATAGAAATTCCCTTGAAATGATATATTTTTAAAAAGACATGAAAATGTGAACAAGCAGGTTGATTTATCTGAAATGGCATTACATTTTTAAAATGACATGAAGCATAGCTGCCAACCTTCCAGGCTCGCAATTAGTGAAAATAGGGTTAAAAAGTAGTGAATTTGTACATGAATTACTGAAAAATACCATAATAACTCCATCAACTCTGACCGTCAATACTACACTATATCAAGATCGCAATATAAAACTAACACGCTACATATCTGCATTTCTATTTATTATGGTATTCATAAACTTCACTTGTTCTTGTGATTATTTATCAAGACATGATACTATGGCAGACTTGAACTTCCTCAATAGCTTGATCATAAATTTGTTTTAAAAAAAATTTCAGACTTCTTGCCTGCTGTTTGATCTTGGTAACTAAAATTGCTGACAACTTTTTGGCTCTTTAGGCCCTAAAGTCTGTCTTATTTTTCCTCACTAGAGAAAATACTCCTTCACTGTCTCTGTTGCTGTGAGGAATGCACAGGAGCTGCAGCAATTTTGGCTGTTCTACAGGAAAATTTGGTAGCGATCTTCGAGTCAGGGAACATTTGTCGGAACAAATGTTTAGCATGGTCTCCAGCTGATAAAGATAGATTGTATTCAACAAGAAAACTTACAAATAATGCTTTAGCGTTGGCAGCTTGCAGGTCTTCCATCAATGGCATTAAAATATTCTAGAGCTGAAATCTGCGAATTCTTAATTTTCCCAACTTCTACGTTTTTTTTGCAACCTATGTGCTTCCTCACATGGTCTCTGCCACTATGCCGAATAAACTGTGGCACACTCTGTGCAAAAAGCATGATGTATATCAATGTTTAATGGCAGAATGCACAACCAATTTTTGGCATATTCCAAATTAAATTTTCAAGATCTTACATCTTAATATTGCCACCAGTAGTACCGGACCGTTTCGGCAACTGCCAATATCATGACTAGTGCTTAACCAAAAATCTGTTATTTTAAAGATTTAAAATAATTGAGAATTGGAGAATTCATTAATTTTTTGCTTGTGGCGTGAATCCATGAATCACATGAAATTCACACCAAAATCGTGAGGGTTGGCAGCTATACATGAAGCCATGAACAAGCAAGTTGTCTGATTTGAAAATAAAGATTCAGGCTTCATTATTATGGATTAAGATTATCAACTGATATAATCTAGATTATAACCTTAATGAAAATATTATTTGTATGCTTATCTCATTTGTCCTGTCAATATACAAATGCTCCAAAAACATGGTGGAAACAAGATGAGCCAGAAATTGCTCACCTGGTGAATCGGCCTAATAGCCAAACTCAAGAGCAGATTGGCCCCCAGTATGATGCTGCTGAAATTTCTCCCAATGTTGTCCGCTACATAAATTATAAAAACAACTGTTTCAGGGTGTCTCTAGTTTTGTTCTGTCTTCATCTATATTTGATTTCACATCAGCATTTTTGATGCAACACTGAAAGGCCAAAGCCAGAATCAATCATGTCAAAGTTGGTCAAATTCTGTTCATCAGATTATTGAGATACAGTTGTGTGTGTGTGTGTGCTTGTGTGAGATTTGGATTTATAACATAGGTTTTTAAAAAATTCAGTCACATCGCTACAGTGTCTGTAGTATGGCAGTTTATAGTAATGTCTAGCCCTGTGGAATCATGCTGCAGACATGTAGCATCATGTCCCACCATGTCACATTATCCTGATAACAAACCAACCAGTACTATAACACTAACCTCTTAATGCTGAGTGCCAGGTGAAGCAGCTACTAGTACCATATTTATAAGCCTTGGGTTTGACTTGGACAGGTTCGAACCCGTGACCTCCCATATGAGGCAGACACTCTAACCATTTAGGCCACAGAAGTGGTGAGTGATTAGGTAACAATTTACACAATGATAAATACCCAACCTTGATCCTAATCCTTATAATTCCAATTTTCTTCCCGTTTGTAATAATATCAGTGGATTTCATGAACAAAGAATTCAAATGTAGATACCTTATAGTTTTATTTCTTTCACACTGCACCAGAATAGGTTTCCATCTTCACTCACCAAGATTCATCAACTCTTACATAGTTTTATAGGATAGTGTCAAAGTGGGTCATGGTAGTGATCTAAGCAACTTGGTAGAGTGACTGTATTCAAATTTCATGTGGTTGTTGTAATTGTTTAAACCAGATTATTCCTTGTTTTCCAACATTATGCACCCGTATGACAAGTGTTGCTTTGGTGTTTGTTATTCTTGCTTTCTATGCATTTCCATCTTCAAAGTGAAAATTGTGCCCACTTTTAGCTAGATTCCCTGCCTGTTATATGATCCTGACCTTTAGTATAGTACAAGTCACATTGGTCATGTAGGCATTCAAAACTGATTATTACAGAAATGGGTCACTTCTTAGAATTTGATTCTACATACCTTTAAGTGGCAAGTATTCACTTCATCTGCACTCGTATACATCCATATTCCTTTGGAAGGTCATCATTTAGACGCCCATATAATGTGACATGGTGGGACATGCATACAGCAAAATCAATGTTAAAGTACCTCAACATTTTTGGACGAAATGAACCTAAAGATGTGATCCAGTACAATCCGGATTGAATGTTGCACACTGTGATGTCAAAATGAAAGCTACACATATTGAAGAACAACTCTGTACTACCCTCAACTGTGCCGTTTCCACTCGACACACACTTATTTTGACTCAAGTTTAGTACATGGCCATCATTGTAAAGGTCCATAGCGATAAGTAATTTTCATCTGGAAGTTTCTTGGTGACAGTTAAGGTGCAGAGCATTCAATAATCAAGACTGAATAGGCTTTAGTTAATGAAAATTATTGTTAAATTTTAAAAGAACAATTGATATTCAATTTAAAATGGGTAAATGCACATACATGACCCATTTGACTTGTACTATAATAACAGCTAACAGTGTTGATGCAAATGCAATAATTTCTGACAGTAGATTGGTTTGTAAAGCCTGCCAAATGCTTACTTTGGCAAAAAGGGTGTTGGAGTGCAGGAAGGACTGTGCGATTACAAGGTTTTAACTTCTTCTTGGTGATTTTAATCAGGAGTTGGAAATTTTGATAGGAAATCATGGGGGGTGGGTAAGGCTTGTTGTTATTAATACGGTGTAAGGCAATGTCACAGAAAGCTTCACACAAAGTCACCTGACAATTGGAAACCAAAAGTAGTCTGCAGAATTTACCGATGTGTAGAATATTAAAAATCAGGATTGCATGATCATTTAAATCCAACCAGACTGCAACAAACTCAATCAGTTCAAGATTTTATATTTGTGGGGAATGGTGGCCATATCTGGTGGTGGATCAGCATAACGATCTCTAAATTTGAAAGGTCTTCATGCCAGGATGAATTCTGTCAAACATAATCATATTCTCTTCAATGGATTTGTAGCATATATTATATAAGTGTTTATCTTTTCTTCCATTGAAACAGTGTATAACAGAAGGTGGATCATAAAATAAATTTTAAAGTTCTTTATGCCAGAATGCTCTGTGTCAAGTTTTACTGAAACTGTTCGACTTGGTTCTTAAATGTGTAGAAAAACTGCTGATAGACAGTGGATGTGTTTTTCTATTTTTAGTAACAGTGGCCATATTTCATGGTGGACTGGTATCATTTGCAAATCAATTTAAAGTTCTTCACACCAGAATACTTTTTTTCAAATATAATTCAGCAGCTTTAGGGAAGTTATTTAAAGGCCCTTTTTTTAATTTTCAGCAGCAGTAGTCATGTTTGACAGCAAGCAGGCTGTCATCATTTGTACATATCTGAAACCCTTTTATGCCAGGATGCTCTGTGCAAAATTTGTCAAAACATGTCCACTGTTTTCTGAGGCATTTAAAACAGCAATTGTTCATAGATGCACAAAGGCAAAAGATGTTGGACTGAACTGTAAATTCAATTTACTTTATGGCAAGGTCAGCTAACAAGAAACATATTTTAGAAACAGAAATCTCTATACAGACATTAAGCAAAAAGCAAAAAAAAAAAAAAAAAAAAACAACTACCGTCCAAACCAAGAAACCAAAATGTGCACATATTCCAATTTTTGTGTTCACAACACCAAATATACCTTCCTCCTGCCTCATTTTTGCAAGTTCATGTTCGGAGAAGTATGAAAATTGTTTGGCTAAAGTGAAGAAAAAAATTCTTACTTCATCACAATGCATTTGAGAAATAAAAAAATACAATGCATTTGAGAAATAAAACAATAAAATGATTTTTAAACTATGCAAGACACTATATATTTTGTCTTGCCAATTGTAATTCTGCATTTTTATTTCTTTTTATAAAATGGTGATAACTATATTAAACTCATATTTATGTTCAAATTGTTTCAAAAATATGAATATTTTAATGTATTTACAAATACAATAAAACACAATATAGTGACTAATATGAGTGAAATAGAATAAAATGCTAATAAAAATTGTTTTTAATAAAGATTTAAATTACCCAGTTTGTTGGGAGTAATCAATAGAACAAACAACAGAGACCCTAATCTGCAACAGATCAGGGTCTATGGATTTTGTTGGGCTGTTAGACATTACTTATATGCCAGTATATAAAGTACCCCAAAATGGAAAATTAAGCCAATATCACCCTTCACTTAACAATGGTGAGAATAATCAGGCTTCCTGCCACAAATTTAAGAAAAACCCAAACATTCTTTACCTTTTCCAGGCACAAAAAATCTCCAGACCTCCTGAAGAGCTCAGAATCAATATACTAAAATTTCTCCCAAAAATACAAGTGCAGTCAAAATACTGGACTGCAACCAAAACAGTTGTAATAATGAAAACAAATTCAAGACATTTTAGTCATTTTTCAAAACATTTTCAAGACCCAGTAAAGCAATTTTTAAATTTTAGACCTTTTCCAGACTTCCAGACCCATACACAGGAACCCTGATAATTCATAAAGCATAAAAATGCCGTATATATGCCAGGAAAAAATAAATTTCTCATGTGTCAGTCTGCACAGATTACAACAAACACTGCATAACAACAATTTTGTGTGCATGTCCCAACCTAGCTTTGTTTAGTTGGTAAAAGTGGAAGGGGACCCACACTTTCCTTTAAAAACATGTCCTTGCATATATACCAAGTACATCTTATAAAGTACAACAAGACCTTGATTAAAAAAAATTTGAAAAATTCCTGAAGAAATTTAATATGATACCTCACCTGTTTTGGCCTTGGTTGACTGTTCATGAATTTCCTTTTCGAAAAAGTGTTTCTTGGCGCTGAATGTCAAAGTCTCACTCTTAAGGTTTGTTTTCTTCTCATCCTGCAATGATATTAACCACCAGAACAGTGCATGAATATTAAGGATTTGACAAGCACTGACTCCTCTGTGCATTTTCCAAAGTTTCAAACTGAGTTTATCAGTGGCCAAAAGTATCATGCTCACCTAAAAACAAATGTTTGACCAACTGATTCCGCAGACCGCAGTGAATCCTGTCCAAGCATGTTATATCTGACCACTTACACAGAGGGGTTCTGGGTGGCCGAGTGCTCACCTTCACCGATCACTGCCATTTGACTTTGATCACTGCCATTTGACTTTGGTCCACTTGGGTTAAAGCCTCAAGCTTGGCCTCTGTGGGCATGTAAGAAAGCTTGTCAATTCTTCCCAGGGTTTTCCCAGATTCTTCCTCCACCAGTTATACTGGCTGACATGTGTAACATATGATGTGCTGAACCCACAACAACTTCCATGGTCAGTGATGTATGAGCATTATCGGAAGGTCTGAATGGAGGATATACAGTTTACAAGTGTTACACAATCATGTAAATGATCAAGAATAAAGAATTGGATACTTAAGATGTTTCATGAGATACTGACATATGTAGGTGGAAAAAAACATAATATCACCAATGATAACAATACAATATTTTCACTTCACTTGTGAAATATTTCCTTATATCTACTTAAATATATAAATTATATCATCCAGGTGTCAAATGGTAAACAGAAGAAACTTACTGGTTGCTTGATATAATTCTTTTTTTCAAAACATTTTTCAACCAAAATAACTTGGATCCACAATTTTGGAGAAATGCCAAATACAAAGTAACACGTCATATTGGTAATCTGAGGAGTCAAAGTTCATTGTAAATAATTCCTCAGTTTTAAACAATCTCATGATCATGTGTATGCGCATAATGATTGAGCAAGCTCTATTGGTCTATGTTGGGAAATCTCCAGTCTCGAGGTTTATTCTCTCTCTCAACATGGGCACCCACCCTCACACATGTAAGAATTTATTAAACTAATTCAACCCTCAAAGTTAGAAGGTAATGATACAGCAGGCCCATATGGTGGTAGCTTCTATGAGAACTGATTTTCTAAATGTGTTTTAGCAGCCACTCAACTATTCATATGTTAAAATTGGCAGCTATGTTCCTAGCCCCCCCCCCTCAACAAATTGTGCACCATTTCAGCCATGTACAAACACTACGTCAAAAATCATAAAAAAAACGTAGCAAATTAACTTTTCTCTAGATGCTACATTAATCTGATAAGTGCTCTCTATTGATAATTAATATTTTATAATGGTTACCAAAATTCTTTGCTTGTAAAAATATCAAATTTCTGTCACTATTTAAACAAATGACTTGGAGAAGCAACCTTGATTGTTTCCACAGAAGGATCATTGTTCATTGCACTCTTAAATTTTATGGTTTGTGGCAAATCAAAAATCCATGACGGCTGATACCCAATGAAAAACAGTAAATTTATGGCACCTACATGGAGCTTAAGTGAGAATCACATTAATTAGTTGCATGATGCATCTTCTTAAGAAACTAAACAACCAGCAACAGTCTTAAGAAACTAAATAAACAGCAAGTCTTAAAAAACTAAATAAACAGCAACAGATCTGAAGAATGAAGCCCCTAAAAAAATTGTTTGACATCTGGAGACTTACAAAAAATTAATAGCTAAAAAAATTCAGATTCCCAGAATTTCTTCCTTAACAGCTCACTACAAAATATAAATTGCCAAATGGATGTCACATTATTTCCATGGGACTACCTACCTGATAATCAAACACTTCATACTTGAAATCAGCCATACTCCTGAATGCTCTGAAATAAACCTTTCTTCCTACACAATCATGTCTGAGCTGATGTGAATCAGTTACTTTAATGAGTATTGGTGAATTATGTTGCAAAAGGCCCCCACACTGTCTAGCCACAGTGTACTCTGTAGAATACTATAACACAAGCTGGGAGAAAACAGTAGACCCAGGCAGAGACATTTTGTATTAAAATCAATAAAGCCCTTTTCCTGCCTAGATCATGAAGTAATCAATTAACTCTACAGACAAGGCCATAGTTAAGAGAGTGAATCAGCAAGAGTAGCACACACCCAAAGGGCATGAAAATATCCCTTATTTTAAGAGAAAAATCCAATCACTTATGGAACACTTTATGCCCCCACCCTAAAGGAACAGTGTACATGTATGATAGCTAACCTGACTACTTTGTCACAAAACTTTTGTATATAACTTGAATCATCAAAGCCTAAATATTAACTTGTGTCAAGTTTTGTAACTGATGTTCTTAACCTCCATTATTTGTTTTCCTTTTATAATGTCTTTCATGGCATTTTGAGACTTGAGTTGTAATTATTTAGGTGACTTAAATTCAAGCAAATTACAGCAACAACAATGTTCTCCACTCACAAAATCCTTGGCCTTTTCATTTGCTTGCAATATAAAGATCCTCACATGAAAAAAAATGGCCATCCTGAACTGCCCTGAATCCTACAGGTGTTTTTGAGTTGGTAATTTTACTGACGTCACAATGGCTTGATGACATGTCTTCGCTAATAGTAATGTAAGCAATAAGCATCTGAAACTGAATGAATTCTTATTGTGTTTTTTTTTTCTTCAATGAAATGTTGCAGGAATGAAATCAAAAGAATTAAAATTGCAGATCCATATATTTCCTTCATGACTGAAGCATCAATGAAGGTTAATTTCAATGCTTAAGGATCTATTCCTTGCACATCAAGCTGGATAACTGTCTGCCAAAAACATGCCAATTGGGAATGGATCACTATGATTACCTACGAGTCTCTTTCACAATGTGACTTGCATTAATAACAGGCAATGAAGTTCAACTGTTGTTCATAAATATGTACAAGAGCCTCTGGAATAGACTGATGCTCTACTGAATGAGATGGATTTCCAGGAATTCAAAATAAGACCATTTCTTCTTTGCAACTACTGAGTGCTGAAATCATCTCTGCCATTTTTGAGAAATAAGATTATTGCATTATTCAGTGTGGAGGTTGTATTGGATGCAAGATTGGCAATATTTCCATTTATGACACTCTGGACACCATTAGAAGACTCCTGGTACAAACCCAAAGCCCTGATGGCATGAAAAGGGTTAATGCAACTGGGCATGAAAAGGGTTGATGCAACTGGGGCATGAAAAGGGTAGAAAGGGATTACATTGACCTGTTAGAAAACAGCCTTTGATCAATTTCTGGAAACATGAATATTAGAAGGTACTGAGTGGCATTTAAATAATGGCAGATGCCAAATCCTCAACAGTTGTGCAGATTATTTTCCCTGCCATATGCACACATATTATTTTTAAAATACAGAATAATTCAAATGATTCATCGTAAGTTACCATTAATGTCCAAAATCTAAAAAATGCTTTTCACAACAGTCTAGACGAAACAAGGCTACATGAATATCAGAATATGACACTGTCACAGAAAGAACACAAAACATCCACTCCGAGTATTGATCCATATTATACAAAATCTCTCCCAACATATTATTTATCAATTCATTTATCAATCTCAAATATTATTAGAAAAAGCATGACAATGCAATGACATAACTGACATCAAGGACATCCAAGGAACAAAAGCTGCATCTATTTCCCATGAAACCAATTTACAAAGTTAGGGTCTACATCAATGTTTGATGTGACTAATAGGGTAGTGAACATGACTGATGAAGAGAAACAAGTCAGTTAAAAATCTAAATGATTATAGTTGTACAAGTCACTAGATAAAAATAATATTAATACCCGCATCACCCTAAACCAGACCAGTGTTCACCAAAATTTAAATAAGGGAAGTCCGCATCTGAAAACCAAGCTTGCAGTTATATATGCAGTAAAACAAAATAAGACTGATGACAAGCTTCACAGCTCCAAACTTGATTCAATCCAACAAGTTTCACACCTGTGTTTCTATCCAGTATTAAGTCACTCATACTAAAGTACTGTGTTCATATTACAACATCGAGTACAGTATTATCATTCCAATGTAACTCTATCACATTTTAAAAAAATTCAAAGTTTGGACACAAAACACAAATAAGAAATTAGAAGACTTTTTAAATATTTAAACCTGCAATAAATTTAAACCTTTATTATACACCAAATTTGCTTACATCAATGCACAATAAAATCAACAACAGATCTGTCACCAAAGTGTTCCCTCACTATAAGGGACATGCTTGGTGTATACAGTGCAAATAAATGAACAGCACAGATGGATCTGCCATCAAATTATTCCCTTGCTATAAAGTGACTCTATATAGGTCATACTTAAATACAATGCACATCCAGCTAAGAAGCACTGATGGATATGCCATCAAATTATTCTCATTATTTGCAACATACTTGCTATATACAATGCACATCCAAATGATCAGTATATCGGGGTCTGCATCAAGCTTCTCCCTCACTATAACGGATACACTTGCTGTATACAATATACAATGCACACCCAAATGATCAATATATCGGGGTCTGCATCAAACTTCTCCCTCACTATATACTTGCTGTATATAATGCACACCCAAATGATCAGCATATAGGGGTCTGCATCAAACTTCTCCCTTGCTATAAGGACCGAACAGCATATATGGATCTGCCATCAAACTACTCCCTCAATATAAGGTGTCTGCACAAGAGCGATACTTGCTTACACACAGTGTGCATTCAACTAAACAGCACTGAAGGATCTGCCATCAAATTCCTTCCAGACTATAAAGATTTTCAGTTTAAGGGTCATACTTGCTTGTACACAATGCAATAGCATAGATGCATGTCAACATACTAAACCCTCACTATAAGGTGTCCCATTATATGAAATATGTTTGCTTAATACCATATACACCAAACTGAGCAGCATACATATCTGACATCAAACTACTACCTCATTATAAGGAACGTACTTGCTTACACACATGATCAGCGGGCATGTTATGCGATGGCAAATCTGAGTGTAAGCTATTTTGTGGTTGTGTGTTCAATATACATACACATCAATCAATATACACATCTCAATATGGTAATCGTTATACACAGATCAATCTGGTAATCAATATATACATATCTGGCAATCATTATATACACATCTGGTAATCATAATACACATATCAATCTGATAATCATTTATTCATTGAGTCATCATATTCAGTGTTTGTGGCCAACACAAAATCCATCAGGCCATTAAATAAACATAAAATAAAGAGGATGCAGACATATGAAAGGACATGCAAACAGATGTCCACATGATTTTTAAAGGTGGGCATCACAAAATTTGGCATCCCACAAAACAATAGTGAATTTAAATTATACTGTATTCCAGCAGAGACCCTGACATGTCTGATGACAGCAGCTCAGAGTCTATTCTGATCAATGTCTGAAATGCATTAGGCCAAAAAAAAAGGAAAAAATTATGTTTCCTATTGCTCTGGTTTGAAAAGTAAGGTAGGCAGGTTGTTTTTGTTTTTTTAAATTTATCTTTCGAACATTATATTTTTTACCATAGAGGAAATGTGCTAGGGTCAGCAAATAGAAACTGGGATAGTCGAATGACTGGAAACACATTTTTTGGGGCCTTATATGCATGTATTAACAGTATGTCATGAGATGCTGTCTCACCATCAACCAACAACAACAACAGAAAACAGCACATTCCATTTCCTTATTATGAACACTTATAAAACTAAAAGGACTACGGAAAACTCTAACCAATACTGCAATTTGCATAACATTTTAAAGCCAGGAATAAACAAACAGAAAAAGTAACAAGCATGATTACAGTAAACAAAATATAAAAAGTCTGATAAAAGACAATAGATTAGTGCAGGCATTCAAGAAAAGAAACAGAAAATAAGCAGAAAATGTTTACCTCAACATCAACTTTTGCTGATGGAATTCTAGATTGTTTACGAATGTCCTCAAGTACAGTTTTCTGTGCTAAATTAGCTGGTTTCGGAGGAAGAGGGGGTGGCTTAGTACCTGGTTTATTCCTGCGATCAGGCTACAATCAAAAAGAAGTGAAAACATACTGTAACATGCAACCATGCACATGCCTGCAAAACAGTCAGCCTTCTTTCATCAAGTTTGTTAAATATACTTGAGCATTGTGGAAGAAACTCATTTTAGGCCTGAATGACTAGGTCTGGTCTGAACCAGTCTTTCACAAAAATTAACAACAACTATGGTAGATTGTTCATTACATTAACATTTATTACTCTATTTGCCCAACAAACATACCCGACTGAATTGTTAATAATGTACAACAAAAATGGCCTTCCAATGTTCAAAAGCTGAATGCTTTATTTAGCGGTCACATTTTTCTGATGGTCCATCTTTTAAGCTCAATATATAGCATGTACTCTAAAGAGGCGACAGAACAGGAGCAAGCTGCTGACGAAACAAAAACTAGGTGCACTGTGAAAACTTAAATGAAACTTTTTAATTCAGAAAAACATACAGAGATGAAATATTCTCATGCTTATCAACAATGATAAATCCTTGTCGACACTGACACTGGAAATCAAAACCTTGCCTTAGAATGGCAAAGGTATCTATTTCATTAAAACCGTCATGAGAGAAGGCTTCAGTTTAGCAGAAAAAAGAAGAAAATAAAAGATCCTATGAATTTATTTATTGGTAAGAATTTTAACGTACCATATATACTCAATAAACATTGGCTCCAACTGCAAACAACACAGACCCAGATCTGACATTTCATAATGCATTAGCAGATCAGGGTGTATGTAGTCTATTCTACTTAGTATTCCAAACAAGTCCTAATTTACCAGCACATTATGTGACAGTGGAGCTGGGTGTATGTAGTCTATTCTACTTAGTATTCCAAACAAGCCCTAATTTACCAGCACATTATGTGACAGTAGAGCTGGGTGTATGTAGTCTATTCTACTTAGTATTCCAAACAAGTCCTAATTTACCAGCACATTATGTGACAGTAGAACTGGGTGTATGTAGTCTATTCTACTTAGTATTCCAAACAAGCCCTAATTTACCAGCACATTATGTGACAGTAGAGCTGGGTGTATGTAGTCTATTCTACTTAGTATTCCAAACAAGCCCTAATTTACCAGCACATTATGTGACAGTAGAGCTGGGTGTATGTAGTCTATTCTACTTAGTATTCCAAACAAGTCCTAATTTACCAGCACATTATGTGACAGTAGAGCTGGGTGTATGTAGTCTATTCTACTTAGTATTCCAAACAAGTCCTAATTTACCAGCACATTATGTGACAGTAGAGCTGGGTGTATGTAGTCTATTCTTCTCAGTATTCCTAACAAGCCCCAATTTACCAGCACATTATGTGTCAGTAGAGCTGGGTGTATGTAGTCTATTCTACTTAGTATTCCTAACAAGCCCCAATTTACCAGCACATTATGTGACAGTAGAGCTGGGTGTATGTAGTCTATTCTTCTCAGTATTCCAAACAAGCCCTAATTTACCGGCACATTATGTGACAGTAGAGCTGGGTGTATGTAGTCTATTCTACTTAGTATTCCAAACAGGTCCTAATTTACCGGCACATTATGTGACAGTAGAGCTGGGTGTATGTAGTCTATTCTACTTAGTATTCCAAACAAGTCCTAATTTACCAGCACATTATGTGACAGTAGAGCTGGGTGTATGTAGTCTATTCTACTTAGTATTCCAAACAAGTCCTAATTTACCAGCACATTATGTGACAGTAGAGCTGGGTGTATGTAGTCTATTCTACTTAGTATTCCAAACAAGTCCTAATTTACCAGCATATTATGTGACAGTAGAGCTGGGTATATGTAGTCTATTCTACTTAGTATTCCAAACAAGTCCTAATTTACCAGCACATTATGTGACAGTAGAGCTGGGTGTATGTAGTCTATTCTACTTAGTATTCCAAACAAGTCCTAATTTACCAGCACATTATGTGACAGTAGAGCTGGGTATATGTAGTCTATTCTACTTAGTATTCCAAACAAGTCCTAATTTACCAGCATATTATGTGACAGTAGAGCTGGGTGTATGTAGTCTATTCTACTTAGTATTCCTAACAAGTCCTAATTTACCAGCACATTATGTGACAGTAGAGCTGGGTGTATGTAGTCTATTCTACTTAGTATTCCAAACAAGTCCTAATTTACCAGCACATTATGTGACAGTAGAGCTGGGTGTATGTAGTCTATTCTACCTAGTATTCCAAACAAGCCCCAATTTACCAGCACATTATGTGACAGTAGAGCTGGGTGTATGCAGTCTATTCTACTTAGTATTCCAAACAAGTCCTAATTTACCGGCACATTATGTGACAGTAGAGTTGAGTGTATGTAGTCTGCAGTTGGACTCAAATTACAAGCGAGTCCATACAGTAAGCTTTTTCTTGTATCTTAAGGATATCCACTTCCGTAAAATCAAGGTTTACCGTGCAGCTGTAAATTATGTGATTAATACACATATCCCTTGTCACCAAAATGTATCATAGTGTATTTGGGACAGACTGCATGTAAAATGACACAACTGTGGCTTCTATCACCTACTAAAGAGCGAAAGAGAAATAAATGCTTATACAATCTTATTAACAGCAATACTAGTCCTGTGAAACAAAATGATAAAACTCACAAAAAGTACACAAGACCTTTATGACCTACCATAAATAGGCAGCACAGGTTTTCAGCGGCAGAAAATCAGATATCTCACAACTTTGTCATATTAAAAAATTCACAACCGTCCTACACATTTCTGTGTGTAATCAATAGGTGTCCATGATCTTGTTTCTGCTAATCTAATACATATCATTCTTCTATTATTTTATGGACAATTAACGACAGTGTACTTTCTCAAATACTTTTCCATGTACTGACTCCAACTTGGGAATATGCATTCATTTGAGAAAAGGCACAACAACCTATACATTTTTAAGTGGCACTGGATAGCTTGGACCCCTATCAATAACAAATTATACATCTTTTTAAGAAGTTACATACTCCTACACATCACAAGCAATCATCCATGAATTTGTAGGCTGGGAACCTTGTTCTATTGTCAGCAAAACTGATCATTGAGTACTTTATAGCGGTAAGAGATCCTACCCCCAAACTAGGTACCCAAGTGAAAAGTAATGATCTCATTGCATAAGATGGCACCTTACTAAACAACACCATAGCATAACACTGCACAGATATGCATCAATCTCATGACACTTCTTAATTTTCTAAAGTATGTAACCCTGTATAAGCCAACACCATCTACAACATTGACAACTCTAATGGCTCCTTTAATGGTACTGTGGTGATGAAGGACTGTATTTTCATAATCATACAAATATAACAATAAAAACAAAAATATTGTAATTACTCAATCCAAAGAACTGTCTGAATTTTTTAAAACCAAGAATGTAGTCATATAGTGATACTGAAACTGCATAAGACACTGGATAACACGTCTGACAGCATGCAAATGTACCATCAGAAGACAAGATCTTCATATATGATTAAATATATTCTATAGATTTCTGCGGTTGCATCTTACTGACTTTGACACCGTCTTACTGACCTTCTTTGTTTCCAAATTGAATATTTACAAGCCTGGAACCAACCTAAATAAATTACTGAAGCAGTTCAGTTCAATTCCTAAATCAAGGGGCATAATATATGAGAACAAATCTTAGTGGCAAGCTTATTTACAGATATACCTTTTACACATAACAGATATGTTATTTGCAATCAAAATTACTTTCAGCCATTAAGAAAATGCGGATAAGCACAACTGCAATAAAAAATAAAATCAATGTACTGATGTGTAGAACATTCAAACCTATCAGGAAAAGTAACAGTAGCAAAAACCAAATGATGCATACAATTAACATGCTTTGTAAGCAATAGTCTATACTGAAAACATGCCATTTTTTAAGTTAGGAGTTTGTTAAAAAAACAAGGTTATCTCATGTACATGTCTGGCACTGCTTTGGTGTATATGATAATGTGTGCACATGTGAATGTATTTTAAAATTCTCCATCAGCAGACAATAAAATAAGAAAAAAAAATATTTTCAAAAATCAGTCACAATTCATCCAGCTTTAGTCAGTATTAAAACATAACTTCAAACAATTTATGTATACAGCTTGTTCTTTCATTTAGTATCAAATCATTTTCATGAAAGTGAGTGCTTGTAAAATTCAAACACAGTACAATGTGTTGAACTGTATAAAAAATTTGATATACATCACACAAATTGGATACCCCCCACCAACCCAACGACATGATGTTACTTAAGAAAGCTTAGTTCAATATCCCAAGATAAAGTTTGAAGCCAATCAGGATTTATAAATTGGTCATCATCAACTTGGCCAGAAAATGTTGAAAATCAAATTTGACCTAAATCTACTTAACATAAAGTCCCATGCCAAATTTTCCTTCAATCCAGGCAGGTATTAGGAAAGTTAGTGAGTGCAGGGTTATTACACAAAAGTTTTTTTTCCATGACTTCTCCACGACAAATATACAATCTTCCGTGACAAAATTCTTCCATGCTCACAAAGAAAAGGCCAGAAAGATGGATTGGAACAAAGAAAAAATAATGATAATGCTTATCAACATGATCCTTTTTAATTTGTGGCCTCCTCCTCCACCTACAGCTATCAGATCCATCAACTTTAACACACTTTTTGGACATTTTTCACTACTTTCAATTCACTTTCCATGACTCTGGCCATTTTCCATGATGTTTCCGTGACAAACATATTTCCCAGAATTTTCCATGACATTGGAAACCCAGGAAGTGGAACAAAAAAGACAAGATCTGACTGGAAGGTCATGGTTAATGCAAAACAGAATAACAAGTAATGGAATATGGCTGGACAATTAAAAAAAACCAAAAGATGTGGAATAATGTGTTCTGCATGTTCTACCATGACACATTACACAAATCTTGCAAAAGCTCTAGAGCAAGGGAAATAGGTCACTGTGACCAATTTTAGCCAGTGGCGAGCAGTGCCCTCCAAAATGAATATACTCATTTAGTATCATGAATGTACATAAAACAGTGTCAAAGAAACTGAGCTAAAAACAAAAATGGAACATGAAAACTAGGTCAATGATAACACTTTTATCCATGGTGAGTAGTACCCTCCATGAAGAATAAACCCAACAAGTTTCATAGATATATATACAGTTGTATCAGAGAAACTGAGCTAACTGCAGAGACTTAACAACATCTATACTAACAATAACCCCACTGTACGCCCTGTCTATTTACCTATACTTTGCAGACATGTACAACAAAATCACTTTACAGACATGTACAACAAAATCACTTTGCATACATGTCAAACAAAATCACTTTGCAGATATGTTAAACAAAATCACTTTGCAGACATGTTCAACAAAATCACTTTCTATACAGTTTTCAGATAACTGTGTAGTTTATGTGAAAACTTCAACTCTATGCACCTAAATACATAAAGTAAATCTGTACATCTGACCATAAATAACTGCCATCATTGTTGGACTTGATTTAAAGTGAAAAGTCATAAAGTGTATACAGTTTGCTTTGCTCACTCATGCACCTTTCTCTTATGAAGGCAAAGCTTTTTTAATAGTGGTATAAGAATATATGTGCACAGAATAAGGAAGACAGTAGGGGTCATGATTAAGTGGATTACCTGTGGACTGGAGGTCTGCAAAGGAGGTTCTGGTTCTTGAGGCACTTGAGACATCACAAACATAGAATTCTACAAGCAAAAAATGGTACAATTGTAACCCTTTCAGCATCAGAAGGCTCATACAAGCAGGTATATTTATCTGTCTTCTTAAATTTCCTATGCTTTAGAGTTCTTTTACATATCTTGATTTTGCATACTTGGTAGGAAAAAAAAAACAAATCAGAAATTCAATAAAATGAAAATGTCCATTTTTACTTGAACCCCCCAAGAAACTTTTTGTACTGACTTAGTATAGTAAGAGTAAACTTGAGAAAAACAAATAACATAAACACATACAAAATAAAATACTGTGAAAAATACTTATTTTTGAAATCTGTTTTTATACATTTACCAAAAATATTTTGATTGGTAATTAAATTCAGATGTTTTTGGAGGGCTTTTCATTTCCCCACAGGTTGTTCTTTGTTAATTGACCATTTTTATCTGATAATTTGTAGCAACCATAAAGTTCTTCAAAAATGTTACCCCACAAATAATGATGAACTAACAATAACATCTGAACCAGAGAAATAAACAAGTCGACTTAAACCTATGAAATTAAATGATATTAAATAAGGCATGCTTGAGTATGAATAAGAATTTAAATCATTCAGAAGAATCAAGAAAATTACAACAGAAGTAATAAGAGAAAGCTTTGACAACAGTGGTTTGATTTAGAGCATGAAATGTAAGCAATGCCACACAAGAAATGACAACAAACCAAGACATTTCATATCTGGACTACTCAAAATACTCAAATTCAAGCTCACATTTAAACTGTCACTCCTAAACAGCTTAATTAACATTTACACATACATATTAGTTCCTTTTTTTTTCAACATCAATTCCATGCATATTTCAAGGCACTTTATGCCTCATGAATACATGCATTTCAGTTCCAATTGTAATTACTCATTTGAAAACTAATGCAGACACTATAACTAGATTAAATATCATTCCCTTTTTTCTGTGGCTAAATAAATGATGAATGACTTTAGCTTTCTACTTTCAATAGATGTAAAAAGAACAAATATGCCCTGCAAGAGACAAGCTTTGAAAAAACTAAAACCAACTCAACAAGTAACTTTCTAAGTAATGACCTGTTTTGGATTTGTTTGATCAATGATAAGATCTTGTTCATTCTTCAAAAATGTTTCATGAGCTTTCAATCGTTTTTCTTCCTCTTCTTTTCTCAACCTTTCCTCCTGCTCTTCTCTTTCACGCTGCAATTTTTCCTGGACAAGAAAATTTATTCAAGCACATATTTATTGTACACAAATGGTATTCAATAATCCAATATTTCAGAACAAACCGTTTTTAAAATTTTTAATGTTTTTCCTCTGATTATTTTTGTCATTGTTCCTAACCACAACAAGCTGGTTAAAAGTTCAATCATCCACTTTAAGAATTTATTCTATCCCCACTATAGCCATGTCAAATTCTCTCCAGGATGGGGGATACAAATCAGCAATGGAGATAGGTTCATAATGTGCATAATATTATGTAACATCCAATCTTGTTTAATTGTAGTTGAAATAAAACAAAGCAGAATAGTGTGTTCATATAAATATGTCTGATTTCAAGTGACACAGCTGTTAATTAGAATTAGAATACCAAGTTATTGTTGCTTTGGATTCTTATGCCATTTCTCAGCACAAGACAGGCGATATATGCCGGATAGTATAAATGGTAGTGGAAGAACCCAGGTAAAACCCCAGCAAGAACCATCAATCCATGGGAAGTTACTGGCAGATTTCTCACATACCGACACTGGCTGAGCCTGAGACTCTAACCCACATGGACAGAGGTGAGATGGCAGTGATCGGTAAAGGTGAGCTCTTTTGACCACTCTTCCACCCTGGGGACCCAGAATATCAAGTAAAATAATTATATCAATAAATTCAGAGAGACAAAAATGGTATGGTATGAACAATGTGTGCACAACACTCTTGAGGTAGGTTAACTGGTCAAAGAGGTTCAAACTACCTGGGACCTGGTGAACAACTTCAAGTCAAAGAGGTTCAAACTACTTGGGACCTGGTGAACAACTTCAAGTCAATGAAGTTCAATTTAACCTAATAGGAACTGTGAACAAGAAAAACAAACATTCTGCAGTCAATTAATTAAAGTATTAAGAATACTGATTCCTTGGAAGGATTGCACACTTGCCAAATATTAATAATTATGTTCTATTTTAAGGTTAAATACATATAATATAAATTCTAAACTTTTTTGTTACTTCTGTTTATCTTTTCTCTTTATAACAGTGAATTGATTAAAAAAAATGAAATTATTTCTGAGAAAATGCTTAAGCAATTACCTTTTACAAGTATGTTCAACTGTAATGACGTATAATCTGGATTGCCATAAAGAAGCTGCCACACTATTAAAGGGAGGTAATGACAATGAGTCAGCTCATTTTCCACAAATAATAGAAAGAATCACATCCCTTTACATAGCTTTTATTAAGATCAACAAAGTTAATAGACAGGTGTATTATTAGGAACACACATTATTCTTAGCATCATTATAGTAGGACACCATGCAATATGGTTCTGGTTGGAGTGAAAACCAAAACCAAAACCAAATCATGCAATCCTGGGTGTTCAACCATTAAGATTCCTCTGTGCAAGGCAAGTTGCAACTCCCTTGCAGCAAGCAACACTGCCAATATATGCATGCTTTTTGTGTCCGTTTTGTCAGGTCTCACTTGTTTCATTTAGAGAACAAATCAAACCCATGATCTTTACTTTGTAAAGAAATCCAGCAGGGTCTTGTGAAATGGACAAAGCTATCTAGCTGATATCTGGATTTCCTCGTAATATCTACTGTCTGGGTGTAGTTTTCAAAATGCCTGCTTGATTTATTACTTATAAAATAAAACTTTACTGTAAACTTTCACATTTTTAAAATCTCATAAAAACCTGGATTTTTTAAGAGGACCTACCAATCTGGCTAGCTCTTCTTTCTCCCACTGTAAAGTTTCTCGAACTAACTCTTGTTCCTGCAGGTTAATGATCAGTATAGATTAGTATTACCATACAGTAGAAAGAGACAATTAGTGCTAAAACACCCCTGTTTTCTACAGGTCAAGAATATTAGGGATCATGCAGTTATGTAGGTGTAAATTACAGTTTCATAAAAAACAAAACAAATGAGAATCCAAGAGTCTTTATATCATTTTTCAAGATTTTAATTCTAAATAATATTTTAGAGTGTACAGTTATAAAGGTCTGAGACAGCATACCTTGCATGAAAATTCTGTCAATTCTACACAATTCACACACTGCAGAGATGACTCATTATCTAAACAGGATGTTAAAATTTAAAATGGAGAAAACAGTACTGTAATAGATATATTTGACTGTAAAGAATAAAAGTGTTAACATCAAATTTTAAATAATTTCTTTATTATCAAATACTTTAATCCATAACTAATTCACTTAACAGTCCTTTTCTTGCAATGTACACATGTTGAACAAAAATTCAGATGGTCACCACGAAGGATATATTTTAAAATAAATTCAATGTAGGATTAACATAGCCATGAACAAGAGTAATGTGAATTCTTCATTATACGCCTGACATGTATTTAATAGTTCTTTATGTAGGCACCAGTATGGCACGGTTCACTCGACAGCTTATTGACCAACTGGTCTCAATAACCTGGATCTTGGGTCAAGGCATGGGGTCATAAACCCAACTTAATTTGCAGACACTATTAATTTCTTATTGAACGTATAAATCTTTTTTTTTTTTAACTCTGACCTGTTGACCTATGAAGCCACAGGTTCTTTCATTATCTTCAGTGCAAGACATCCACTGACCTTTGACTCCTAAATCAACAGGTGTCTTCCATAATTAAGTGTAAACCCACCATTAACTATGGTCAAGGTATGTGGTATAGAATGAAATATACAAAAGTTTCTCTTTATACATTTATAGTGACCTTGACCTTCTGACCCCAAAAAATAATTGGCTTCTTTCTTGACCGATGTTTAAGTCATCCAAAAATTTTGATGAAGGCACATGGACGATAGCTAAAACCATTTTGTGTGCAGACACCATTTTTCTTCTTTCAGTCAGCTACTTTAAGCTTTGACCTTTTGACCCTAAAATCAACGAGTTTTTTCCTTATCCCAAAGCAATCCTCAAAGTTTGGTAACAGATGGTGGACAACTTGAGTCATCATTGTGTGAAAACAAAATTATTAAGACAGAATATAACTGGACAGTATCGTTAACAGAAAGTGCTCTGCTTTATCAAGGGTATATAAAAATGAGTGGATATCCAAACAATTCAGGCAAATCCACTCATCCTTATGGAATTGGGTATCTTACTGACAAATCAGAATTTGGATAGAATATGATTTTTCTGAAATACATAACAATCATTTAGTCTTGTAATACATGGCAAATAACACTGGACAACAAATTTTTACAAAAGTCATGTTACTGAAATAAAATTAGTCAATTCTTATCAATTTTTATGTGCTGAACACGAATATGACAGTCAAATTGCAAAATTGGCTCTAGTTTTTTTGTAATCTGCAAGAAATTAATGTTTACATAACGAAATGCATTCCAATAGTAAAAGGTCAACTGTAATAGCCTACCTATAAAAAATCAAGTCATTGACTACATCTTAGATTTCTTCGCCTGTCTCTTGTACAGCTGTTCGGGAGCATCTCTGAGGAGTGTCCAGCAGTAGTCAGCCAGCATTGTAGTGGACCATTTTCCCTGCTATCTTTGTTCCATTGTTGCGATATCTTGATGAAAACGTTCGCCGTGTTCATCACTAACAATACCACAGTTGCTAGGAAAGAAATCCAAATGGGAATGAAGGAAGTGAATCTTTAGAGACATATTGCAGCCAAGTTTCTTATACTTCATCAACATGTCTTCTACTAGTTCCTTATAGTTTTCTGCCCTAACATTTCCGAGGAAGTTTGTAGAAACTAGGCGAAAAGCATTCCATGCTTGTTTCGCGTCACCTTCCAGCAAGTTGTTGAACCGGTCATCTTTGAAAAGCTCTCGAATCTGAGGACCCACAAAAACTCCCTCTTTAATCTTTGCTTCGCTGAGTCGAGGGAATTTTTCATGCAGGTATCGGAATGCTGGCAAAGTCCGGTCAATGGCTTTCACGAAGTTCTTCATCAAACCTAGTTTGATGTGAAGGGGTGGTAGCAAGATTTTCTGAGCCTCAACCAGAGCTGGCTGTTGGATATTCTTCTCTCCAATGGCTACATTCTGCCTGTGAGTCCATTCCTTCCTCATGTAGTGCATTTCCCTTGCTCGGCTATCCCACTCGCATAAGAAACACATGTATTTTGTATATCCTTGCTGCAGTCCCATTAAAAGGGCAACTACCTTCAAATCACCACAGAGGTGCCAGCTGTACTTGTTATACTCAATGGAATTCAGTAGCTGCCTTAAGTTATCGTATGTCTCTTTCATGTGGACAGCATACGCTACTGGAATAGATGGAAGAATGTTTCCATTGTGCAAAAGCACAGCCTTGAGACTCAGTTTCGAAGAGTCCACAAATAGTCTCCATTCTTGTGGGTCATGAGTGATTTTTAAAGCATTCATGAGGCCCTCAATATCGGAACAGAATATCAGATTACTTTCCTTTCTGAAGAAAGGCTCCAATTGCTGGTGGCGCTTTCGATATGCAGTAATTGTGACATCTTCTTCTAGAAGATTCCATTGTTGGAGTCTTGATCCTAGCAATTCTGCCTTGTTCTTTGATAAGTCCAAATCACGAATCAGGTCATTTAGTTCTTCCTGTGTTATTCTGTGTGGGGTTGATGATGCACCACAGTGAAAATCTGGATCACTGCATGCTGATGGACCAGGAGAAGAACAGGTCGACTCACCTTTGTCTTCGTCAGATGAATCAAGAGAATATTCTGCTGGAGGTTCTGGAATAGGAAGTCCCTCACCATGTGGAACTGGTCTCAATGCAGACGGAATGTTTGGGTAGACTATTCTCGACTTCTTTCGCTTCGTTATTCCGCCGGAAAGAGGAGGAACCAAGCAGAAGTAACAGTCATTTAGGTGGTTGCTTGGCTCTCTCCACACCATTGGGACTGCAAACGGCATTGATGATCATGACCTTTTGCAATTCAACCACTGTGAAAGCTGTGTTGTACATGTAGCACAGCATATATGCGGAGCCCAAGGCTTGTCTTGGTCACCAACCTTGCATCCGAAGTAAAGATGATATGCCTTCTTCACTTGAGAATTGATACTTTTCTTCTGGTTGGCAAATGTCACTTCCCCACAAATATAGCAAAAATTGTCCGCGGTATTAACACACTTTCGAGGCATTACTGTTCTTTATTGTACGTAAATGGATAAAATAATAAGTTTTATGTAACAGTAGCTTGAACTGTCTCGCACAACGTCTAAAATATTTTAAATGCTGAACCTATCTGATTGGGTTTTATATAGTACACTGCTTACGTCAGCTTCAGCAGCCGCCTGGCATTAGTATAATAGGCCTACACATGTATAGTACACTGCTGACGTCAACTTACTTCAGCAGCCGCATGGCATTAGTATTGCGTTGCATCAGAAAATGATGCAATCAACTGTGGATGATGTGAGCATGATGGTATTATGCAATGTTACATCATTATTCCGGATGTTGCTGCAGTCCTACTGGAGAAATTTACACAGTGAAACACAGAAAATGAGGTATATGAATATCTTCAAAACGAGAGCCAATACAAATTTTTCACGGTTATATTCGTGTTCGGCACACCAAAATACTACAGATTAGGGCCTTTTCAAGTCAGTAATGATTTCACTGTTGACCAGTGTAATTTACAATCACATTTGTGTGAAAAAGGAACAAAACATATATACAAGGTGGTGGGTTGGGGGAGAGCAGCTCAATAAATTTAAATAGCTCAAGAATGAACAAAGAAATGAAATTATAGCTGGTGTAAATTAAAGTGTAAATATTACATATGCTGTAGCTACAAATCACCAGACTGAAAGAATCCAGATAGAATATTATGTCCAATATGATTGTAAAACTTTCAGGAATCATTAATTTGTAAGCTTCTACTACTATTGACACACTAACAATATGTCAAGCAGACAAATGTTATCTGTACCCAATTTAAAAGCTTTAATGCCAGCCAGGTTTCGGGGGTGGGGAGAAATTTGACTGGTAGAAGTTTAACTGGTAGGAGAAATCTGAAATAGCTTATATCGATAGATTGTAGATGGTGGAAGACAATTACAACCAAAAGTGGACCATACCTTAAGCCTGTCACACTCAAATGAACTAAGAACTTCAATGAGGAATGTATATCTGTTTTGTTTTATTCTTTGCTTTTAAAAGAAAGTAGAGGAAAATTTAGTACAGCATGATACAAGGAAAAGGATAAAAAGCATTCCAGTAGAGTAATAACATGCAGGCATATACATATTATGTTAAAAATTTCTTATTAAAAATAAAAACCCAACAAATAAATTATTTCTCCAGTTCTATTCACATTACCATGACATTAAGACAATATTTCAAATCGGACGTGCTAGTCTTAGAATGTATGAGACAAGAGAAGATCACAAAATACACCAGTAGTAAACTTTACCTACCTTCTTAATAATAAAGTGCTCTTCGTCTTCCTTGTCGATGCTAGAAATTGAGGACCTTCTCATGGAAGGGATATACCCAAGTGGGCTACTAGGTGTATCGGGCGACGGACTTTCAGGTGATTCAGGCTCCTCTCCTTCACAAATTACAATTACCAACTTATCACCCACACTTCTTAATGCTCGGACTGCCTCCTGATGTGTGGCGCCTAGGAGGCTTTGTCCATTTACTTCTAAAATTCGCTGATTTGTCTTTAACCTTCCATCTTTAGCAACAGCACCACCATCTATAATCTGCGTGTAGAAGTACAAGAAGTTTAACAGCCAAGTTACAATTTATTTCCCTCTCGTACTGTATTTTATATGGACGGTATTGTTGGATATTGCGGGCAAGATTAAATCAAACTTGCATATTCACAGACCTGCCAACCATGCAGAAACCTTCTCAGTAATTAAGCCTTTAAGTTGGAGCAATTTTCAATGAAATATCATGTACTGCCATTGTCAATGAGAAAACATGCTATATCAAAGTTCAGCTGTGTGATCTGATACTGTTGAAGACAACATCGTGTTCGACTAAAAAGTCTGTCAAGTACACTTTGGCCTTGATGACCTCCAGTGCAGTTTCAGAAACCTGGCGTTCTGAACCCATGCAGGTCAATTACTTCTGCTGGATCTCTCAACCTGATATAATCTTTTTCTGTTTTTAGTGGATCAATTCTTGTGGCAACAGCAATTACCTCCCCTGATTTAATACTCAAATCAATGAATCATGTCTACCAAATTTAACTGTTGCCTTTGATGTTTTCTTCCATGTATGACCAAGCAAATATTCTTTCTCATACTTTCATGCCAACTGTGTGGACATTTTAAAAGGTGAATTATTAACGTCACCTTTAACATGTTTACCTTTGCTTGATGACATTTCTAGACAGCTATAAAATAAAAGCAAATGCTTGATCATGTAGGTATTTTGCATAAAAAACATAAAGTGTCTGAGGTAGCCCCAAGAGGTGCATGCTATTACTGCATACCTGTGGTATGTTAACACAGTACATTTTCACTGTATCAGTACTATTATCATTTCTATCATCATTTCTATCAGTATGAAGTATGGAGTGCATGGGAATTTAGGAGATACCTTTTTACAACTTTAATGATGTTAAAAGTTCAGCTTAATTTTTTTTTTATACAAAGCAGATATATTTGTCAAATCTTAATTTTGAATATTACAAATATAATTATATTTATGATCCTTTAATCATATATTTAACATGTGTCAACTATGCCAACATGGTGGCCAAATGGAATGTTGTGAAAAATAATCAGACCAAATCCTACATTTGGAAACACTGTAAGATTGCAAATCATGTCAAGATTTTCTGAAGTAAATTGTTTCCTGTTTTACTTTTATGTAATTTCTTAAGTCCACAAAATATTGTCTAAACAGTTGAGTGTTTATGTTTACAGGTGCTCTCTTAATAATACCTTGCTCAGGAGATGGCATCCAACTCAAGTTTCGCCTCCGATCAATGGAGTAGCTAGTAAATTGTAGGCTTCAGTATCAACACTTCCTATCAGTAGAGTAGCTAGTAAATTGTAGGCTTCAGTACCAACACTTCCTATCAGTGGAGTAGCTAGTAAATTGTAGGCTTCAGTATCAACACTTCCTATCAGTAGAGTAGCTAGTAAATTGTAGGTTTCAGTACCAACATTTCCTATCAATGGAGTAGCCAGTAAATTGTAGGCTTCAGTACCAACACTTCCCATCAATGGAGTAGCTAGTAAATTGTAGGTTTCAGTACCAACATTTCCTATCAATGGAGTAGCCAGTAAATTGTAGGCTTCAGTACCAACACTTCCCATCAATGGAGTAGCTAGTAAATTGTAGGTTTCAGTACCAACACTTCCTATCAATGGAGTAGCTAGTAAATTGTAGACTTCAGTATCAACACTTTCTATCAATGGAGTAGCTAGTAAATTGTAGGCTTCAGTATCAACACTTCCTATCAATGGAGTAGCTAGTAAATTGTAGGCTTCAGTACCAACACTTCCCATCAATGGAGTAGCTAGTAAATTGTAGGCTTCAGTATCAACACTTCCCATCAATGGAGTAGCTAGTAAATTGTAGGCTTCAGTACCAACACTTCCTATCAATGGAGTAGCTAGTAAATTGTAGGTTTCAGTACCAACACTTCCTATCAACGGAGTAGCTAGTAAATTGTAGGCTTCAGTATCAACACTTCCTATCAATGGAGTAGCTAGTAAATTGTAGGCTTCAGTATCAACACTTCCTATCAATGGAGTAGCTAGTAAATTGTAGGCTTCAGTATCAACACTTCCCATCAATGGAGTAGCTAGTAAATTGTAGGCTTCAGTATCAACACTTCCCATCAATGGAGTAGCTAGTAAATTGTAGGCTTCAGTATCAACACTTCCTATCAATGGAGTAGCTAGTAAATTGTAGGCTTCAGTATCAACACTTCCCATCAATGGAGTAGCTAGTAAATTGTAGGCTTCAGTATCAACACTTCCCATCAATGGAGTAGCTAGTAAATTGTAGGCTTCAGTACCAACACTTCCTATCAATGGAGTAGCTAGTAAATTGTAGGTTTCAGTACCAACACTTCCTATCAACGGAGTAGCTAGTAAATTGTAGGCTTCAGTATCAACACTTCCTATCAATGGAGTAGCTAGTAAATTGTAGGCTTCAGTATCAACACTTCCCATCAATGGAGTAGCTAGTAAATTGTAGGCTTCAGTATCAACACTTCCCATCAATGGAGTAGCTAGTAAATTGTAGGCTTCAGTATCAACACTTCCCATCAATGGAGTAGCTAGTAAATTGTAGGCTTCAGTATCAACACTTCCCATCAATGGAGTAGCTAGTAAATTGTAGGCTTCAGTATCAACACTTCCCATCAATGGAGTAGCTAGTAAATTGTAGGCTTCAGTATCAACACTTCCTATCAATGGAGTAGCTAGTAAATTGTAGGCTTCAGTATCAACACTTCCCATCAATGGAGTAGCTAGTAAATTGTAGGCTTCAGTATCAACACTTCCTATCAATGGAGTAGCTAGTAAATTGTAGGCTTCAGTACCAACACTTCCTATCAATGGAGTAGCTAGTAAATTGTAGGCTTCAGTACCAACACTTCCCATCAATGGAGTAGCTAGTAAATTGTAGGCTTCAGTACCAACACTTCCTATCAATGGAGTAGCTAGTAAATTGTAGGCTTCAGTATCAACACTTCCTATGTATCAACAAGCTCTCTAATGTAAGTATAACGTCTTTTACGTCATTAACCTTCAGTTACTGTTTTTAGATTACAAACTGAATAACAATTAACATAAACAAAACAAATTCATCGTCTATAAGGTACTGACCATTAATATTTTGGGCATGGGATGGTTCCATTTTCCTTTGATGTGAGATAACTTTTCTTTTATCTTAAGTCATTTATAAAAAAATATAATGAATATGGTGTTATTTTGCTACAAGTCAAAAGCAAGTTATTTTTTCCCCCACCTATTCACAGCCAATAATTTAAAAAAAAATAAAAACAATGTCCAGCCCCTGCCCAAGAATATTAGATGGTTTATCCCAAATATATTTACAGTATACTTTGGTACGTGTTTTGGTATGTTCAGAGACACTGCAGTACAATTTTTTTATATATACCTAGTATGGTTCCTTAATCAACCCCGTCAAGTGTATTGTGAAAACATGAATCAAGATTAAACTTGGGTCTGTACAAGTGTCAATTTTGCCAAACCTTTCAGAAATATGATTGTGCCCTAAGTGTGCGGCTGGCAGTGGCGCTTTAAAAAAAAATCACATGACTCCCAAGTCTCAAATTTTTTAGAATTAGTGTATTTGAATAGTGACCCAACTTATAGAAGCCTGGAACCTCTGGGAGATGCACTTGAGTCATTTCTTATCCCAAGAACTTGGCCACTGAATCAAAACACGACACATTCCACATCATAACCATATATGCATCTATGGGGCCAAAAAAGACAAAAATGTATATATGCATCAAACAATGACCCTGGGGTTCATCCCTACCCGAGGGGCATAATCATTGAGTAGACCTTAAACAAATAAACAAACACCTGAATAAGAATACCTGTCCGTGAATATTCAAACAGAAAATCAGTATTTAAATATTTGCTTACCTAGCAAGTATAACACCATTTTTGCAAACAAGGCTGAATGTACCAATGCAAGGACAAATTAAATTACAAAGAAACAACTTTAATCTTGCTAAAACATGAAATATTCAAACTCCCACTTATAAGGTACCGCATATATTCACTTGCTGGTCAAATCCAACTGCAAACAAACACAAAGCTTGACCTATCAATGCATAAAGAACTGGCAGATAAGAGTAAAAGTTTTAACAAACAGCATGAACCCAGATCTCCTGGCACATTATGTGATATCAGATCTGGGTCCATGCAGTTTGCATATAAGTAAATACAATAATACTAATTTCAATATTCAGAATAGTTGCTGTTTTTGTTATTGTTGTAGGGTTTAACGCCATTTTTCAGCACAAAATAGGCTATACATGGCAGCCAGTATTAATGGTGCAGGAAGAACCCGGAAAAACAACAGAAAGAACCACCGACCCATGAGAAGCTACAGGCAAGCTTCCTCACATAACCACATTAGCCAAATCAGAGACTCGAACCGAAGCAGACAGAAGTGAGATGGCAGTGATCCGTAACGGTGAGCGCTTTAGCAGAATAGTTGCAGTGTATGGTAAAGAGCAGGGGGTCTCAAACATGCGGCCCACCAATCCGCATCATGTGTGGCCTGCAAAATGATTGGCGGCCCTCAGGGTGCTTTGAGTTTGAGCCCCTGGTATAGAGCTATTAAGACAGCCTTTATCAATCTACTTTTCCTAATTAAATTAAACTGGCCACATGTCCATGCAATTGTCATTGTGAACAAATTTCTTCTTTTAGTTGGTCCCCAATAATAACTGAACAAGAAATCAAGAGTTACTTCTTTTCACTGTTTATAGCCCAGCTTGAGAACTTAGAATGATGATCAACAGTCAGAATACGCACAAATATTGACCTGGTTCCTGTCTTCATGAGGGGATGTATTCACGTGACCATGATGTTGATGATGGTGGTGGTAGTGCAGCTGACACTGATAGTGATACTAGTGGTGTTTTGTGCTGCTGATGGCAGTGATATAGAAGAAATGGTGATGGTATTGATGGAAGAGTTAGCGTGAGTGAAGATAACCAAATTAATTTACTTATTATCTACAAAGTGATTAACCTGCCTTACCTTAGATACAAATATTCCCTCATCCACTTTCGTATTGGCAGGATATGTCTTTGTTCCACCTCGAATACTCATGCCCAGTTTTTCTCCTGGGCTTTTTACTATCGTAATCTCCTGTAATTAAAATATAAGAAAGGAAACATTAACTTGGTTCCGAATCACAGAATGGTGACTTTATAACCAGATATTTCAAATAAAACAATTTTTAAGCCACAACCCCGCAACCCCCAAACAAAAATTAAATGAATTAAATTTTCAAATCTTTCTTCTTTCTCACTCTTTTATACTTTTTAATTAATTTAACTTCAATGGAATTTATGACTTGTATAAACAAAATTAAGAGTTACAGCCTGAAAGTTTGAATAAAGTTATAAGAATTTTTAAACAATTATCCACTCTGACAATGGAGATAATATCGTTATGGGTGATGCCAATGAAGCTAAATACTATTATGGCCAACAAAACAGTTATCTTCTCATCAGCACAGGAGATGTCAATAACGTTATACCCATGTGGTAACAATTTTGACTAGCTAAGCTGCTGTCTTATCATTGGATGAGAGACATCAATAGTGTTATACCCTTGTGTTAATTTATAAGGCCAGCTAAATAGCAGTTTCAACATCAGCATTGGAGTCATCAATAATGTGACAACCTCATGTTAATTACTTTGGCCAGATAAATAGCTGTTTTATCATCAACATCAAAACTGTTTCATTTCTTCATTATCTCGCGTGCAAGCCATCCACAAAATTGTGACAATATGGACAACTTATATTACTGTTCAGAAATAATCATTTCTTTCCAATATTTCATCCTATAAACGTGAGAAAAGACTTCTACCATTAACAAATGTTGCCAGTCCTTGATTGTAACCTATTTTCAAGGTTGCATTTTATTTTAATCAACAATTCTAAAGAAGCAAAATTTGAAAAGTTTTAATATTTTTGAAACAAGTTTTAATATTGTTTATATCAAGTTTTAATAGTATCTCATCAGTACTTTTAATCAACTGACAGGAAAATATGTAAAAGCAGAAGATTGAGTGACTGGTTAATATTATACAAGTTAATCTTTCAACAGTCACTACTACCTATTTTTGTCAGCTCTGCTTCATTCTCGATGGATAGACAAGTCATTTCACCGAAATATTTGAGTTCTACATGGACAATGAATAAAATTCTGCATTAAGTTTAGTCTAAGCTGCTTTAACTCCATAGGGTCCTAGCTACATTGATTATTGTAAATTCCTTGCAACATTGATTATTTTAATTCCTGGCTACACTGATTATTGTGATTCATAGCTACATTGATTATTGTAATTCCTTGTTCACTGATTATTGTAATTCCTTGCTACATTGATTACTGTGATTCCTTGCTACACTGATTATTGTAATTCCTTGCTACATTGATTATTGTAATTCCTTGCTACATTGATTATTTTGATTCCTAGCTATACTATTGTAATTCCTAGCTACACTGATTATTGTAATTCCTTGCTACATTGGTTATTTTGATTCCTAGCTATACTATTGTAATTCCTAGTTACACTGATTATTGTAATTCCTTGCTACATTGATTATTGTGATTCCTTGCTACATTGATTATTGTAATTCCTTGCTACATTGATTATTGTAATTCCTTGCTACATTGATTATTGTGATTCCTTGCTACAATGATTATTGTAATTCCCTGCTACACTGATTATTGTAATTCCTTTCTACACTGATTATTGTGATTCCTAGCTACACTGATTATTGTAATTCCCTGCTACATTGATTATTGTAATTCCTTTCTACACTGATTATTGTAATTCCTTGCTACACTGATTATTGTGATTCCTTGCTACATTGATTATTGTAATTCCTTGCAATATTGATTATTGTAATTCCTTGCTACATGGATTATTGTAATTCCTTGCTACACTGATTATTGTAATTCCTTGCTACAATGATTATTGTAATTCCTTGCTACATTGATTACTGTAATTCCTTGATGCATTAATTATTGTAATTCCTTGCTACACTGATCATTGTAATTCCTTGCTACACTGATTATTGTAATTCCTTGCTACATTGACTATTGTAATTAACTGATGCATTGATTATTGTAATTCCTTGCTCAGTATAGTAAAGGACTTAAATTTTTGTAAAATTTCAGATTGGGAATTTGTACAAATGTGCACATACAAAAAAAAACAGGGTCATAGGTTGGAGTAGGGTTATTCTGAGAGACAAGACCACCCCACTCTACCCCACCCATGGCTCTTCCCTGCATGGGCATATCAGAAAAATTAATTTAAGCATTAGGTGCAAAAATTCTTACAACAAAAGAAAGACTCACTAGTACCCTACTCACCTTAAGGCCTTTTGGAGGTGGATCATGCCGAACCCTGACACGGATTTCATATGTTGGAGCAATTAAGCTCATGACAGCCGTCTGATGCGTGGCATTTGTCAGATCTTTACCGTTAACACTTAAAATTCTGTCTCCTACTTGAAGGTTAGTCCTAGATGCTGCACCGTCAGGAACAATCTACATGCATAAATAAATCAGACGCTGATTTCACACTTCCTGATGTCTTTTTTCTCACAAAAACAAGACAGAAAAAATAAGTGCTCTGAAGAATATTACATCTCATTAATGTATATTTTCAAGGTCGAATAGAAAAAAATTGAATTATCTAATTATTGTATTTTTTTTGCAGACATTTGTGAGTAACTAGTTTATCTGTAAAACTTCACTCCAACAAAAGTAATGAAATTTACCATTAAAATTATTGACGAGTTAGGTACAGGAATCTGAACTGCATACACAGTTTTATAAAAGCTGAAGTCACTTTAAACATTTAGGATGGAGAATGTCAAGTTGAACATGGTCAAATATTATGTTAGGAGATAAAAGGTTACATTTAAAAGCGAGCAGTATCCTCCATGTACCACTTCACAGATAAGCCATTTATCCTGAAAGAGGTATTGTTGGTAATTTTAACTAAAAATATGGATCTGACAGGGTTTTTCTCGTTTCGTTTTTCCTTAAACTATTCAATGTGGCATAAATTAATGAAAAATTATTTATAATCAATATTATTTAACCAGTCTACATGTGCAACTTTTGCCAAGTGAACATAAACTGGAATTCTGTACTAATGATGGCTTTATGTCATAATCTCTTTTCATAATCACTTTTTATGTCATAATCTCTCTTCATAATCACCGATTATGTCATAACCTATGGCAAATTCTCTGTCTTATATATTCTAATTTAATAAGCTCTTTGTAAGTAATATGTCACTTCTGCATACATATCTATGCCAACTTTTGAAAGCAAGGATGCAATAAAACTTTATAATAAAAACAAAAACAATCAAACCTGTCCAAACAGTCATATTTACTCAGTGGTCATTGGGGAAGCAAAAATTCCAATATAAATACCCTGCATGTACAAGGTCCCCTGCATTTTGTGTTCAGTAGGGAGGTGTTCCCTATTAAATAAAGGTTTCTCCTTGCCTTAAGTGGTCACTAGGGCACATCTAAACTGTTTCATAAGGATGGCAATTTTTTGATAAAGGGGTGTGTGTGTGTGTGTGCGCAATTTGGATCTTTAACATAGCTTTAAAAAAAATTCAGTCATACCTCTACGATGTCTGCAATGTGACAGTTTATAGTGATGTCTAGCACTGGGGTATTATGCCGCAGACATGTGGCATGATGTTCCACCCAGTCACATTATCCGGACACCAGGCCAACCAGTCCTAACACTAACCTCTTAATGCTGAGCGCCAAGCAAGACAGCTGTTAGTACCATTTTTATACGTCTCTGGTATGACTTGGCTGGGGATAAAACCCATGACCTCCTGCATCCGAGGCGGATGCTCTAACCACTAGGCCACCGGAGTGGGTTTTTGTTTTCATAAAGGAAAATATGTGAATCGATGTACAAACATTTATCTCTTGTATTCGAAACTCCACTCATCTAGACAGTGTTGCTCACGAGTGTTGGGACCAAAAATTTAAAGTCAATGCACTTTTTAACATTAGGGTCCAGGATCAATGTTGTTGCTGTTATTGTTGGGTTTAAATCCATTTTTCAGCATGCGATAGGCTATACATGGCGGCCAGTATTAATGGTGGAGGAAGAACCCGGGAAATCCCCAGAAAGAACCACCGACCCTCGAGAAGCTACTGGCAAGCTTTCTCACATATCCACATTGGCCAAATCCGAAACTCGAACCCACCCAGTCAGAGGTGAGATGGCAGAGATCCGTAACGGAGAGCGCTTTAGACCACTCGGGTTCAGGATCAAAGCTATTCATTTGCTGGATGGTGAGAAAAGTAGTTGTGTTAGTTGTGTTACTGCGGCATAAATGGAAGTCACCATTATGCCATTGTGACAGGTACAGATACATATCTTCACCTATTTACCTGTGAATTAAAGTTCTCTGAAGGATTGTATGTCTCTATGAAGAGATACAAGTTACAGCCCTTTTCATAAGAGGCCAGGGGTCATTTAATATTCAAAATATGTCTGTAAAGGCAGGTGAAGTTTCAGTTCAATGCACAGCTAGCTTCTTTAGATTTTCTGTTCATCATAGGCTTCTAGACCATCTTTTGATCTTGCCAAGTTCAGCAACTGACTAACTGAGAGAGGGTGAAGAAACAACAATGGGTATCTATTTTTAAAGTCCATGATAATTTCATTCATAAGATGGGTATCTATTTATAAAGTCCATGATAATTTCATTCGTAAGATGGGTATCTATTTATAAAGTCCATGATAATTTCATTCATAAGATGGGTTAAAGAGAGCAGGATACAGTAACCTTGTGTAGAACATAAATCTGGGAGAAAACAATATATGCTCGTACTATATTTTTGTTGTATCATGCAGCATGCAGTCATTTGTCTGTCTTTTTGTCCGTATGTATGCATATACCTGTTTGATGGCAAATATATATTTATTTGCATGTACAGTAAAATCTGTTATCTAGATGCTGAATATCTGGGTCAAGTCATGTATAGATTCTACTACAACCGTAATGAACATCCACTGTCTATACATGAAGCCAATTTTATAATGCCAAAAATCAGAAGCAAACACAATTAAATATAATATCATACAACTATAAATACAGTGTTATTCAGAATAACTAAATTACCCTTTAAATGTACAAATAATGTAAATGTAATCTGAAGGGCAGGACAGAGAGATGGGGATATCAAAAATGAAATTTTATTCTAATACCAGATTGGCATTGTATAGTCCTACCCCAAGTTATTAGCTGCTGATCAGTTACCAATGGTAACTTCACATGTGATAGAAGTTTGTTTTATTTTTGTCGGTTTTAACAGATAATCACCTACCATCACAGGTGAAAAAGGAATCCATGGCAGCTGAGTTTACCATGGTCAAAGCTCTTTGATACGGAGTAAAAAGAACCCTCCAAAACGCAAATAAAATCACTGTCTGTCACACCTATGTTATCATATCACTTCCATTTCAATATCTTAACCACAATCTGATCAGCCAGATGACAGAAAATCCAAAGTTCCCTGAGTCTGGATAATCTGTCTTACTGCACATGTCTATGTACATATGCATGTCTGATAATCTGAAGACATATTATGGTTAAGGTGTCCAAAACACATTATGGTTAAGGTGTCCAGAAAAACAGTATGGTTAAGATGTCCAAGAAACATTATGGTTAAGGTGTCCAAGGAAACCTTTTCAAGCATATGCACCACACTTTAAATACAATTACTAGAACAATGTCTACATTTATTTTGGAAGGGTTTACCCTTCCGCACATTTTCTTTAAATTCTACTTTCTTTAAATACATTTTAAAGACAGCTTTAAATTAAAACCATGTAGCCACTACTGTATTGACTGATATGCCATCAAACCTCATCCATCAATGTGACCATGTAGCCACTACTGTACTGATTGATATGCCATCGAACCTCATCCATCAACATGTAACCATGTAGCCACTACTGTATTGATTGATATGCCATCAAACCTCATCCATCAATATGTGACCATGTAGCCACTACTGTACTGATTGATATGCCATCAAACCTCATCCATCAATATGTAACCATGTAGCCACTACTGTATTGATTGATATGACATCAAATCTCATCCATCAATATGTAACCATGTTGCCACTACTGTACTGATTGATATGACATCAAATCTCATCCATCAATATGTAACCATGTAGCCACTACTGTACTGATTGATATGCCATCAAACCTCATCCATCAATATGTGACCATGTAGCCACTACTGTACTGATTGATATGCCATCGAACCTCATCCATCAACATGTAACCATGTAGCCACTACTGTATTGATTGATATGCCATCAAACCTCATCCATCAATATGTGACCATGTAGCCACTACTGTATCGACTGATATGCCATCAAACCTCATCCATCAATATGTGACCATGTAGCCACTACTGTACTGATTGATATGCCATCGAACCTCATCCATCAACATGTAACCATGTAGCCACTACTGTATTGATTGATATGCCATCAAACCTCATCCATCAACATGTGACCATGTAGCCACTACTGTATTGATTGATATGACATCAAATCTCATCCATCAATATGTAACCATGTAGCCACTACTGTATTGATTGATATGCCATCAAACCTCATCCATCAATATGTAACCATGTAGCCACTACTGTATTGATTGATATGACATCAAATCTCATCCATCAATATGTAACCATGTTGCCACTACTGTATTGATTGATATGACATCAAATCTCATCCATCAATATGTAACCATGTTGCCACTACTGTATTGATTGATATGACATCAAATCTCATCCATCAATATGTAACCATGTAGCCACTACTGTACTGATTGATATGCCATCAAACCTCATCCATCAATATGTAACCATGTTGCCACTAATGTATTGATTGATATGACATCAAATCTCATCCATCAATATGTAACCATGTAGCCACTACTGTACTGATTGATATGCCATCAAACCTCATCCATCAACATGTAACCATGTAGCCACTACTGTATTGATTGATATGCCATCAAACCTCATCCATCAACATGTGACCATGTAGCCACTACTGTATTGATTGATATGACATCAAATCTCATCCATCAATATGTAACCATGTAGCCACTACTGTATTGATTGATATGCCATCAAACCTCATCCATCAATATGTAACCATGTAGCCACTACTGTATTGATTGATATGCCATCAAACCTCATCCATCAATATGTAACCATGTAGCCACTACTGTATTGATTGATATGACATCAAATCTCATCCATCAATATGTAACCATGTTGCCACTACTGTATTGATTGATATGACATCAAATCTCATCCATCAATATGTAACCATGTTGCCACTACTGTATTGATTGATATGACATCAAATCTCATCCATCAATATGTAACCATGTAGCCACTACTGTACTGATTGATATGCCATCAAACCTCATCCATCAATATGTAACCATGTTGCCACTAATGTATTGATTGATATGACATCAAATCTCATCCATCAATATGTAACCATGTAGCCACTACTGTACTGATTGATATGCCATCAAACCTCATCCATCAATATGTAACCATGTAGCCACTACTGTATTGATTGATATGACATCAAATCTCATCCATCAATATGTAACCATGTTGCCACTACTGTATTGATTGATATGACATCAAACCTCATCCATCAATATGTAACCATGTAGCCACTACTGTACTGATTGATAAGCCATCAAACCTCATCCATCAATAAGTAAGAGTGTTCCCCTTTACCCTCATTTATGGTCCAGGGTCCCACATATTTTTTATCAGACCCTCAAATTTTGATACCAGTCTTCACTGATACCAGTCTGACCTCAGTTCTGACACCCAATCCAGCTTTCCTAGGAAATACACTGTACAGTGTTGATGTATCTCTCTTCTACCCTCATCACGCTTGTAGAATACAATTTTGACATTGACAACACCATCACCATTAAAATAATATCAGTCTTGTTATGCTTTATGCTGGTGAGACAATACGATTCATATTTAAAAAAGGCACACATTTTATGACCTGCTGTCAATTAAATTCATATTATGATTTTAAAGACATATTTTACAACCTACTGTTAATCAATAGAGTATATCATGATTTTTAAAACAAATTTTACAGCCTAGTGTTAATCAATAGAGTATATCATGATTTTTAAAACAAATTTTACAGCCTAGTGTTAATCAATAGAGTATATCATGATTTTTAAAACAAATTTTACAGCCTAGTGTTAATCAATAGAGTATATCGATTTTTAAAACAAATTTTACAACCTGTCACTCAACAGAACCATATCATGATTTTATGACAAAGATTACTGTTAGTCAATACAGATATCATGATTTTAAAGATATATTTGATGACCTACTGACAATTAACAGATCAATATCATGATGTTTAAGACAAACTGTAGAGCAAACTTTCACTGATTGAATCATATCACAATTTTTAGGACAAATTTTACAACCTATAGTTACTGAATATAGTGATATGGTTTTTAAGACAAATTTTACTGCCTACAGTTATTGAATAGAGCCATATCATGAATTTTAACCAAATTTTATAATGTACTATCAGTGAATTGAGTCATATCATGATTTTAAAGACAAAATTAACCTACTGTCAATCACTAGAGCCATATGAAGGAGTTTCTATTACAGTGGTGCTGAAATCTGTAACTTGAAGTTATTGATTTTTTGTTGTTGTCAATATTATTTCATTCCAGTTGCAGATGATACAATTTTATCTTAACATGAAACAATAAACAGAATTTAAAACTTTTTCGTACTCAAAGGAAACAAGGATCTACAGAGTTTAAACTGAATTTGTGACACCGTTTACTTTCAAGGAAACAAGGATCTATGGAGTTTAAATTGAATTTGTGTCAATGTTTACTTTCAAGGAAACAAGGATCTATGGAGTTTAAATTGAATTTGTGGCACCGTTTACTTACAAGGGAAATGATGGTGCTGTTCACAGTGGCAATCCTGAAAATTATTCTTAACGCTTCTCTTATTGAAAGGACGGTTGTATCAATATGAAGTTTTCACTAAAACATTTTTCATCATTTGTAGTGGTTCCAAATGAATTGATACCAATATGATTACTCAAGATTGCAACCACAGGAACCAAATATGACAAATCTTGGGATTGATACTTCCCCTGAATAGTCATTCTGATATTTTTTCTTTTCTTGCAATACATGTTTTTTTGTATATTAACTTAATGTTGATCCTACATCCAAATTGGCTGCAATGACAGCCATCTCGAAAATCTTCATACTGCTACTTTTCCTGAAGGGATGGTTGTATCGACATGTCTCTAAAACACTAGGAAGCCACAATGCTGGACTTGTGACAGAAAGGGTAAGAGTTTGAACCCCTACCCTCAGAGCAGTCTGGTTCAGTTAGCAGTTTTTTCTTGAGCAAGGCACTTTACTCAAATTGCCTAGGCACTATATAATCTATTTGTGTTGTTATGCCAAAAATCACAAAACCTGACCCAACCATACTGACCATGCGAAAAATCTTGTCGACACTACTCTGTAACAAATGGTGGAAAACTTCTTGCAGTATGTGATTGGTTCTGAATGAGTATGGTACAGATCTGTCCATAAACATATCACCGATTTTGGGGTGGATTTTGAAAAAGTAGATCTAATGATGACACTGAGGTGAAGTCACATGTCACCAATTTGACTCTGATACTTCACTGGGCTTTGCCAAAAAAAAAAAAAAAAAAGAATTCTGTTTCCTGTAACCCAACAAACCCTCATAAAATCCAGATTTTCTGTCATTTTGGTATTTAGTATAAAGAATTGCATTGTTCCTAGGTTTGAAAAATTGGAACCAAAGACAAGTGAATTCATACAATAATTGTTTTTCTAAAAAAGAGGCTAAACTTTCTACCCAATATTTTTCAAGCCTCTTACAGGAAACAGAATTTTAAAAAAATTAATTTTATGAACTTAGTGCCTAGTACATATACAAATATACAAACAAGCCGGTAAACAGAAATCTGACAGAAGAAAAATCTTATCATAGCAACACAAACAAAATGAAAGGATTTTTTTCAAACCCATATTTTGGTAGAAGTAACTGAAAAATACCTTGAACAGTGATAGTTCCATTATTTGGTTCTTTCAAAAACTATCTATCATATATTCAAACAAACTTAGCAAATCGGTACTTCTTGACAAGGCCAAGACGACTTTTTAATGATATCCAGGTTCAAGGTCAATGCTACAACAAAAATTTTGAACTGCATCCACACATACTTTGTGAACATGCCTAAGTGAATAATAATACCAAACTTAATATGCTGGACTTTCTCAGAATATAACAGATGGTTTCAATACTCAGAAGGTAACAAAAATATAAGCACAGAAGAAAACATACTCCTGGATTTCTGGGCATTCTTTTTAGCCAGTCCCTTTGAAGAAATCTTGTTTTAAAGCATTTCCTGGGTTTCCCTCTGACCCCCATAAATATATAAAAATGCACTTGTGACTCAAAAAAGTGATATAATACAATAATTGGTAACTTTTAATTGAATTCTCACTGCTGAAATCCAAAGACACCTGAACCTCCAAATTATTTATAAATAAAACATTGCAAACTCAAAATCAAAAGTGTCATTTTTAAATGATTTAAAATGAAATCAAATTACTTACTTTTGAAACAAATATTCCTGGCTCATCTGCTCCAAATGGTAAACTTGAATGATCACTTCCACCTACAATACTAAGGCCCAAAGGGCCGCCAGCTTTCATTATTATTATATCCTCAATGGGATATTTCCCCTCTGAGTCACTGGAAACTGAACTCACATGATTCGAATCCGGTTTTATTAGAGAAATAGTAGCACGTGTTTCTGTTATCGTCCTATGATAAGAATCCACTTGTTGAACACTGTTATCTACTCCTAAAACATGATTTGTATCATCAGTACTGTCTAAGTGAACACGATTTATTAAATTCAAACGTGGCTCTAAATCTGTGGAATTTTGTGAAGTCACTCCTGAGCTAACAGTCTTTTTTGGTAGCAAAGGAGATGTTTTCTTGTCAGTATCACTTGCCGAAGTTCTTGCAGATCGAGAAAATCCTGGATAAAGAAACTTGGGGGGCTGAATGACAGGTGGGGGTGATGTCCATTCTGTGGTCAGAATTTTTGGACTAAGAGATGGAGAAGGAAAAGGCTGAAGAATCTGGGTGGGAGGTGGCACTTGTGGGAGCGAGGCAGGCAGGGGTGAGTGTTTGGGTAATGGTTCTATATGGCGTTCAACAAGTGGGGGTGGGGGTAGGGGTGGAGATGGCTGACTGGGGTATGTATATGATGATGGAATAGCAGCAGAAAATGGACTGGGGCTTGATGTTAGTGGGGGCTTTGGACTAGCTGATATATTGACAGACTGACTCAATGTTACTTTTTCCTCAGCAGCAGGCAAGGTAACTAAATCTGTCTGATTCCATACAATCCTCGGTTGAGAGAATTTTTCTAGTTTTTCTCCAATAGGTGGTGTCATTTCTTCATCATTATTATTTACTACTTTTTCTCTGTACACAACTAGCTTTATTTCCTTGTCAACTCCTGTTAATAAACTGACGGCTTGATCATGGCGTGCATCTGTCAAGTCGACACCATTAATCTGAAAATGAGATATGAAATTTAATTTACAACATAAATAGGTTTCAAACTGTTCATGTTACATTAGTGATATTCTGTGTCATAACATAACAAAACATACTGGAATCAAAAATACAAATTAAACAGGCAAAACTGTCTCTAAACAATTAATTAAGAATACTAGAGCTCTTAAACAATGTTGTGATTTTCCCCCAAATATTGTTATTTTCTTATCTAGGTATGTCCAATGCTTTAAGCAACTGTATATCAATCAACATCTCTGTACTCAGTTTATTTGTATACTTCATATAATAAATAGTATCCTACATTGTACTTAGTACATTTTAAAAATACTATAAACTTATTTTTTATTATCAAGATCCTGCAGGTCTGGATATTCCACCTCGATTAATTCACTGATTTCATAAAAGTTTCACAGTATGCCAATGAAATTCTAGAGCACATTCCATGAGTCAATGAACAATTTCAATTAACTTTTGTTGATTTTGTGGTTGCTATTAGTGACCCAATGAACCATGATGCAGGTGCTCTATAACAGGTATTCAAAGAGTTAAAAAAAAATTATAAGTTTGCAAAACCACAAAATTAACTATAAAAAAAAATTGTTCTTATAAAGGATCACTTAACAGTAATTCTTCAACTACCCAATATGAAGAGATGTGAATTTAAATCATAGAATCTTGACGAAGACAACGCTGAATTTAAATAACTAAAAGATCTGAAAATAAAGAAATGCACCCCACCCACATATGAAACTAGATCTGTCAGTGCTTATGAAATACACCCTATTCAGAAAGTAACAATAGTCTTGTTCTTATATGTGACAGGGCTTCCATCAAGATACAAATGCAGAAAAGTTTCATGTAATTATCTCAGTCTGGAGGGGGCCCCCAAGTGGCCGAGTGGTCTAAAGCGCTCACTGTTACGGATCACCTCTGTCTGCATGGGTTCAAGTCTTGGATTCGGCCAATGTTGGTATGTGAGAAAGCTTGCCAGTAGCTTCCTGTGGGTTGGTGGTTCTTTCCGGGGTTTTCCCAGGTTCTTCCTCCACCATTAATACTGGCCACCATGTATAGCCTATTGTGTGCTGAAAAATGGCGTTAAACCTCACAACAACAACAACAATCTCAGTCTGGAAGATATGAACTGTCAAGAAAATGATAGATTTACACAATTTTATTTTAAAAAGGGAAACAATGCTGATCAGTCTATTCTTTTAGAAGAAAGGCAAACAATGCTGACAAGAGTCTATTCTTTTAGAAGAAAGGGAAACAATGCTGACAAGAGTCTATTCTTTCAGACGAAAGGGAAACAATGCTGACCAGAATCTATTCTTTCAGAAGAAAGGGAAACAATACTGACAAGAGTCTATTCTTTTAGAAGAAAGGGAAGCAATGCTGACCAGGGTCTATTCTTTTAGAAGAAAGGAAAACAATGCTGACAAGAGTCTATTCTTTCAGAAGAAAGGGAAACAATGCTGACCAGGGTCTATTCTTTTAGAAGAAAGGGAAACAATGCTGACAAGAGTCTATTCTTTTAGAAGAAAGGGAAACAATGCTGACCAGGGTCTATTCTTTTAGAAGAAAGGGAAACAATGATGACCTGAGTATGTTCTTTTAGAAGAAAGGGAAACAATGCTGACAAGAGTCTATTCTTTTAGAAGAAAGGGAAACAATGCTGACAAGAGTCTATTCTTTTAGAAGAAAGGGAAACAATGATGACTAGAGGATGTTCTTTTAGAAGAAAGGGAAACAATGCTGACCAGGGTCTATTCTTTTAGAAGAAAGGGAAACAATGCCGACAAGAGTCTATTCTTTTAGAAGAAACAACGTCTAGTCATACTACAAGAGCATGCCAGGTATCACAAAGCTACATCAAATGTTTAAGGAGATTTTACAAAATATAAAATTTTTCAAAACCTGGGAAGTAAGAAGCAATAATCTGAAAAAGCCAGTACACACACCTGTCATAATACAAATGCACACCATGTTTAATTCAGATATCTCACAAAGTTCAGATTTTCACCAAAGGTAAATGTGATGGACAGAGGGACATTGGAGTAAAGTGTAATGGACAAAGGGTCAAGTGTGATGGAAAGGGGGACAATTGAGTCAAGTGTGATGGAAAGAGGGAGACAGGAGTAAAGTGTGATGAACAGAGGGCCATTGAAGCAAAGTGAGATGGACAGAGGGAGAAAATCTGTAACAAGAGTCTTTTGGAGAAATTGATGTTCCACCGAGTTAAATAGCTTCCAGCAATTCAAGACAAATTCATTTGTTCCTTTTAACTACTGAGTGTTGAAACCATCATTGAAACTTTTCAGCTATAACAAGATTTTAAAATTAGCTGCTGTGGTGGATATAATGTCATCTTAGCACCATTTTCATTTTGACCCAACAAGGCATCAGAAGGAGTCTTCAGGTGGAAAAGCCCATTTGGATATTACTTTCCATTTTGGAGGAATAATAATAAATTTTTTAAGATGGAAGCCATGGTGGCCAGCTTCAAGATCAAACTGACATCATTTCTATTTAGTACCAACTAGACATCATCTTTTGGTTAAAAACAAAGTCATCATCACCTGCCATTTGGAAGAAGTTGCAGAATTTTCATGATGGCCATTGGGGCAGTCATATTAGAATCTGAATCAGCACAATTTTCATTTGCATCCAAAAAAACATCAAAATAACTCTCAAAATAAAAATCCATGCTCATATGACCATTCGTGGAGGATAAAGTGATAACAAAACTTTCAAAATGACCACTGTGGTCAGCATATTGAATGTCTCAATGGCAACATTATCACCAACTAGACATAAAATTGCTTAGTAAAAAACTCATGTTGATATCACCATCCATTCAAGAGGAGTAGTGGCAATATTTTTACAATGGCTGCTGCTGTGGTCATGCTGAAATTCAGAAATCTGCATTATTAGACCAACTAAGTATAGTAACAAGTCTTTTGGGGGGAAAAGCCAAAAACAATTAAACTTTTCACTCAGGTGGATTAGCAAAACCAAAATTTTCAAGATGGCCAATGTACTGTTCATATCAGACATTAGACTAGCACCATTTTCATTTAGGGCCAACCAGTCATATCAAGAAATCTCTTTTAGTGAAAACCCCATGTTGATATGACCATCTGTTCAGGAGGAAAAACTATCACAAAGTCTTTCAAGATGGCCACAGTGATTTTAGATTGGCACCACTCATTTATGACCAACTAGACATCATAATAAATCATAAATGAAAACGCCATGTCAATATGGCTTTCCATTTAGAAGTAGCAATAAGAGGACTTTTAAGACAGCCACTGTGGCAGTCATACTTGATGTCTCAGTGGCACCATTTTCACTTAGGATCAAGTGTGTGTGTGTGTCTCTGTGTGTGATGGCAATGTTCCAAGGGGAGTAATGATAACATACGTGTGCTAACAGACAGATGGACGACATCCCATAAGCTCTTTCGGCCTATGACCAGCAGACCCGATAATAATTGGGACAACTCTGATGACCAATATCCAGTTTTGTACAGGACACAATGTCTAGTTATAAATACCAAGCATCATAATGATATCACAAAAGTTTGTGGAGACATTAACATTAACGTGAAAGATGCAGATGGACTAGGTAACTCCAGTATACACTCCCTAATCTGACAACATCTCTGTAGAGTATAATTACTTCAGTATACACTCCCTAATCTGACAACATCTCTGTAGAGTATAATTACTTCAGTATACACTCCCTCCTCTGACAACATCTCTGTAGAGTATAATTACTTCAGTATACACTCCCTCCTCTGACAACATCTCTCTAGAGTATAATTACTTCAGTATACAATCCCTAATCTGACATCTCTGTAGAATATAATTACTTCAGTATACACTCCCTCCTCTGACATCTCTGTAGAGTATAATTACTTCTGTATACACTCCCTCCTCTGACAACATCTCTGTAGAGTATAATTACTTCAGTATACACTCCCTCCTCTGACAACATCTCTAGAGTATAATTACTTCAGTATATACTCCCTCCTCTGACAACATCTCTGTAGAGTATAATTACTTAAGTATACACTCCCTCCTCTGACAACATCTCTGTAGAGTATAATTACTTCAGTATACACTCCCAAATTTGACAACATATCTGTAGAGTATAATTTGTGTGTGTAGATGTGGCTCTTCATGTGTGTTTGTGTATCTATCCAATTGTACACTCTTTTTTTTAAAACACTTGGAAATCAGTTAGCAAATCTACAACCATTCAGAAAAACTTTAGTTCCAACAAATACTCACCAACAAGAGTAAATGCTGAATGGTAGAGAAACATCTAAATATCAAATTCAGAGTGAATGTGCACTTTACAATTGGTAGAAAATGCTGCCAAGAAATCAGCTGAAAATTAAAAATACTAGATGAAACACAATGCAACAACAAAACCTTGTATATCTGCTTGTCCCTGTGCAGACAAAAGTAAAATTTCTTACTGATATAATTTTGTCGCCAACTGCCAGCTTGCCATCCCTGTGTGCAGTCCCTGCCTCAACAATCCTTGATATGTAGATTGACTGTGAAATAAATAATTTCCAGTGAAATGACTTACAAATAGTCAAATAAGAAAGAAAGAAATAAAAGATGAAAGGAAGAAATAAATTTGCTGCAGTACCAATCTTTGAATAAACATGTCGTTAATCACTGACAATATTGATGCTGACAGCTAATTTTAATTAAAACTACAAATGGTTATCTCCCTTTATAAAGTACTGCATTCCATCCAACATATTTGTTTCCTTGTAAACTGCAACTCCACTGAACAGCACCTTCCTTACATAACCAAAACTGTTCCATGCCAAAGTGGTGCTCAGGTGAGGTTACACATTACAATTTGCTGCAAACATTTACAGATTAATATAAGACATTTTCAACGTGGGAATATGATTTTCTGATATAGGAAAACATCTAAAGTGAAATATGTTTTAGCAGACACCTTCATATAAAAGACTCCTGCCAATACAATAACATTTGTGAACCTTATTTTAAATTCACTTATGTTTAACTTTTTATTAAAGAACACATTTCTTGATAGGAACAAAACAAGTCACTGAGTGACTTTTAAAGTCAGCTTTTACTATATTCATGTTAATCTTTTCAAACTAAGAAAAAATGTAAAATGATGCATTTTTGCAAACTATAAAGAAGTTAAAGTCTAGAGTGAAAGATATCTTCATCTGTCAGATGAGAGAAATTCTCCTCTGCAAGCATGTAAGACAGGCAGACATACTCAAAACAACGTTAGACTCAGGACAAGCATAAGAGGCAAACATACTCAAAAACAAAGTGAGACTGAGGACAAGTGAGACAAGCAAACATTCTCAAATACAACGTGAGACAGAGGACAAGTGAGACAAACATTCTCAAATACAATGTGAGACTGAAATGGGAACACATTAAATGCAAGATACACAAACTTAGAAACTTGACTATGCAAACAAAAATCCAACATAAACTTCTGATGGCTTAAAGAGCACATGCAATAACAGTAAAAATAGATGAAGTCTGAAAATACAAGAAAATCTGCAATCAAGTTCCCCTTACCGTTTTTCTCAAAGTCAAATTTCAGCGTGACCTGATTCTTTCTAATCCGAATATGAATAAATTGAAATGATGAAGAAAGGCATTGATGTATAAAATATGGATGATGAACTAATCATGCTTGTTGATCATGTGATAAATTGATCATTGTTGCTTACTTTTTTTCCCAACACGATTCACAATGATGGCTAAAACAATGTGACTGTGATGAGTGAGGATAACACAAAGGAATCAAGATGTTTGGGACTAGTGATTGCAAAGAGTGTGATGTGTCAGGATAACATGCACAGGAATCAAGATGTTTGGGACAAGTACTTGGAAAGAGTATGATGTGTCAGGATAACACACAAAGGAATCAAGATGTTTGGGACTAGTACTTGGAAAGAGTGTGATGTGTCAGGATAACACACAAAGGAATCAAGATGTTTGGGACTAGTACTTGGAAAGAGTGGGATGTGTCAAGATAACACACATAGGAATCAAGATGTTTGGGACTAGTACTTGGAAAGAGTGGGATGTGTCAGGATAAAACACACAGGAATCAAGATGTTTGGGACTAGTACTTGGAAAGAGTGGGATGTGTCAGGATAACATGTATAGGAATCAAGATGTTTGGGACTAGTACTTGGAAAGAGTGTGATGTGTCAGCCAGGATAACACACATAGGAATCAAGATGTTTGGGACTAGTACTTGGAAAGAGTGGGATGTGTCAGGATAACACACATAGGAATCAAGATGTTTGGGACAAGTACTTGGAAAGAGTGTGATGTGTCAGGATAACACACATAGGAATCAAGATGTTTGGGACTAGTACTTGGAAAGAGTGGGATGTGTCAGCCAGGATAACACACATAGGAATCAAGATGTTTGGGACCAGGACTTGGAAAGAGTATGATGTGTCAGGATAACACACAAAGGAATCAAGATGTTTGGGACTAGTACTTGGAAAGAGTGTGATGTGTCAGGATAACACACATAGGAATCAAGATGTTTGGGACTAGTACTTGGAAAGAGTGGGATGTGTCAGCCAGGATAACATGCATAGGAATCAAGATGTTGGGAGACTAGTATTTGGAAAGAGTGTGATGTGTCAGGATAACATGCATAGGAATCAAGATGTTGGGAGACTAGTACTTGGAAAGAGTGTGATGTGTCAGGATAAAACACAAAGGAATCAAGATGTTTGGGACTAGTACTTGGAAAGAGTGATGTGTCAGGATAACATGCATAGGAATCAAGATGTTGGGAGACTAGTATTTGGAAAGAGTGTGATGTGTCAGGATAACACACATAGTAATCAAGTTGTTGGGGACTAATACTTGTAAAGAGTGTGATGTGTCAGGATAAGACACATAGTAATCAAGATGTTGGGGACTAGTACTTGGAAAGAGGGTAATGAGTGAGGACAACACACAAAAGAATCAAGATGTTTGGAACTAGTACTTGGAAAGAGTGTGATATATCAGGATAAAACAAAGGAATTAGGATGTTTGGGACTAGTACTTGGAAAGAGTGTGATGTGTCAGCCAGGATAACACACATAGGAATCAAGATGTTTGGGAATAGTACTTGGAAAGAGTGATGTGTCAGGATAACACACAAAGGAATCAAGACGTTTAGGACTAGTACTTGGAAAGAGTGTGATGTGTCAGGATAAAACACAAAGGAATCAAGATGTTTGGGACTAGTACTTGGAAAGAGTGATGTGTCAGGATAACATGCATAGGAATCAAGATGTTGGGAGACTAGTACTTGGAAAGAGCATGATGTGTCAGGATAACACACAAAGGAATCAAGATGTTTGGGACAAGTACTTGGAAAGAGTGGGATGTGTCAGGATAACACACATTGGAATCAAGATGTTTAGGACTAGTACTTGGAAAGAGTGGGATGTGTCAGGATAAAACACATAGGAATCAAGATGTTTGGGACTAGTACTTGGAAAGAGTGATGTGTCAGGATAACATGTATAGGAATCAAGATGTTGGGAGACTAGTACTTGGAAAAAGTATGATGTGTCAGGATAACACACAAAGGAATCAAGATGTTTGGGACTAGTACTTGGAAAGAGTGGGATGTGTCAGCCAGGATAACACACATAGGAATCAAGATGTTTGGGACTAGTACTTGGAAAGAGTATGATGTGTCGGGATAACACACAAAGGAATCAAGATGTTTGGGACTAGTACTTGGAAAGAGTGTGATGTGTCAGGATAACACACATAGGAATCAAGATGTTTGGGACTAGTACTTGGAAAGAGTGTGATGTGTCAGCCAGAATAACACACATAGGAATCAAGATGTTTGGGACTAGTACTTGGAAAGAGTGTGATGTGTCAGGATAACATGCATAGGAATCAAGATGTTGGGAGACTAGTACTTGGAAAGAGTGTGATGTGTCAGGATAACACACATAGTAATCAAGTTGTTGGGGACTAATACTTGTAAAGAATGTGATGTGTCAGGATAACACACATAGTAATCAAGATGTTGGGAACTTGTACTTGGAAAGAGGGTAATGAGTGAAGACAACACAAAAGAATCAAGATCTTTGGAACTAGTACTTGGGAAGAGTGTGTAAGGATAACACAGTAATCAAGACGTTTGAGACTAGTACTTGGAAAGAGTGTGATGTGTCAGGATAAGATGCATAGGAATCAAAATGTTTGGGACTAGTGCTTGGAAAGACTGATGTGTGGGGATAACACAGTTGAATCAAGATGTTTGGGACTAGTACTTGGAAAGACTGATGTGTGGGGATAACACACAGTTGAATCAAGATGTTTGGGACTAGTCCTTGGAATGAGTGTGATCTTCTGAAGTACAAAATTAAAATCTACTAGTACACTGGTAGGATATAATTTTGATGAAAATGTAAAGTCTTTCAAACAAACTACTAATACTTCAATGTTGATGCCTTTCAAAAGATGCTATTTCATTCCTTTTAAAGAACAGACATGGCATTCTCTGTATAATATCTACTTTTCAAAGTTAAACAAGAGTTATGAAGGTCTCATCTTTAAATGGGTCCACGCTGATATTGCCATTGCCAGTGCATGATACCAAGCTTGCTCTGTCTCACATTATTCTCTGACAAAGGCAAGACGATAAAAAGAACATCTATCATATTTTCATTAAAAGTTTCTAAATGAACACCAGATGGACTAAAGTAAGTGAGGTATATGTTAAATATTGATATAAAAATAAAAGAAATATACAATACATACATACAAGTGTCCAACTACCTTTACAAACTACTGCAGGAACTGTTGATAATACAACTTAACATATTTCATTATGGACTGAACATGTATATTGATGTTGCTCAACATGCTTAATGGTTAGTATGGGACCTCTAATACAAAAATGTCAGAATGTTTAATTCATTAAAAAAGTCAAAGGCATGGCTAATGCAAAATTTCACCATGTAACTTTGATCCAAGGTCATCTGACAAGCACAATGAAGACAGGAGAGTAGCAGGCAAAGAGACTCATTATACAAAAAAACATTCCTGAGTGATTTCAAAACTGCACCCATGCTCCCACTTTTGTTTCACTACTTCAATCTGTGCCCCTTAGTGGTAATGACAGACCATGTAGCCCATGCTAATCTTAATCCATCTTTTCATACCCAGTAAGTATAGGGCTTGCATAGTAACAGAGTGGGGACCTGAACAGTTTCCAAGTAATAACCAATGGGTCCACATCTCTGCTCCTGGAAGTGAATAAAAAACCTTGGGACTAATGTGCATTTTACAGACCACCCTGAATTATATCTGAAGGTTTACAGTCCCAATCTCGAGGAGTATTTGTGCATCAAAACTCCTGAAACTACACTAACTAGATAGGACAAATATGTCACCACCACCCACGCTTTGTCTCAATTCCAAAACTGTTGATCTCCTGTACCGACTATCTCCAATCATAACCTGAGTCTTGAAGTCAACAACAGTACACAAGACACTGCATGACATGACACATACATCTGCATGGACAATAACACATAATATTTGCCTTTTTCCCTGACCAAATTCACTACTTTTAATATGAAACCCAGATCCAAATCAACCACAGATGAAGAAAAAAAATCCGGATTTTTGAGCAATGATAATTTTTCTGTAGTTTTTGCTTTTATGCTTAAGTATGGATTTTAAGGGTAAATTTTGTAAGACTTAGGCAAAATCGTTTGAGTTGGCAGGTCTGTGTATGGCATCAATCTTGATATCAATCATTTGTCAGGGCACTCTGACTGTGTAAGGCATCAATCTTAATGCCAATCATTTGTCAGGGCACCATGACATAGTAGATATCTTGAGCCAAAAAAATTCCATTCAGAATGAACTAGACCTTGGGATGTGTGTGTGATTGATTTGGATTTTTAACATAGCTTTAACAATTTTTCAGTCATATCGCTACAATGTCTGCAGCGTGACAGTTTATAGTGGTCTAGTACTGGGGCATCATGCCACAGACATGTAGCATGATGTCCCACCCAGTCACATTATCCTGATACCAGGCCGACCAGTCCTAACACTAACCTCATAATACTGTGCGCCAAGCGAAGTAGCTGTTAGTACCATTTGTGTAAGTCTTTGGTACGACTTGGCCAGGGATCAAACCTACAGCCTCCCACATCCTAGGCGGACACTCTAACTACTAGGTCAACAGAGTGGTCCAGACCTTGGGATGAATGTGTGAGTGTGTGTAAAGTTTCAAGGCAGCCATCCAAAAATTCCAGGAGTACGGATAACAAACTGTGCTAATGAACTGAACCGAAAATAGGGCAACCCATAAGATCTAAGCTCTTCAGGTCAATGACTGGTAAAGCTAACAAGATATCACAAACATGCATTTTCAAAACAAAAAATGAAGTTGTTGGAAGACAACAAAGCTCACCTGGGCATATATTGGATTGAACATATTAGGTGTACATTTGCTAATGCCATATATGATGACAACGACAATTATAACACCGAAGACACTGCATAAGCTCTCCTGTACTTAGTGTGTGCAAGCTCAAATTCAAAGTGACAAATTCTATTGAAATAAAAATATATGCTTCCTGGGTCAGATGCTTTTCTCTAAATTTTACATTGTGTAATTTTTCTAAGTCTGGTAGGGTCAGATTACCATGTTATCTGTACATTATACTAGTACAGACTGTCAGACTAGCTGTTGGACAAAACAGATATTTTCCATATATTTACTTTCATCAGTTGTTTTCCGTATAATTTACTTTCATCAAAGTGAATCATTACCTCCACAAATCCTTTGGTTCGAACAATTCAGGTTAATTATTAAATGGACAATTAATGTTTTGATGTACTTTAAGTTAAATAAAAGTGCATGGAAAACATGTTTGTATTAAAGGTGACTGCTTTTTCTACCAACTGACCAAGATGTGTATAAATCTTTTGTTTTCCCCCTTATATCATGAAACAAGTGTTCCTCCTATGGATGGACACTCTACTGGCCAAAAAGAATTTTGGTGAATTCAAGATGAGACCATTTCTTCCATATTCCTTGAATCATGAAAATATGAATCAAACAGTATGATTGTTGGTTCTTTGGTCCCACCTACCCACCCAACCCATTCACCCTTTATAAGGCAGAAAGAGCATTGAGTTGAAATAGCTCTGAAAACATTTAAGATTTTTTTTAATACAAAATTTCCATGCATTTCAATCTAAGAAGAGCTAATTTGTAAACATACACCAGACATATTGTTTCAATTGGCAACACATTGCGGCTTTGAAACAGCTCTTTGTGGCATCCAGATCTAGTATATATCATTGGTCTTTATAACAGGCAATAGTTGGAGTTGATAAATGTATCTTTCTAGAATAATAACAATGGTAATTTTAGAAGTGTATTTCTCAGCTCCCACATGACAAACTAGTTAATCTCTTTTTTACAAAATATGCCAATAAAACAATACAGTAACTGAGGAACAGCAGCAAATGTCATGCTTTCAAGGCAACAAATCAACGAACAATGAATGCAGTGATACTGACCTCCAGAAAAGTGTAAAATTTCTGGAAATGGAAGTTTTGGTATGAAATCTTGCATTTTCTTTATTTACTGTAGCAGAAGATATTCATTTCCTCTACTGCCTGAGTGAATCATCCCAAAACGAATACTGTCACCTTATTAAATCCATTTATAATCAGATCAACAGAAATGATTCCTAGTCTAATTATGCCAATAAAATGGTAACAGATCTTTATTTGCAACTTAAGATTTTTCTCCCTCTCTGGCCTGCTGGTTTTATTAATCTTTATTTAATAATCCATTAATAATCTAATTTACACAAAACAGCATTTCTAAAGACCATATCACATGAAGACAAGATTAATTAACTATCATTAGTTATTTAGATCTTAATGTTTTTCTAAATTAATTATCCTAATAATTAATTTCAATGTCACTGCCTACATTGAAAAAAAACTTTGTTAAATCTGATTGCACTAAGACATTGGATGTCTGCCAAGCAAACTCATTAATAAACACAAGACCAATGAAAGCTACCATAAAGACAAATGAAGGCAACAAATATAGGTGCTGCTTTAACATTAATTCAACACTACGCAAAGCACATGTATTGATTTTTACTTTACAATATCCAATAATCAGTGTGTAAGCTTGTAAAACATACTGCCGTCTTCAACGTGTCAAACAAAAAATCTCAATTGTAACATCAAAATTCAATGACAAGCAAAAGTACACAAAATTCAATTATAGTTAACAATGACTCTAATAAGACTCTATCATAATGTTAAATAAACCTCAACTTTATTTTGTACAAAAATCAATATGGACCCTTGTCATGGATTTTGCATTATAAAAAAAATCAAGGATTTTCAGAACATGAAATTTAAAGATATGAATTGAAGATCACATTGTGTATGAAAAGTTTAACATGAACTTATGAATTCTGAAGACAAGTTTCTGACATCTTGCTAAATGGAACGGTAATAAAGAAACTGCTTGACAGCATTTTCTAATACTGAAAAAACAAAATAATTAAAGATTTTGCTGACAAAATACAAAGTTAACAGGCTGATTAATTTCATGTGCTTGATGATACAAAACTACTTTATTTTCATTCTGCAAAAGAAAAATCTTATTTTAATACTTCTATGTGAGAAATGGATTATTATCCAAGGTAAAACTATTAAAATATAAAAACTGCTACTTACATTGTCACTGCCTTTAAATGGAACGGAGCCCCTTCCTCCTGCTACACTGAAGCCTAGGCCAGATTGATCACGCAACAATGTGGTTGTTATTGTCTGCAATGTGAAAATGTTACATACACTTTTGTCTGTGGGTATTGGAAAGGATGTGGGTATTTGAAAGAATATTGTCTTGTAGAAAACAGAGAAAATAAATATAAACTTCAAATCTGCTGCAGTGATATGGTTGTTTTAAAAATACAATGTAATGCCATTTTAAAAAAATGCAAATTTGACAAAACACATTATAAACTTTGTCCGTCTACAGAGAATTTTGTTTCATCTCTATGTCACTGTTTAGTGTTTTCAGCTTACTAAAACTACAGAAAACACAGATATACAATCTGCAATCTATGGACTTCTGTAGTTTTTTAATACACTGTGTGTGTAAGCAAAATACCTCTCCATAAACTTCTGTGCCCTCCTCTGGCTCAAAGGTAACTGTTGCAAAACTGACGGCATGTGTTTTCTCTTCCACAGGAGGTTCCACCTAAAATTCAAAGACACTAAGATTTACATCTAAACATCAAAATAAGTCCTAAAAAAGGAGTCTAAAGGTGACCTCATGCTGACATGGCCATTTATTTGAACAGGAGTAGAGACAACAATGTTATAAAGATATGACTTTCCAGCCAGAAGTAGCAATAACAAGATTTTCAAGAAGGTTGCTGTGGTGGCCATAATAAAGGTCATATTGGCACCATTTACAGATTTCCAGATGGCTGCCATGGCAGCCATACTGCATGTCAGATTGGCATCATTTTCATTTATGTCCAGCTAGACATCATAAGTAGTCTGTTAGTTAAAATCAAATGTTGATATGACCATACATTCTGAATTAGTAGAGATAAGAAAGATTTCAAGATGACTGTCATGGTGGCAATATTGGACATCTGATTGGCACCATTTTCATTTAATACCAACAAGACATCATGAGAAGTATTTCAGTCAAAACCCCAGGCAGATAAAACCATCTATTAAGAAGACGTAGGGTTGGATAGATTTTCATAATGAACACCATGGTGGCTATATTTGAAGAACAGATCAACACAATTTGCATTCAGGGCCAACTAGATATCAAATAAAGTCTTTTAGTAAAAACCCCATGTTGATGTAACATTCATTCAGAAGCAGTAGTGACAAGATTTTCAAGATGGCTGTCATGGTGACCATATTTGATGCCCAAAACAGTGTCATTTTGGAACAAGTAGAACATGGGATGAATGTGCATGTACAGCTTAGAAGGAGTAGTGATAACAAACTTGTGGTTATAGATAGATGGACATCAACAATGAAACCATTTCTAATTTGTTCTGTATGCTCCATAGACTAGTGTCACAACAGACCATTCAATTATCCTTTCTGGTTAATGACCAGCATAGCTAAAAATGAAGTTTGAAAATAATTTGTTTGATAAATTCATGTGTGTTGCCCATGCAATGGCATTTGTTGCTTCCAACACTACACATTTACTGAAGCATGTACTGTCTCTATAACTCATGTGCTGATTATTGTTGCTATAAATCAAAACATCCTGCCATGAAGATGGCAGTGGGAAAAATAAATGAAGAATTGTAATATTATACTAAGTTTCTTACTTCTGATTGTCATTTTTAAGATTCTGACAGAGGATCATACATAAAGTACTTGTGTGTAATACTCCTTGTGTACAATACCCCTTGCAAAACACCATTTATCTGATGTTGAATGGAAGGGGAGGGAGGAACAAGTTATTTTCAACCATTTTGCTCATACTGGTAGAAATAGTTGACAAACCAATGAATTAATTTAGACAAATGAGTAACTATCTTTTAATAAACAAGAAAATAATTTTACATTCTGAGGAAATAACTCCCATTTTTGATGTTTATTCTAAAAAGCTAAATCAAGTGAAGAATTATTTTGGTGTTTTCAAGTATTCTATTTGTTCCACAAATCTCAAAAACTGACATCTTTTGTCACATGACCGTACTCAGATGTTTTAACAAGATATCAATGTTAAGACTAAATTTCAACTTTGCTGACAAAATCCACTGCAAACCCTGATGGAAAAAATTGTACACATATTGCGATCTATTAATTAAGACCTGAAAAGAGAAATATAATACCTCTTTTGGTTTGTCCACAATGGTCTCACGAGATACAACCATTGTGATAGAGTTCCCAGCATTCTTCAGTATGTCAACAGCCTCGTAATGATCGGCATCATTTAGCGGTACTCCATTCACCTAAACAATTCAACAGAAGAACGTAAATGTGTCTGCATCTTTTGAAAACAATTTACTGCTTTACATTTGTGCTGTGTGCTCTACAGACATTTTATAAACTTCAGAACACAATGTTAAACCACTTTTTTTAATAAGATATTTTACTACAAACAAATCTATACTACAGCATTAATATCCTTTAATGATACATATAGCTGTACAAAATTCAACCTAACTTAAGAAGACTATCAAAAACCTATAAATGAATCTACATCCAAAAGTCACTCAAAATTTCCTTTTTGCAAAAGAAATTTTTGAATAATGAATTATGTTATGCATCTCAACAAAACTTGATACTACTTTTATTATAAACAAAAATGCACATCCCTTGAGTAGTATGATTCAAGTACACAAAGAAAGGATTCAAGTGCAACAACCTGACATGGTGTGACTAAATCACAAAATAAGCTGTAGCAAAGCATGAAGGAAAGTACATTTAAATTTGTGATAAAAAAGTATGTTTAAAGAAATATCCATCAAATAATGCACCGTTATGAGATCTAACATCATTTTAATTTAATGTAACAGTGAAAATAAGCCTGGTCTTCATCATTTGACCTTGAGCTTGTGTTTCATGTTCAATGATTACTACTAGACCTAGATCTGGACATTGTACTTACAGATAACAGTTTATCTCCCACTTTAACACCAGCTTTTCCTGCAGGACCATCCTCTGAGACTCTCGAAATAAAAATGCTCTGTGGAAGAGAAAATAAACATTGTTCAATCATCTTGTTAGTTTTAATATTTAATAAATAGAAACATTTCTAATCCTGAGAAAAAAAATTGATGAATTCCTCAAACATTTCTCAGAGACAAGGAAAAGACTCCTTTAGGAAAATGTATGATCCTACAACTATTTTTATCCATGATGCAAGCTGAATGCTCTGTGAAAACAACCATGCTTGCTAAGCAAGCATTATAAATAAAGAACAATAATCTCAACTTAGATAGACATGTTGATTTAGTAAATCTAGGTCCCGGTCCCTGTCATATTTGACCACCATGGCAGCTCAACAAATAAATATTGGACTTATAAATCCAAGGGCTACTGGTTAATACCTGGACCCAGAAATTCAGGACTTCCTGTGGATACCTATCCAGTCCACCACTGGTCATCTGCCTTGGTAGGAAAGGCAGTCAGCTTCAATTTCATCTGCAAGATATATCCTAATATGTGCTAACAGTGCCATTAAATGCCAACCCAAAACAACCCTGTCATATTTACCTCATCATTGCCCTTATAAGGAGTGGACCCCTTGCCCCCTGCTATACTGATGCCTAGCCCTGTTCCTGGCTCCCGGAAAATAGTGATAGTACTTTCTTCCTCTATAACTTCCTCCATTTCATCCTCCTCACCAGCCTGGTGGAAAAAACGTCAACCATTAATAGATGTGTATTATTTGTACATTCACATTTTTTTTATAGACAAAACTGACTGCAAAGTAAAGAAAGTTATAACAGTTTTAAAGTCTGAAACCACAGTAACTATACAAATTGAGATTACAGTTGCCAAAAGTTTACGTGACATTAACTGCTATATGCCAATTGTGGACTTCTTAAGATTTCAACTCAATATAAATATGAGTTGTGCTTATAAAATAAATGTCCCCACTGCAAACTAAAAAGTCTAAGTCCCAAAATATTTGTACATTTAGACAACTTTGAAAAGATGCTAAAACGATACGAAACTCTTATCAGATCATCTACATATGAATATAAATAAGCCTACCAAGTTTCAAGTTTCATTTGTCTCTCTAAAGTTGAGTTTACTTCACTGTGCTAACAAGGTTTTTGTAGTTGTTGTTGTTGCTATACATGGGAGCCCGGGAAAACCCCAGAAAGAACCACCGACCCACGAGAAGCTACTGGCAAGCTTTCTCACATACCCACACTGGCCGAGCCCAAGACTTGAACCCCCACAGACAAAGGTGAGATTGCAGTGATCCATAACAGTGAGCGCTTTAGACCACTTGGTCACATGGGACCCCTCCCAAGGGTTTTGTCAATAGGGTCTATGTTAAAAATGTACACATTTCTGAAATGGCCTGAAAATCTAATCAGGTAATTCCACACAGGGGTACATATATGCCAACAAAAAATTTGTTGGCCTCAGTTTAATGGTTTTTTAAGCAATCTTGTTGACAAGCAACTTGGCATGATCAAATGGATGGAAGTAAGGACATAAACATTTTCTAAAAAAATGTCAAGAAGCATTCCAAATTCAAACATTTCTGTAATGCCCTGAAAAATCTAATCAGGTGAACAACATAGAAATACAAGTATGCCTGTTCAATATCATTATAGTTAATTAGGTGTAGGGGTGGGGGTAGGGTTAGCAATCATCTAACAATGAACCATATTACTGAGGACTCACAAGAAAGGCTTCACAATCAGCGGTTCACCAAACAATGAAGCATTCTGCTATGGGCAATACAAGGAACACTTTACAATCAGAGGTTCAACAAACAATAAGCCATCTTGCTGAAGACAACAAGAGCAACCTTACAATCAGGCTCTCATACAAAAATGAGAATAGTGTACTACAAATGACCAGTCAAAGACAATAACAAATCCCATCCATTACTGCTTATTTCTGTCAGGAGACAATGAATTAATGTAGGATGACTAATAGATAGGGTAAACAGTACTGACCTTGAGACTCATACTGACAAGTTTTCAATTATCAGCATGATTTTACTGATACATATAGCATTAAGTGTGTGATTTAAATTTTTTATGAAGCTTTAACAATTTTTCAGTATATCACTACGATGTCTGCAGTGTGGTAGTTTATGGTGATGTCTGGGGCATCATGCTTACACATGCAGCATCATGTCCCACCCAGTCATATTATCTTGACACCAGGCCAACCAGTCCTAACACTAACCTCTTACTGCTAAGCACCAAGAGTGGCAGCTGTTAGTACCATTTTTATAAATTTTTAGTAAGACTCGGCCAGAGTTAAAAACTCGACCTCCCATGTCCAAGGTGGACACTGTAACCAGTTAGGCAACCTGAGTGGTCTCACAAGGCATAAGCATAAACTACCTGATTTTGCAGCATTCCTGGAGGTTTGGCCCCAACTTTGGCAAGGATTTCCAAAACCTTTTCCTTTGCTTCCTCATTCTGAATGATTCGTTTGTTCTTCTTATGATGAGGCGTGTCACGACGTCGTAGTGGAGTAATCTTCTCTTTCTCATCTTCCACATCTGCAGCAAAACCTACCCGCTTCTCAACATATGTGTTTGCCTCATCTTCATCCTACATTAGACACCAATGGAAAAAAATAGTCCAACAGCGTGCACAGTGTAAAACTCCACCGTAACATTATATTCAGTCTTATGCATGTCAAAACACAATAAATACCAGAGATGCTGTCAGTATTTTATCTAAAAGGGGAAGCTACCCTCTTGTCACAATATATGGGGTGGGTAAAAGAAAGAATGGAGGGGGAATGGCCATAGTTCAATAGTTACACAACACTTAACTCTCTCTCTTTGTTATTGTTCAACTCTGTTATAACTCTACTGTTCCAGCAGAAAGATTTTAATCAAATAAATATCCTTACTTTGTCATATTTTTTTAAAATATTCTTATTATTTAATGTTATCTTAATCCTTGGAGTCAGATACTTGTTTCTATCAGTCAAGTAAACCGGAAGTATTGTACTAGTATTAAAACAGACAAGATACAAACCAACAGAGAAACAAGTAGAAAAAATTGCCATTAAACATTGGTAAGGTACATGATGGAAAATGTTTTTAAGTTACTTTATTATGGATTAAGTTGAGTCACTGATTCCTCAGATAGTATAAAACAATTAGCACAGAATTGCGAAGGGGTCAGATTTCAAACTGCAAGAGTTCGTTACCTTGTGTTAACTGGGAGTAGATGAGAGTGCTATAATACCTTTTTATCTTCTAAATAAGCTGTAGTTTAACTGGGCTTGGTATTTTTTCTTTTCTACATTTAGTTTTGAAATACAGCTAAATATGGGGGCCAACTAACATGCCATGTTTTTTTGTCTATCCAGCATGCACACCAGACTCACATTCAACAATATTTTCAGGTTCAAAATCGTTCACTTTTATTTCCAGCAACACTTTCCCAGCTCCAATAATTTGATATAATTTATAACTTTAAAACTCACTGCAGTATTTGCCAAACAAAATCATCTGAAGATACACCATTCTGGTTTTCCAGGTGGCCCATATTTTAAACATGCATTTGTACAACTAACTTTATGAATTCAAAGTTAAACAATGAAAGAATGCTTGATCCAGGGCCCAATGAGCCAATCAACTTTAGCTTAACACCCATCCATGTTAAGCCAATATACACAGAACAGTTGCTGACCCGACAGAAAACAAAGATCCTAACAAGCTCAATGAGACCTCTACTGGCAGTGACGTGACTGTGACGTGACAAGCAATTTACGGGTAATACAAAAATTTGTATATAACGCTGAGCACATTTTTACATGCACAACTTTAAACTAATTTGCTTGAATTCTTGAGCATCATTGCTCTCCAAATGCACAAATTCAAACAAATTTTGCACAATGCATGCATGTGTGTACTCTGGCAGTATCTCAGAAACACCCTGTACACATTCTTTTTGAACATTCATTAAACATCCCTAAGCAAATCTGACTAACAGAGCTCATAACCTTGGAATAATTGTTAAAATACTTCACATGTGAATATAACAAATTAACTAAATGAAGTTTTATATACAATTCAGTTAAAAACAGCATTTCGAAACAGAAAATCTGATTGAAACTAGTCCATATATTTTTATTAAAAAAATTCCAAGATATGTTTACCAAAGCTAGACACAAAAACCAAATGGTTCTTAAGGATGTGCTCACAACATAATTTTAGCACATTTTATTACAGGGAATAGCAATAAAGTGTTTTTTATATTAAAACTGCAACATATATCCAAATACAATCTGAAAAGTAAAGGTAATTTTGATTGTGGCACAACATAAGCATGCAAAATTAAATTAACTTCTACAATAATTAATGAAGAAAGGTACAAAATCTGATAAAAGCTGTCTTCTTCAAAACCTATGTGTTGTTGTTAGCTTTTTTGTATCATAAATTATGGCCATGTATCATTTAATATACCATACTAGAAATGAAAATGAATAAAATGAACCTCTTCATTGTAGTCCTCTTCATCTCTATAGTCTTCTTCATTTTCTTCCTCTTCTTGTTTGTCGCCTTCCTCCTCTTCCTCCTCCTCTTCTTCCTGCCCCTCCTCCTCCTCTTCACTAGATTCTTCCTCCTCCTCCTCTTCTTCTTCTGGCTCAGTTATGGGGATCGTTGTGGTGTTGGTTACTATAGTAACCTCACGGAGCAGAGGCTGAGATTCTGGTGGTTCCTCCTCATCAGATGTTGCTTGTTGCCGTGTTTCTGCATCAGATCGTTTGGTTTCCAGTTCTGGAGCTAAGGATAAGATATACTTATTATCGAAGTTGTTTTGTTTTTTACTATATCTTCATGAAATATTACATTTTTCATGACAACAAATGTTTAATTAATAATCTGATAATCTTAGGAACAACAGCATAAGCCATGAAATTTTGTCATAAGTTCTCAAAGACCACATAAAAATGCCAAATCCAAATTTCAATAAGACCAAATCCCAATCGTCCATTTCAAAATCATGTGGAATTTTCAGCAGCAGCTTATTATTATTTCTTACTTGCAGTTACTTTTATCCTGTAGAGATGGGTCATGCCCATATCCAGTTATTTCTATCATGTAGAGACTGGCCAAGGCTATATCCAGGTATTTCTATCCTGCTGAGATGGATCATGCCCATATCCAGGTTTTTCTATCATGTAGAGACTGGCCAAGGCTATATCCAGGTATTTCTATCCTGTACAGACTGGCCATGGCCACATCCAGGTATTTCTATCCTGTAAAGATGGGTCATGTCTGTATGCTGGTATTTCTATCCTATAGAGATGGGTCATGCCGATATCCAGGTATCTCTATCCTGTAGAGACTGGCCATGGCCACATCCAGATATTTCTATCATGCAGAAATGGGTCATGCTCATATCCAGGTATTTCTATCATACACAGATGGGTCATGCCCATATCCAAGTATTTCTATCCTGTAGAGACTGGCCAAGGCTATATCCAGGTATTTCTATCCTGTACAGACTGGCCATAGCCACATCCAAGAATTTCTATCCTGTAAAGACTGGCCATAGCCACATCCAAGAATTTCTATACCGTAAAGACTGGCCATGGCCATATTTAGGTATTTCTATCCAATGAAGACTGGCCGTGGCCATATCCGGGTATTTCTATCCTGTTAATGTGACACTATAAAACTAAATGCTACTTAACAATTTCCATCACCCATCTCTCTGATGCTGATTATTTTCCATCCAGACATTCACAATGCTTTCGATTTCGTAATTAAAGTTCTGTGCATCAAGTTAAACTAACAAGGAGATAAAGCTCCACAACATTACCATTGGGCTTCATATTCAACAATCAAAATCTGCACTTAAAAAAAACCCCACTCATCTTCTCCTACAGATGGGTAAAAGTTGATGCAGATTTGTAACTTTGAGAATGAACCTGTGTGCATTTTCTACAAGCTGAAGTTCAACATCGCTTAACATTTAACATGCATCAATTACCCATTACTTCTGCCCATTTGTTTTCTTGTTATCGATCTCAAAGATGCTGCAAAGGAAGATGACTTTGTCTTTTTTATACAGGTATCCAATGTCAGCTTGATATTAAATTGCACAAAACTAATGAAAATATTATGCTTAGAGCCGAGATCTTGTTTCAAACCCTTCTAATACATGGCCCCATTCATAAGTAGATAATTGGAGACAGGGTTTGTATACTAACCCAGGAAATTGCAGTTTCTTTATTAGCCCTCAATTTCTTAATGATATTTGCATTTACAGTAATATTTTTCAGTAATCTAGGCACAATTTTCTTGTGGAGTAATCAACCTCTCCGTAATCTATGCATCATTTTCTTGTGAGAAAAATTCTACCTTTCAGCAATCTAGGCATCATATTAGAAAATCTACCTTTCAGTAATCTAGGTATCATTTTCTTGTAGAGAAATTCTGCCTTTCAGTAATCAAGGCATCATTTTCTTGTAGAGAAATTCTACCTTTTAGAAATCTAGGTATCATTTTCTTGTAAAGAAATTTTATCTTTCAGCAATCTAGGCATGATTTTCTTGTGGAGAAATTTTACCTTTTCAACAAGTCATTACATATTTTTGAGTCAGACAGATGATAAATTAACAGCCAGCAAATATAAAAATTGTGTGATATGCTGTTTAAAGTGTTACAATAGCCCCAGGTCATGATTATTTTTAAGACTGCAACTTTATTGATGCTTTGTCAAGCTAAAGAAAATGCCTGCATATATATATTTGTATAAGCAGGATTTTTCATGCGCAATATTTTGATAACTTACATTTGATAAAAAAACAAATTTAAGTGTCTCCAAAGACTTCCACCAACTTTCAAACAATGCATGCCACTATAATTTATTTATAAAGCCCACATTGTCAAGTCATGAACCGACTGATCCAAACTGAACTGAGATCATTATGTAGAATCATTCCAATTCACTTGGCTAGTCAGCACTCTTTCCTTTGGCATATAGCCTTGAGCAGTTATCCAGAAATGGAAATTTCACTAAAATGGATTACTCAGTACAAAATTTAGCAGAAATTGCACCAACCCCCTCATCCCAATAATTATCAGGGTTAACTTCTAGCAGTGTATGATTATATCTGCCCACCCAAGACATCAAAAAATTCTGTCCTTTAAAGGTCCAAATCAAATTCGGCGATACTTTGCTAAAAAAAGAAAATTATGTATTAGAACACTGTTAAAGGTGTCGCTGTACACATGAATACTAATAAGTCATTGAGGGCTAGCTGTACAATTAATGTAAGGGCCGATGTATTAGAACACTGTTAAAGGTGTCGCTGTACACATGAATACTAAGACATTGAGGACTAGCTGTACAATTAATGTAAGGGCCAATGTATTAGAACACTGTTAAAGGTGTCGCTGTACACATGAATACTAAGACATTGAGGACTAGCTGTACAATTAATGTAAGGGCCGATGTATTAGAACACTGTTAAAGGTGTCGCTGTACACATGAATACTAATAAGTCACTGAGGGTTAGTTGTACAATTAATGTAAGGGCCGATGTATTAGAACACTGTTAAAGGTGTCGCTGTACACATGAATACTAAGACATTGAGGACTAGCTGTACAATTAATGTAAGGGCCAATGTATTATAACACTGTTAAAGGTGTCGCTGTACACATGAATACTAATAAGTCAATGAGGGTTAGTTGTACAATTAATGTAAGGGCCAATGTATTATAACACTGTTAAAGGTATCGCTGTATACATGAATACTAATAAGTCATTGAGGGTTAGCTGTACAATTAATGTAAGGGCCAATGTATTAGAACACTGTTAAAGGTGTCGCTGTACACATGAATACTATGACATTGAGGACTAGCTGTACAATTAATGTAAGGGCCGATGTATTAGAGAACTGTTAAAGGTGTTGCTGTACACATGAATACTAATAAGTCACTGAGGGTTAATTGTACAATTAATGTAAGGGCCATTGTATTAGAACACTGTTAAAGGTGTCACTGTACACATGAATACTATGACACTGAGGACTAGCTGTACAATTAATGTAAGGGCCAATGTATTAGAACACTTAAAGGTGTCACTGTATACATGAAGACTAATAAGTCACTGCGGGTTAGTTGTACAATTAATGTAAGGGCCGATGTATTAGAACACTGTTAAAGGTGTCACTGTACACATGAATACTAAGACATTGAGGGTTAGTTGTATAATTAATGTAAGGGCCAATGTATTAGAACGCTGTTAAAGGTGTTGCTGTACACATGAATACTATGACGTTGAGGACTAGCTGTACAATTAATGTAAGGGCTGATGTATTAGAACACTTAAAGGTGTCACTGTACACATGATTACTAAGACACTGAGGGTTAGCTGTACAATTAATGTAAGGATCGATGAATTAGAATGCTGTTAAAGGTGTGAATGTACACATGAATGCTAATAAGTCATTGAGGGTTAGTTGTACAATTAATGTAAGGGCCGATGTATTAGAACACTGTTAAAGGTGTCAATGTACACATGAATACTAATAAGTCAATGAGGGTTAACTGTATAATTAATGTAAGGGCCGATGTATTAGAACACTGTTAAAGGTGTCGGTGTACACATGAATACTATGACGTTGAGGACTAGCTGTACAATTAATGTAAGGGCTGATGTATTAGAACACTTAAAGGTGTCACTGTACACATGATTACTAAGACACTGAGGGTTAGCTGTACAATTAATGTAAGGATCGATGAATTAGAATGCTGTTAAAGGTGTGAATGTACACATGAATGCTAATAAGTCATTGAGGGTCAGTTGTACAATTAATGTAAGGGCCGATGTATTAGAACACTGTTAAAGGTGTCAATGTACACATGAATACTAATAAGTCAATGAGGGTTAACTGTATAATTAATGTAAGGGCCGATGTATTAGAACACTGTTAAAGGTGTCGGTGTACACATGAATACTATGACGTTGAGGACTAGCTGTACAATTAATGTAAGGGCTGATGTATTAGAACACTTAAAGGTGTCACTGTACACATGATTACTAAGACACTGAGGGTTAGCTGTACAATTAATGTAAGGATCGATGAATTAGAATGCTGTTAAAGGTGTGAATGTACACATGAATGCTAATAAGTCATTGAGGGTTAGTTGTACAATTAATGTAAGGGCCGATGTATTAGAACACTGTTAAAGGTGTCACTGTACACACAAATACTAAGACATTGAGGACTAGTTGAACAATGTAAGGGCTGATGTATTACAACAATGTTTAAGGTGTCACTGTAGAAACAAATACCAGAAAGTCTGTGAGGGCTAGCTGTACAATTAATGTAAGGGCTTGTGTATTGGAATACTGTTATATGCGTTGTCTTATTTTGACTCATTTAAGAAGTAAGCTTGTGTCTGGTACCTATGTGATTTTTCAGTAACACAGAAGTAGTGTAGTGGAGAAGGGTACTGCATTTCAATACAATAATGACAGGGTCAAGCAACAGACTTGTCCCAAGGATTAATGATTTGAAACAAATGATGGGTATTTAACTAAACTAATTTAACTAAAAATACCATTTGATCTTAAGTTTCAACTGAAAGTCTCAAATTCTTCATGTCAATTTACTTTCTTTGCTATGCTATGACTACCTACCTCTCAGCACTGTCTTTTCTGCTGCTAGTGTGCTTGTTCTCACAGGTACTGGAGGCTTCTCTTTTACTGGAGAAGCTTCATCTTCTTCATCCGTCATCCATTTAGTGTCACTGTCCCGCATCGGGACAAATGCCTGGTCCTAGAACAATGATAATTTTTTTTTAAGATTCCCTCAAATATTTTCACAATTATTAAGTATGAATGAATTATGACTTAAATTTTTTAACATACCTACGTAACTGTAATTCTTTGATATAAATATTTACAAATCAAAGGTATTTGGTATCCACCTTAATATTAACTTATTAACTGTCTGAATACAAATTGTCTCAAAAAAGAACCAGATCATTTCTTTAGTGTTATACATTTTTCAGTTTATTTTTTTAGTGTCATACATTTGTTCAAAAGGAATCAGCTCAATTTTTAAGTTTCACATCTTGGTCTCCTCATCAGTACAGTATATATTCACTTACAAGTCGCCTTGTCTATAAATTGATCCACCTTTTGGGTACTACAAAAAGCCAATTTAACCCTCAAATAAGTTGCCATATATTTTTAGAGTCAGACCCATCTGAAGGAGTAATTTGTCTTCAGTGAGTGAGTTGCACTTTGGAAAAATAAACAAACCCAACTGCACAGACATATTAAATGACAAAACCAGTGTAAAATACAATTATATTATCAAGCAGAATATGACAACTTACAATTTGTTCTAATTAAATCCTCTAAAATGCATAATGCTTGACATTTTAAATCCATTATATGACAAATCCATGAATTCAATTATAGGTCAGACATCAGTATAAAAATAGTTCTGAATCATCTTATTCACAATATCCCATAAATTCCACATGTCTTACAGATAAATAATGAAAGTCCATATTGTTTAATTCACAGCATTCTATAACCGCTCCGGTAACCTAGTGGTTAGAACATCCGCCTCAGATGCGGGAGATCGATCCCCAGTCGAGGCCTACAAAGTCTTACAAAAATGGTACTAACAGCTGCCTCACTTGGTACTCAGCATTAAGAGGTTAGTGTTAGGACTGGTTGGCCTGGTGTCAGGATAATGCGACTGGGTGGGACATCATGCTACATGTCTGCGGCATGAAGCCCCAGTGCTAGACATCACTTTAAACTACCACACTGCAGACATCATAGCAATATGACTGAAATTTTTTTAATGCTATGTTAAAAATCCAAATCACACACACAGTATTCTATGAATGTCACTATCCAATGTCATCTGTTACAAAATCAAAGAATAATCCACATTGTCAGATCAAGTTCTGAAATCCTGTTGCCATCTAGTTATCGTAATTATCATCCAAATCTGCTTCCTCTGCTTCAGTCATATGTGGGTACTTATGTAAAGACTGAGCTTAGTAACATTTTGATCGTAGTTTTAAATCAATTAAAGGCTGTAAATGAACATTTGTTAATTGTGTGGCCAGATCACAAGAAGTTCAATTAACCACCTTCTGTTACTTGTCACTCATGGATCGATCAAAGGGTTGTCACGTGAAAACAATGAGGGTGCAGACTTTAATATCTGAGGGATTAAGGTAAAAGTTTTCACTGGAACATGTGGAACTCTTCTTTGCTCTGAGAAAGTACAGGTGCTATATTCACAGCTTGATCAAAAGGAATGTCAACTTAAAAACTAATTAAGTGCTGCCTGTACAAGCCAAGAGTCTTATCAGGCCATGCGGACTGGCAAAAAAGTTGGGAACAAAATACAACTTATAGAAGAGGAAAATACAACTTAAATCAAAATTTTTTATGGAATCAAAACAGTGTTTATACAGCAAAGCACAAACATTAATAATAATACAGGTTGCAAGGACATGCAGGAAAATGGAAGCAATACACTTGAAATGTTTTCTGGTTAACAGACATTTCCACATCACCTGGACAGATGAAGAACTGCCCCATTTGTTTATATATATATATATATATATATATATATATATATATATATATATATATATACACACACACACACATCTTTGCTATTTTCATGGACAGATGAAAAACTGGCCCTTTTCTTTTATATATACTAACCTCTTTGCTCTTCTCATGGTGTGGGATGATGTGGCCATCTATGCTTCCCTTGGCCTTTACAAACTTTGGATGCCTGGCCTTGAGCTCTTTTGGATGTGGAGTGTCATGACGAATAAATGTCTGAAAAGCATCGAGTTAAATGTATTAGTGTAAACATTTCACAGATTCATGACAGACAGCAAACTCAGATTAGGACATGTAAGATACAACTTTTTAAAATAAAAGAAAATGAGGTTACAAACATTTAGGAGATAATAAAAGACACAGTCACATTTATGTGATCTAAGTAATGAAGATACAAATTTATGAGTTCCCTTAGAATTGAAAGAGATGCTAAAATGCCAAGTCAAACGTGTGTGATTCCATCAGAACTGAAGTACATCTGAGGTATAGCCACAAAATAGAACAATTTTTTAAATAAATTTACACAATTGTGAAACTTTGTACTGACACACAAACTAAGGTGTTTTGTTAAGTCAAAATATCAAATAAACAAAGAGACTCCAATTTTGAAAAGCAAGCATTTTATTCAACTAGAAAGTAAAAGAACATTAACATTCTATTTAGTCAAAAAAAGAAATATTAATACCGAGTTCAGTTTTTAAAATATTTACAACAAGTTAAAGCTAAAAAACTAACACCAAGTAAAATCTAAAAAAAACAGAGGTATAGACACAAACATGGATGCCAAGCATTCACCGTTTCAAGCTATGACCCAGGCAGGCCTAAGAAAATTGTTTGTGAAATTCCACCTCGAACACGTTCCCCAAATTACTGACAGCCTATTTATACCTATCAAGATCAACTTTCTCTTTTTCTTTTCTTGCTTTAAACCATATGACTTTGATAAAAGATCTTAACTTGGAAATTGTAAAATCCTAAAAATGCTACAATTAAACAGAACTCTTGGAAACTGTACAACCCTATACAGGCTATGGTTATACAGAACTATTGAAAACTGTACAACCCTGAAAATGCCACAATTATACATAAGTCTTTGAAATTGTACAACCCTGAAAATAATACATTTATACAGAACTCTTGGAAACTGTACAACCCTGAAAATGCCACAATTATACATAAGTCTTTGAAATTGTACAACACTGAAAATACTACATTTATAAAGAACTCTTGGAAACTGTACAACCCTGAAAATGCCACAATTATACATAAGTCTTAGAAATTGTACAACCCTGAAAATACTACAATTATACAGAACTCTTGCAAACTGTACAACCCTGAAATTGTCACAATTATACATAAGTCTTGGAAATTGTACAACCCTGAAAATACTACAATTATACAGAACTCTTGCAAACTGTACAACCCTGAAATTGTCACAATTATACATAAGTCTTGGAAATTGCACAACCCTGAAAATACTACAATTATACAGAACTCTTGGAAATTGTACAACCCTGAAAATACTACAATTATACCGAATTCTTGGAAACTGTACAACCCTATACAGGCTATGGTTATACAGAACTCTTGTAAATTGTACAACCCTGGAAATGCTACAATTATAAAGAACTCCTGGAAACTGTACAACCCTATAAAGGCAACAGTTATCAGAACTCTTGTAAATTTAACAACCCTATCAAGGTTTTAATTATACTGAAAAACATTTGAAACTTTAACCCTATCAGGTTAGTTACACAGAACTCCTGGAGATTTAACCACCCTATCAAGGCTACAGTTATGCAGATCTCTTACCAATTCGGAAGACATTATGACTATAACCAGAATTAATGAGCTAACTAAAATGACATTAACAATGTAGAACGCTACAAATCACCTGAGCTAACTAAAATGACAGTAACAATGTAGAACACTACAAATCACCTGTGGACCCAGCTATGATATTCAATCAAAACAGGACTGACACAAATGTTAACAACAAACTTCATAACCAAGTCATATCTGCCTCCATTCCTGATGGAAAAGTGATAAATATTTCTCACCTATCCTTTGCAAGTGAGATAAAACTTAGTGTTAGTCATCTTTATTAGCTTTGGAGCAAACAAACACTAGACAAAATCTAGTCTTATCAACTCTGAAGGCAAGACAAAACCAAAATCAAGTTTTATCAGCTTTACAGTGAGACAAATCCTAAAGTCTTATTAGCAGTAAGTCTCATACTGGGTGAGAGCATATGTAGTTGAAGATAACTAGTGAAATATATGCAATACAGCAGCAAGTGTACATGTCTCTCGTTACCTTATCTTCATCATCTTCATCAGATTCCCCTTCCACTTCTTCAAACCTGATGACACTGTCACGAGGCTTTTCCAGTTTTTCCGACCAGCTAGATCGACTATCTTCAGTTGCAGTGCTGCCTCGAAGAAGATTTTCTGAAACAGATTTAAAGATTACACTATATATATATATATATATATATATATATATATATATATATATATATATATATATACACACACACACACACATATATATGTGCACCCACACATACATATATACAATTTGCACCTCTTAATTTACAACAAACATCACTCACAATTCAGACACTTATAACTGAAAGCAGAAACTAAAACCTGAAATAAATCATTCATCATCAATGTACCCATACAATTACCCACTCAGCCATATACTATTTCCAATGGTGCGTATTCTCTCTCTCTCTCTCTCTCTGAAACATATTTAAATTCTGATGGAAAAATACTATACTTAAACAGTGAGCATACTTATAATAAAATGCATAGAACACTATGCCAGGTAAACATCCTACCCATACTTTCTGTGTGAAAGTTCTGCTGTGGTAAGAGGAAGCATGTAAGAACTTTCTGGCCTGTCCTCTCATCAAAGTCTGTCTGAAATTTGAGCATTGGCTGCGCCTGGTTCTCGGACAGCCACAGTGCCTTCAGGTTCAAATTTGTAACTGTGATGGGGAGGTATTCCAGCCTAGAAAATAAACAGTACAACATCATACAAACTGTCTTAACATTTTGTTACATATTGTTTTTCGATCATAAATATTTAGCAGAAAAATGCCTACCACTGTACTTGGAGACTATGGGCTACCATACAATAATATGAATTGTTTTATATTTTTGGGAAAATGTACCTACAAAAATACTTTACAAAGAATAATAATTATAAAAAAATACCATATAATAAGGTAAATGTATAGCCCTTAAGTTAACATTTTCAATTCAGGTGTCTTCTTTAACTTTTCTTGGTTAATGAATTTAACATAGGCAAGCAGGTTCTTTTCTTGCAGGCTTCCAAGTTTTAAATTTGTTGGACACTGCACTTGTGCACAGTGTCAAATATAGTATGAACCTGGTGATACAAAATATCGCAAAAATATTTCATTTTAAGACTATGAATAAAAGATGATACTGACATAACATCTGAAACATGTTCTTTGAAACTGTTATTGTCATCAAGTTAATATTAGCAACCTTTTCTCACAACTTTACAACTGACAAGAGCCAAATCTCAATAAATGTTAATGGAACATTACATAATGGTTGACTATTCATCATACAGAAGCCCTCATTACTTTACTGTTAATGAATAAGCCCTTCGTTGACAATGATCACAAACAGAACTTGGCTAAATACTACAAGGTAACAGGCTGGACAAGTATGGTTTAAAAACTTCACGCATTTAAGAAATGTTACTAAGTGCACATTAGTATCCTATTGAAAACAAAAACACAGGCACTGTAACCTTGGATATGGTGTGTATAATCTGATACAATATTTGAATGCACTGCCACATTATGGACTAACAAGCAAAATGGATGAGGGTGCAGTATGATACCATTATGTTTTCAGGTGAAACTACAAATTGCTCAAAGTGCATCGAGTCTGGCCTGTCGATCATGAGTGCCAGCAAGTGTGCCATAGGCTTGAAAATCATGTCAGAAACTGCCTGAGATGAAGCATTTCCATTACCCTCCAACACCCCAAGAAGCATTTCCATTACCCTACACAACCATGAAGCATTTCCATTACCCTCCACCAACATGAAGCATTTCCATTACCCTCCAACACCATTAAGCATTTCCATTACCTTCCACAACCATGAAGCATTTCCATTACCTTCCACAACCATGAAGCATTTCCATTACCCTCCACCACCATGAAGCATTTCCATTACCCTCCACCCCCAAGAAGTATTTCCATTACCCTCCACCACAATGAAGCATTTCTATTACCCTCCATGACCATGAAGCATTTCCATTACCCTCCACCACCAAGAAGCATTTCCATTACCCTCCACCACCATATCATAGTTCCCGTTTTAAGTATGGGTCTGCAAATGAATTCTTTCTTACAAATTTTACAACCAAGTAATCTTTTACTTATCAGATATTAAATAAAAGCACTCAAATTTACCAAATATTGGCACATTTAAGAGTGGTATTGGGGTGGGGTGTTCATGTGGTCATGGTCCTGTTGTTTAATGGAGGGGATGGGGATGAAAAATCTACTTGATCTATTTTGTAAATCAGTCTATACAGCTGCAAATAATGCTGCATGAAGGTACTATGTTTCATTCTTGAACAATTCATCCAAATCTCCATGTATCTTGATCAGTCATACAACTGTAATGTTATTATGGTTTACTCTAATCAATGCACTCACATGATGAATACCTAGTCACATTTCACTTACCTGTTTCCTGACACATCTAACACATGGAGTTCTTTCAGATTTCCCAGTTCCTGAGGTAACCTGAGCAATTTATTGTCCCTCATGCTAAGGATGTCAAGCCTCTGACATTTTCCAATCTGATGCAGAACGAAGAAAACTATTTATTCATGTCAGCAAGAAAAAAATAGAATATATTGTCTGTTTATATGCAGACAATAAAAATATGCACATATGAGCCCACGTGTACTTTTGAAATCAAAATATGTGCATATACTTGTGTACAAGAAAAACGGTCTTAAAGATAAAATTCAGTCTGTTGTTTGTAAAATATGAGCACAACCAAGTATTTATTTAAATACTTTATTCTGTAATGGATTCTTCCATCTTGCCATGTTAACTTTCATTGATCAATCATCTCTATTAAATATGCTGTCAAATTTAAATGATAAATGCAGTAGTGTATTTACAGTACTATTCTACAGCATGCATTGTAAATAGTAATTAATGGCATAACAGAAATTTACTTCATGCTTTGATTATTTAAGGTGAATAATTGTCACAAACTGAGTGACATGTTACTGGTAATATCTTTTGTGATAGTAAATGAGCATAAATGCCTGCAAATCATCAAATACATTACTGTTATCCTATTCTGACATGCTTTGGAAAATATTTCCAAAACCAGAGACCTGTTCATGGAAAACAGAGACACCAACACAGTGCCAGAAATGGCAAATGCACAACTTGACAAACTTGTGGAGATATGTACAAATGGATGAAAAATGGTAACACTTAGTTTTTCCACTGTCATGACAAGGAATAAAACAAGACTAATTTGGAATGGCATCAGAACCAAAATTTTCCAAAAATTTATCATTTTACTGTTGCAAATTTTAGCATTCAGCAGTGAAAAAGCATGTTAAATTTACAGAAAGTATTAGTGCACAATCTTCTTACCTCAACTGGAATGTCTGTTAACCTATTCCTGTCTACATTGAAATTTGTCATCTTCTTTAGCTTTCCAATGGTGATTGGAAGCTCCTGTGATAAGAAAATAGTCCTGGATAGTATGTGATTGGAATTACAATTAAAAACATGCAATGAGAACAAACCATCACAATTTTCCAATAATTTCATATATTAATTTCCTGAAATAGAAAAACAATGTACTCACTGCACAATTTGGACCTAAAGAAATGCCCACCATAAGGGGTTGTGACCTATTTCAAGCATGATGTACATGTCCCGGGCTTGATACTAACAGTTGCCATGTTGCATGAGCAACTGAAACTAATGTCAGAACAAATGAAAGCTAAAGAACTTGTCAGACTGATTAAGCTAAAGCAATAGACATGGTCAAAAAATTCCGACTAAAAACAAAACAAGTACATTTTCATTCCATACCATTTTGTCCATGTGCAATTGATAAAATTTAAAAGACTTCTGCTAAAATATTGCACTCAAAACGTAAATACAAGCCACCAAGTACGTGATATGGGATTTTCATGAAGTAATCCAAAATTGCATGTTCTTTTAAAATACCTCATATGAAGTGGTGAACGGCACAGTCTTTCCCTCCACCGCAGTTTTGAAATAAAATACAAGTCACTACCTTCAGTGCATTAACACATAACAGAGTCAGTACTTCAAAAGAAGGTCCTAAACATCTTCATTTCAAGGAGGATAAAGATGGAGTTTCACATGAGCGGAATGAGAGCTAACCTCAAAATAACAAATGCAAACACTGTCCTTAAGTTTGATTTACAACAGTAGACCATTTAAATCTGATATTTCAGAATAGGTTTACAGTACAAACAACCAGATTTTCCTGTACAGATAGCTTAATTATCCTACACCAGCCCCCAAGGGCTACATGATACAGATTGGTTCTCCTGTACGTCATTAGAAGTAATTAAAATTGGCTGTAGTCACAGTAGTACAGTGGTTTGCATACCATGATATTGCCAAAACAGAATGTGGAATATAGGAGACTTATTTTGGATGAGGATTACTAACTGGTCTGAAAAGTAATTAATAACTATAGATTATACTAATCTGATTTAATATGATTTATTATTTTAATGATATTCTGGTTATAAAACAAGATTTATATCTTCACGCAATCATCCATTCTGTTCCCAATTACAATACTTTTGATCTTATACAATTTTATTTCTCTTCTGAAGTGTACCATTATGTGATCTTACCATATCTAACCATATTCTCTTGTTTTTTTAAGCATCACCTTTTGACAAATTCAAAAAATATATTTGTTCAATCATGTATGAATAAGCCACTATTTGTGTATGTTTTCACCAAATTTTATTGAAGACAGTCCAGGCTAGTTATGAACTGGTCAAGGAAATAAAACCTCCCGATTGGGCAAGTTCCTCAAAATTTATGTAGAGTCCCAAACTCTGGCTCCCCTCTGCCCTAATGAAAATGTCTGCATACTTTTAAAACCCGACTTTCATCATTTCAAACTGTCATACATATATCAACATACACAACAGGATCTTTAGGATAATCAAGAATAATCCATTCATCTGAGGTAACAGCAACATACACAGCCACATTAAAACTGAAATTTTTAATATTAATTTCTTGGCAAAGGAATGAAAAGAAATCTCAAACTTTTGTTCCCTTTACCATGTTCTTATGTCAGGCATATTTCAAATTTTACATACTTACAGTTAACAAATTTTCTGTTAGAATAAGCTCTTCTAAGTTTTCACAACTGAAAAAAAAAACAACAAAATGGCTTTATACACAAGAAAAGATGGTTCACAAAAGTTTACTGTGTTCATAACATTGACACTACTTATCTGCGCTCTAGTGCTAGAGGAGACCATAAATACACACTGACCTTCAACAAGAGTTCCTCAAAGAATCTGTATTAGCCAATCTTTTTATATAAAGGAATACAAGACAAGACACAGGGCCCAGCAAAACCACTCATTCTCTAGTTCTGACTTGGTAAATAGTGGCCGGCCAAGTACAACTTTACCACTTACTCATCCCTGGGCCAGGTACATGCATATTTGCACCCTGAGGAGAAATCTGAGTGCATTTGCTAGGCTTTACAAGCACCCAAATTTAACACTGATTAATATTTGGCATGCATCAGTTATAAATAACCTATCCCTAATTAGCATACCTGTCAGTGTAGAATATGTTGCAGAGGAATCAATCTCATTTTTTTTTTACACAGGTACCATATGTAAGCTTGATAATAAAATGGGTAAATATTATGAATATATTATGCTGTTGTTTAATGCTTAGCCATCAATTTCTTAATGGTGTTAACATTTTACAGTGACTCTTAATGGTGTTAACATTTTACAGTGACTTTTAACAATGTTAACATTTTACAGTGACTTTTAATGGTGTTAACATTTTACAGTGACTCTTAATGGTGTTAACATTTTACAATGACTCTTAATGGTGTTAACATTTTACAGTGACTCTTAATGGTGTTAACATTTTACAGTGACTTTTAATGGTGTTAACATTTTACAGTGACTCTTAATGGTGTTAACATTTTACAGTGACTCTTAATGGTGTTAACATTTTACAGTGACTCTTTTCAGCAATTTTGGCATCATTTTTATGTGGAGAAAGTTTCCCTTGCAATGAGCTATAACAAATCTTTACAAGTCTGAGAAAATAAGATACAGAATGTTACATGTTTTAGTCTGGTTAGGCAATGTTAGAGTTGTCACAGGTGTTACAGTTGTCACAGGTGTTACAGTTGTCACAGGTCACTGATATTTTCAAGACTGAAGCTTTATTGATACCTTGTCATGCCAAAGTAAAGATGCTGGCAGATATTGATATAAGTGTACTATTACTTTTCACAAGAAAGATGTTACTCATTTACATTCAAAATGAGTATTTTCATTTTCCCAGCTGATTCCCACAAGTGTTTGTGCAATGCAGCTGTTGCAAATAATGTCAAGACACATTAGTAATGACAGGCTCCAAATCTTTTGGCCAATTTTCCATTTTTTATCCTGCCTGTGTGTAGCTCTCTCGAGTAGAGAGCTGTGGGAATGTTGTTGAAAATAGAGAATTTTTAAAGTTTCCTTTTAAATGCAACTTACAGACATCTATCATGTGAAAAGTAATTACTTGCTTGTACAAATATCTGCTTTTTTTCTTTACCTTGGTGTGACAATGTAATAATAACAATGCAGTTTTGAAAATACTGGTCATTTTGGACAAGTATAACACTGTCTCACCAGATTAAAATCATAAAACATTTACGTTTTCGCTCTCTTCCCTTCTCACATATCTAATTCTTAAAGATGTGTGACAGAGTGCTTAAAAAAAGGAAAGTTATGGCACCTAGATTAATCTTACATTTCGCTGTAAATTCAAATACCACTAAGAAATCAATGGCTATATATGCAAAAGCATATTCTTGAGTTACAAACCTTGTCTCTTACTAATGTTCGTCAATGAAGCCATGTATTAGAACATATTATTTTCATGATTTTTACCCATTTTAGTATCAAGCCTGCATCGGGTACCTGTGGTTCTTCAGTAAAAGTGTAAGCAGTGTAGTTCAGAAATATTTTGTGCTGGGATGAGTACAGGGAGGAGTAACTCATGCAGCTCATTAATCCCAGGGGGTTTGGAAATTTTTTGGTTAAGCCCTGATTTTTGTTGTTGTTGTAGGGTTTAACGCCATTTTTCAGCACACGATAGGCTATACATGGCGGCCAGTATTAATGGTGGAGGAAGAACCCGGGAAAGAACCACCGACCCATGAGAAGCTACTGGCAAGCTTTCTCACATACCCACATCAGCCGAATCCGAGACTCGAACTGACGCAGACATAGGTGAGATGGCAGTGATCCGTAACGGAGAGCGCTTTAGACCACTCAGGGCCCCGTTAAGCCCTGAAGACCCTACTTTCTTATAATCAGCCAAGTATTGAAAACATCTCTGATATTCATGAGTGATACGATTTTAAACTAACCACTGTGGTAGACATAATGGATGTAAAATCGGCTATCATTTTGAACAAGCTTGATACAATTATAAGAATTTTGGCGAGAAAAAAACACATGATATGATCTTTATTTCAGGGGACAAGATTTTCAATAAGTTCATTGCGGCAGGCATATATGAGGTCAGAACAACAGCATTTTAAAATCAAGCCCAACCAGATATCATAATTAGTCTTTAAGTGAAACCCTACATTGATATGACTTTCCATTTAGGAGTAGCAATATTAAGACCACCATGTTGGCCATACTGGATGTCAGATCTGAACCATTTTCATTTAGTGCAAACCAGAAACCATATGAATTTTAGTGAAAACCCATGCTGATATGACCTTCTGATCTGGGGTCACCGTAATAGCAGTAACAAGATTTCCAAGTTGGCCATTGTCGTGGCCAAATTGCAAGTCAGATCGGTACCATTTTCATTTAGGACCAACTAAACATAATAAGAAATCTTATGTCAATATAACTTCGGTTTCTAAAGCAGTAGCAATAACGAGATTTTCAATACTGAAGCCATGACATCCAAACTAAATGTCAGATTGGTACCATCTTCATAACCACCAACTTAAAATCATAGTCTTTTAATGGTACCATGTTGATATGCCCATTCACTCTGGAGGGGTAACAAAAATTATTTTCAAGATGGTCACTGTGGCTGCCATTTTGGATGACAAAGCCAAACCATTTTCATTCAGGAACAAGTAGATATCATAAAAACTGATTTAGTTAAAACTCCCTATTGATGTGACCATCCATTCAGGGGTAGTTATAACAAAATTTTATTTGATTTCTGATCAGCACAATTTTCATTTAGGATCTAACAGGTCTTAGAATGAATGAATGTGTGTATAAAGTTTTACACCAATCTGTTAAGTAGTTTTGGAAGAGTAGTTATAACTAACTTGTGCAAAAAGGAAGATGTACATGGAACAATTTTTGAGGTTGCGACAAACAAACACCGATATTTTTGTAGAAACAATATGACTCAATCCCCAAAACACACAATTAAGTACTGAGAAAATTCCAAGATGCCATGACTCATAAACTACAACAAATGATACTCTCGAAATAAAATGAATTCAGTGTTTGCCAAAAAAAAATTCTTAACGGATTTTAAAAACAGAAATAGGAAATGCATGTTCCGCCCTTCAAATCTTTTTACACAATTAGTTGAAAATTGAAATGCGTAAAACCAGTGTATCCCCTAGGAGTGCAAAAATGAGAGTCAAAAATCTCCTTGGTGTCAAAACTGGGGGTCAGACTGAGTAAAAAACATACTTTGGTATCAGAACTGGGGGTCAAATTAAAAATGGGGGTCTCTGAAGCGCAGATGAGGGTAAAGGGAAACACTAAAACCATACCTGGAAGTGCTCTAATGAAAAGTTTCAATATTCTAGCTTATTTTAATTAATTATAATTAAACATTTTATTACTAAGTCAAGACTGCGATAAAATGTGACCTTCCTTACAAGTTCAAATGGTTAAGTAAGCATGTCACAGAATAATTTGTCTTACCTTTATACACAGAATAATTTGTCTTACCTTTATACACAGAATAATTTGTCTTACCTTTATAGACAGAATAATTTGTCTTACCTTTATACACAGAATAATCTGTCTTACCTTTATACACAGAATAATTTGTCTTACCTTTATACACAGAATAATTTGTCTTACCTTTATAGACAGAATAATTTGTCTTACCTTTATACACAGAATAATGTCTTACCTTTATACACAGAATAATTTGTCTTACCTTTATACACAGAATAATTTGTCTTACCTTTATAGCTTCATACAAAGTATTAGAAAATCCACCATGAGATTGTGGAGATGTTGGCAAATGAAAACAGAAACCTAAATGTAAATAATCCAACACTGAACCAGGCATCAAAAGTGCAATGTAGGTTATGGAATGAATCCTTTTTATTCATAATCATTCTATGCTGAGATTATAACAAGATATTTAGGAAAGCTATCATAATTGAAAGAAGCATACTAAGGTACACTTCATCTAATTTCAATAAGATTTGTATTACTAAAGCCAAAATATCATATAAACAAAGAAACTAACCTTCCTATATGAGGTGTAAGGGTCATCAATCTGTTTTGATCCACTTTTATGATTGACAGTTTCTTCAGCTGACCTGGAAAGAAAATATGATGGTTATTTATTAATGTCTTTGTTAAATGCTTTCTAACACTTCAACCATTAACAAACTATCCCTTCCACAACTGCATTATGGTGCAACTTTTTTCAAACTTATAGGGAACTAAAACAAAGTGGCATGAGTTGCCTGTACAAACCCAACAGTGTGAATACTAAAGAGGACCAATGCTGGAAAGCTTTTCTATACACAAAAACTTAAATACATGGGTGGATGGGAAGATGTGTTCAGACAGGACATATAGAAGAATAAAAAATGAGTTGATGCATTTATTGATATTAAAGACATCTTGTACAAATTTCCCTTGATACAATGTAAGCAGCTAGAGATCCATCATGTACCAAGCCAAGAATATCAGTTCCATCTTGTGAAGATCATCCTGTGGTAGCCAAGAACATCAATTCCATCTTGTGAAGATCATCCTGGGATAGCCAAGAGTTCAATCATCCTGGGATAGCCAAGAGTTCCATCATCCTGGGATAGCCAAGAACATCAGTTCCATCTTGTGGAGATCATCCTGTGGTAGCCAAGAACATCAGTTCCATCTTGTGGAGATCATCCTGTGGTAGCCAAGAACATCAATCAGTCCCATCTTGTGGAGATCATCCTGTGGTAGCCAAGAACATCAGTTCCATCTTGTGGAGATCATCCTGTGGTAGCCAAGAACATCAATCAGTTCCATCTTGTGAAGATCATCCTGTGGTAGCCAAGAACATCAATTCCATCTTGTGGATATCATCATGGGATAGCCAAGAGTTCCATCTTGTGGAGAACATCCTGTGGTAGCCAAGAACATCAGTTCCATCTTGTGAAGATCACCATGGGATAGCCAACAACATCAGTTCCATCTTGTGGAGATCATCCTGTGGTAGCCAAGAACATCAATCAGTTCCATCTTGTGGAGATCATCCTGTGGTAGCCAAGAACATCAATCAGTTCCATCTTGTGAAGATCATCCTGTGGTAGCCAAGAACATCAATTCTATCTTGTGGATATCATCATGGGATAGCCAAGAGTTCCATCTTGTGGAGAACATCCTGTGGTAGCCAAGAACATCAGTTCCATCTTGTGGAGATCATCCTGTGGTAGCCAAGAACATCAATCAGTTCCATCTTGTGAAGATCATCCTGTGGTAGCCAAGAACACCAATTCCATCTTGTGGATATCAACATGGGATAGCCAAGAGTTCCATCTTGTGGAGAACATCCTGTGGTAGCCAAGAACATCAGTTCCATCTTGTGAAGATCATCCTGTGGTAGCCAAGAACATCAGTTCCATCTTGTGGAGATCATCCTGTGGTAGCCAAGAACATCAATCAGTCCCATCTTGTGGAGATCATCCTGTGGTAGCCAAGAACATCAATCAGTTCCATCTTGTGGAGATCATCCTGTGGTAGCCAAGAACATCAATCAGTTCCATCTTGTGGAGAACATCCTGTGGTAGCCAAGAACATCAATCAGTTCCATCTTGTGAAGATCATCCTGTGGTAGCCAAGAACATCAATTCCATCTTGTGGATATCATCCTGTGGTAGCCAAGAACATCAATTCCATCTTGTGGAGATCATCCTGTGGTAGCCAAGAACATCAGTTCCATCTTGTGGAGATCATCCTATGGTAGCCAAGAACATCAATCAGTTCCATCTTGTGAAGATCATCCTGTGGTAGCCAAGAACATCAATTCCATCTTGTGGAGAACATCCTGTGGTAGCCAAGAACATCAATTCCATCTTGTGGAGATCATCCTGTGGTAGCCAAGAACATCAGTTCCATCTTGTGGAGATCATCCTGTGGTAGCCAAGAACATCAATCAGTTCCATCTTGTGAAGATCATCCTGTGGTAGCCAAGAACATCAATTCCATCTTGTGGATATCATCATGGGATAGCCAAGAGTTCCATCTTGTGGAGAACATCCTGTGGTAGCCAAGAACATCAGTTCCATCTTGTGGAGATCATCCTGTGGTAGCCAAGAACATCAGTTCCATCTTGTGGAGATCATCCTGTGGTAGCCAAGAACATCAATCAGTTCCATCTTGTGAAGATCATCCTGTGGTAGCCAAGAACATCAATTCCATCTTGTGGATATCATCATGGGATAGCCAAGAGTTCCATCTTGTGGAGAACATCCTGTGGTAGCCAAGAACATCAGTTCCATCTTGTGAAGATCACCATGGGATAGCCAACAACATCAGTTCCATCTTGTGGAGATCATCCTGTGGTAGCCAAGAACATCAATCAGTTCCATCTTGTGGAGATCATCCTGTGGTAGCCAAGAACATCAATCAGTTCCATCTTGTGAAGATCATCCTGTGGTAGCCAAGAACATCAATTCTATCTTGTGGATATCAACATGGGATAGCCAAGAGTTCCATCTTGTGGAGAACATCCTGTGGTAGCCAAGAACATCAGTTCCATCTTGTGGAGATCATCCTGTGGTAGCCAAGAACATCAATCAGTTCCATCTTGTGAAGATCATCCTGTGGTAGCCAAGAACACCAATTCCATCTTGTGGATATCATCATGGGATAGCCAAGAGTTCCATCTTGTGGAGAACATCCTGTGGTAGCCAAGAACATCAGTTCCATCTTGTGAAGATCATCCTGTGGTAGCCAAGAACATCAGTTCCATCTTGTGGAGATCATCCTGTGGTAGCCAAGAACATCAATCAGTTCCATCTTGTGGAGATCATCCTGTGGTAGCCAAGAACATCAGTTCCATCTTGTGGAGATCATCCTGGGGTAGCCAAGAACATCAATCAGTTCTATCTTATGAAGATCATCCTGCGGTAGCCAAGAACATCAGTTCCATCTTGTGGAGGTCATCCCATGGGCTTGGACAAAATAGACTTGCTGATCCCTCTCATGTTATAGAATGCAACTAACAGAACCTGGAACTATGGTGGCAAAGTGCTTGGCCCAAAACCAAAAAGGGTGCTACTTTAAACCCTACCACTGGATTAGTCAGTGCTGGCAATGCATCTTACATCAATTGACTCAGATCTAAATAACCAAACTATAGCTTTGAATTAATTTTTTTAAAAAATAACCCAACCCAGCTTGTGTATTTGTGTGTATGTGTGTGTGGCTAGGGTTTACATCATTTAAACTGCACAAAATAATAATGACAATGCATTTACTCCAAACCTGCACATATTCCAGACAATCTAATGAACAGAAAATTAACTATGCAGGTTCAGTAGCTGATGATAAGATACCAACATCACAGGAACCACACAAACAATTTCCGTCAGTTTTACAAAAAGAAACATGTCATCCTTCTTTGTTTCTTTTAGTACTTACCAATCCCATCAGGCAGTGATTCCAGGTTATTCTGTGATAAACAAAGGTCTGTTAGACTGGATAGACCACCGATCTCTTCTGGCAAAAAATCTAACTGATTCTCTGACACATCCAACTGAGCAAGTTTCTTTAGGTTACCCATCTCCTGAATGAACAGATAAAGAGAAGAGTCATGAATTAAAATATTTTTATGATAAAAGAATTGCAGGTCTTAAAAAAATTATATTTAAAATAATGAAAATACTTAAGCAATAAAACCTAGGTATTGTAAAGAAAAGGGGGCAAAGGAAAAGAAATATTACTTAAGAAAACATAATACATGTTTACAAAAGTTCTGCAAAATGTCTCTTATTTCTTCTTGTATAAATGCTAGATTATTCCAAACTCAAGAACGATTCTCTTGCACCCAAACAAGGTGCTTTTGAGCGGATGGTGTACAATTACTCAAGCTGAATTAAATATTGCTATTCTTAAACTTAATACTAAAACAGTTTATCTAAAGTTTACTCAGTCCCGATCATTAAATGACCTGTACCTTGAATGTCATCCAAAAACTTCCTGATCAAAGTTACTGATCACAGTGGCTAAGTACCAAACTGAGTCAAGAAAAAAAGACCTTTGGGCCTAAGACAATTTGTTTTAAAAGCATTCATTTAAAAAGACCTAATTACAAAATGGTTGATTAAAATCTTGACCACAATGACCTTCAAAATCATATACTAGTGTGTAAAAAAGGACTGCACTGTCTGTCAAATCAACAGGTCTCCTTGTAATGTGACACATCAGTCCAGAATCTGTAATGATACATAAAGGGGCTTGTATCCTTTTTTAAAACTTACTGAATATAGTACAAGAGATGATCAATTTCTATTTCTCCTGTAACCTATTTAAGATTTGAAACCAAATTCTCAAAAATGGCAAGTATTATAATCATTATGTCTTTAATCCACTGACAGACTAGACGAAACTCAGCACAGATGAGAATAGTCACATGACTTCAATAATACCAAACAACGATATTGGAAGTCCAATAGTCATGTGATATCGACAACAAACACCTTTTCAATGTTGTTGTACAAAATTTCAATTATATTAAAAGAAAGTCTACTACCTTTTGTAAAAACCAGAAAGAATATACAATTCTCAACATATTTATTTCAAGAACAACTACAAGAAACTTGGCCAGTCTGATTAGTCAAGCAGAGTAGCCTGGTTCTCTGCTTTGTATGCTCACTGCGTGAGAGTACTCATATCAATGTGATAGTCACGTAATACAACAAAACAACGGAAGTTGATCTCGGAATAAATGTAGAGAATTTTGTGCTCTTTCGCTTATGTATTTTTATTACAATCAGTATACGACTTTCATTTAATATCTTGTCTACAATGTTTGAAAATGACGGCTGTGAGATTATGTGAGCTCGTGCCACTAGCAATAGAAATCGCTAGTACCAGCTCAAATTTCATCAATGCTTTAGTTTTATCGTCTTTCAGCAGATTAAAGACATAACAATTTTAAAACTCGCAATTTCTGAGAAAATAAATAATTTTCATATTGATTTCATGCAGGTATAACTCGATTTAACAACATTTAAGTTTGCAAGCCCATCAGCTAAGCGGCTATGCTTTAACGCCACCATCTTGGCCTCTTGTGGTGCTAGACTGCTGTTCATACCTTCCATGAAAAAATGTAATAGGGATATCGAGCTGTCTGTGAAACAAAATGTCTACCAGACAAATCTAATCCACTGAGCGTTTGGATTGTCTCAACAAATATATATATGGCAAGCAGCCAAATGATCCATATTGCCAACCTACTAATATTCTGGTTAGAACTCAATAAATTGAACTCAAGATCAGTTCAGTTACGACTCAATTATGTAATTGTTTTGGGCATCAAGTTGTGGAGGAAAATTCCCAGGTTTTTCCAGACTGTCATCAATGTTTGCAAAATTCAAGAACTTTTCACAGTCAGGAAAAAAAAATCATTTCTCCTGACTTTTTCCCGATTTCCCAGTAGAATGGGAACCCTGCAGTTCAGTTACTACTCAGTTACATACTTGTCTCTCTCGTCAAGTGGTGACCGAAAATTTGTAGGTTTTTCCCTCTACTTTCATCAATGTTGCAAAAATTCAAGGACTTTTCACAGTTGGGAAAAAAATCTGTTATTTCTCCCAACTTGCCCAGTAGCATGGGAAACCTGTGACAAATACATAACATAAAAGGAAGCCTTGCCTAAAACATGAGTGTGTGTGTGTGAGAGAGAGAGAGAGAGAGAGAGAGAGAGAGGAAGGCAGTTCATTGGTCGCATTTTACCGGCGGAAGAAATGTCAAGTCATTTCCATCCAGCCATAATTCTTGGAGATTTGGCAGTGAACCAATTGTGTCTGGCTGAAAAAGATAGAAATAGCTTGATAAATAATATTTCAAGAACAAAAATAGAAATACACTAGCAAGCACGATATTTCAGCAAATCCCACCACCAACACCAGCACCTCCAAGAAAGCAGCTGGATGAAAGTGTTGATGTTCATGATACAACACATCAGCCTTACCTGAAAATTATGAATTCTTGATTTGCAGGCCGGGGTTGGTGTGGGTGGGAGAACAGGTCCACTTTTACTAAATATTTTTTTCCCCTTTTAAAAAATTCATTAGAATTATAAAAAAATCATTCATCATGCAGACTGATGTAAACTATTTATTCCATATAAAGATTTTGCAATCTTATAGAACCAACTGTAATTCATAATTCCTTAAAACAATAATTTCAACACTTATGCTGAACCTTCCAAACACTTACCCCAAACCTTCCAAACACTTACCCTGAACCTTCCAAACCAGCAGCATGACCGGTTTCATGTAAAAGCAACTTAAGCTGTGACTTTAGATGAGTCACAAGTACAAAGGGAAAGGACTTGTTTATGGTTATATATGGTAAACAAGGTACATACCATGAAAAACTGATCAATACCTTGGGTAAAAAATATGTAGGTCAATGCTTTAAATAGATCAGCTTAGAACTGTGAGGTAGGCAGATTTCTAGATTTTGTGGAAAGTATCAATTATCTAATTGTTCTATCATGCATGATTATCTCTCTCTTGTACATGTTGATCAAGTTTTCTTCCACTTATATAGATGCGTATTTTCCTCACAGTATAGGTAACAATTTGTCGAACAGATGCTTGACTAACTTCATGAAGGGATGGTGCCTTAAAATGTGCATGCTTTATAAAGCTCTGAAAAATTACAGCTACAGATTTCATGACAAGCAATAAACATATGGGAAAAGTAAAATACAGCAAACATTCCACACAAACAAAACTGTGTAGAAGTGTTACAGTAGTTTGGAAAATTCCTGCCTGTTATTTTAGCCATTTTGTCCATAATTTAACATCAACACTTTTGACAAATCTCACAATGTATGGCTGTTACTATTTGATCATGAGGTCCACACAAACTACCATCACAAAATCAAACACACACCTGAATTCATTCAATTCTACAGAATCTTGAATGTGGTGCAATGAAGCATTCTCAGAACTTCAGTGATTGAGCTGAAAAGCCTAATATATACACAGAACTCTAACATGATGAATCTTTGCAGGAAAAGATAGAATGAAAAAGTGACAACTTAAACTGCACAAACTACACTGAAATCATAGCAATAAACATACCTAAAGTTGTGTGTATAGTTGATATGGTTAACTTTTTAAACAGACATCTCTGAAACAGTATGATAAGTATTATTAAAAATTTTTAACACACACACACACACACTCTGCTAAAAATATCTTGACAGAGAACTCAAAATATTAAACATGCTGTGGTCTCGATACTGTACAACTCATCACTGGTCTGGTTTAAGGACATGACCTGAATGTTTATATCTACTAATTTAAGTTCTAAGAATATACATATAAAATATATTCCCAGCTGATATTCTAGCAGTTTTGCTTTTGGCAATATACATGCAGAAGACATTATGCAAACAAACAATTTGGCAACAGTGAGATCTAGTTAGTATGTCTTATATGAAAAGAACAGCAGCATGCCTTGTACATTTGTTAACAGGCAACAGGTAGGTTTATCAATGGCCTCTTCATTTTTAAAATAAAATTTGCCAAAATCCTGAGAAAGATGGTAATCATGGGACTGCTGTGTAAATGTGACATGATGCCATGATACTGACATGATGCCATGATGACACAATGTTGATGTTTAAAGTCTACCTTGAAAATTATAGCATTTAATCTGGCAGCAAAGTGGCTTACCAGGCAGCTAAATTTTTTATTTTACACAAATTAGTGCCTCCATACTATCATTGCTCACTCATGTGGAGCTGAGCTGTATGCAATTACCTCTGAGAGGAAATGACACTGAACCGTGAATGCATTTCACTTATACTGATGGAAGCTTTTCGAAAATGCTAATTTCATTTATACATGCACAAGAATAACACAGAATTACCAAAAAAAACAAAGATCTACTTTTGCTCTGATGTAAACATTTGCATTTTTGACATTTATTCTCATGAAGGGAAAGGTACCAGAAAAGCAATTTTGATTTGCAAATTCAACGTTGTGTCACTTAAGTTTTTTCTTTTAAAACTGAATGGTAGCACACTTTCTATGATTTTTCACCTTCTAGTTAAACAATAAAACATGTATCAGATCTGCCACTCGCTGCTCTAATTTTACCCAATAAAAATAAAATAAAAAAAACATATAGAGAGAGAGAGAGAAAGAGAAAAGAAAGAGAAGGTGAGTAAATACACTTGTAGCCTGTTGCAATGCAAAGAACACACAGACTGAGATGTACAATATGGTGAGGACCATGGGTAAAATGTCCGAGCTACTAAATGGATACAACTTCCCTTTGATATTCTGAGTGTAGGTGACTTAGTTATTCTATATCATACAAAAAATTCATATGATATACCATAACAACCAAGCATGGAGGCCTTAGTTTGTAGTTTAGAAGTCAGTTGGAGTTCATATCCTTCAGTTACTACAGCAAATGAAACTAGCAGTTTACAATCGTCTAAAAATGCACTCACAAAAAAATCACTACATTCAAACAGCTTTAGGTTAATAACTGCCTGAACGAAAAACAGTTCAGATGTCCTGCAAGCCTATCTTCATCTATGGGTTAATTATCTTGATCAATAAGCCAATGACTTTGCAAGTTTCAGTCCAGATACATTTAAGAAAAGTTCAGCCAATAACAAAATTATGCTATATGCCACAGCCAAGAATGAGTTGGGTATGCCAAGCGACCTGTTTTGCTCAAGACAATTTCTGCCTCCAGTATCATAGAAAATTTGACAAATTCCTAGTGTTCTCATATTACACTAAAGATAATTTCCCATTCATATTCAGTGAGGTACAAATCAAACATTGTATAATTAGGATGAAGAATGCATTTTCATGGCTGTATCATATTTCCTGACATAATGCACAAAACAATACAGGATACCAACTATAACTGGAAAATTGATTTCTGTGACTTTTCCTTGCACAATAATTTAAAGACAATATTAATGTTTCCAAGAAAGCCTCTGGAGAAAATGGATCCTAATTGTTTTTCAGGAAATTTAAACATGAATTGATAGAAACTGTTCCTAATTACAAAAAAAGATAACGTTCCTTGCACTTTTCATACCATATTTAAACTACAACAGTAAACTTGGATGAAATATATCTACAAGTGGTTTTTCTCTTAGCCACTTAAATAATCAAAATGGATTTGTGGTTATGCAATTCCAAATAGATTCAGCAAATTTTCATGCCTGCAATTTTGTTAAATAAATTCAGACTTGCCAACTCATCAAGCTCATTGCAGCCCAAATCTCAACAAACTAAACAACAAACTCAATGCAAACTAAAGCCAGGCTTACCAACTAAATCAAGCTCACTGCAGTCCAAATCTCAACAAACTAAAACAACAAACTCAATGCAAACTAAAGCCAGACTTACCAATTAAATCAAGCTCACTGCAGTCCAAATCTCAACAAACTAAAACAACAAACTCAATGCAGCCTAAATCCAGACTTACCAACTAAATCAAGCTCACTGCAGTCCAAATCTCAACAAACTAAAACAACAAACTTAATGCAAACTAAATCCAGACTTACCAACTCATCAAGCTCATTGCAGCCCAAATCCAGGATCTCCAGCTTCACAAGGAAGGACATGGAGGCCGGCAGCTGCCTCAGTAGATTCTCTCGCAACTCCAGTGACACCAAGTTGCTTAAACTAGAAAAAGACAAATGAAAGAGATTTTAAACAAACTTTGATGAAATGTACAAGAAAATTAGGAAATATATGTTTCTGATGGAATGAACCAGAGAATTTCACTTGAGTTATATATTACTTTCATATAACTGCTGTAATATTTTATTTCTTCAGAATAAATTACTTTTGAGACTTTTTATGCTTTAAAAAAAACTTCAGAAAAGAATAATATAGATTTTCAAAATGGAGTCCATTGATTTTCATGGAAATAACTTTCTCTTTCAGCTTTATATGTTTACTATTATTGCCTATTTTCTTGCATCCCAAATATCCTGACTGAAATATTAATTTTCTTTATAACAGAAAAGCATGTGTGAAATCAAGGACATGCAAGGCTTTCTCTTGCCATAATGGACCTGGTATGTATATGATCAAGACGTGCGATTAACTCCAAGCATTCACTCTATCAATGTTGAATGTATTCAGGTGATGTGAAACAATGAATGATCCTAATGATAAGCAATTTTAACGTTGTGGAGCTTTAATGGAAATAGTTTTTGTACAGCATCGTTTTAATTTGTGGTTTTATCAAAACAAAATACATCTTTAACAAAGATTATATGATGGATATTCCATATTCTAGTTACTAAAAACAATATAATCCACACATAACTGGTATGACAGAATCATAAGTCTATTTATAGTATTACAATTTTGGGAATTCTGCACCCTACGCACAAAAGCAAGTTCCAAAGTTTTATAGTAAACGTTTAATTCCTGAACTCTTGATCTACTTTGGAACTTGCTTCTCTATAACGAACCGCATCTATCAAACAAAGCACTGAATTCACTATTCCTTCTGCTTAGTTGCCTTGCTATCTCTGATCACATTTGTGAATGAATAGGATAATTTGAGGTAGTTTAATTGTTACTTACACAATAATATTTATAACAGTGTTTGAGTAGTCAACTGAAATTTGCAGACCTGACAAATAACCAGGACAGCTAGCTCATTTATCTCTTTTATTTTTCTGATTCCCTTTATCTCATACAAGAGACATAATTAACATGACAATACAAAGCAGGTCTGTTTATAACTTAGTGTAAGAATACAACAAATACATTCACCAATTGGAGATCAAAACACATCAGGCCATTAATTATGTTCTCAAAGAAACAGACCCAAACACAGATGAGATGGTTTCAAGACTGAATAAAAGTGGGCATGTTGCATTTATGATGAGGCCAAAACAATGTTTCCTACAGCATTAGTTTTAACATTACGGCAAGCAGGTCATATTTTGTTATTAATTTTTAAACTTTGTATAAATTCAGTGTGATTATTTGTGATTTTTTTAAAACCATGGCAACCATAGAGGGATGGCAATTAGAAATGGAGATGGCTGGCTGACCAGAAAGAGATATTTTCTTTTTGCCTGATTACTCTAAAACCGAAGTAAAATATATGATTAAAACAAATTTCACTCAACAACGCTATTTCAATGCTATTTATTTCTTCAAGTGTTGCCACTGGGCACAGGTGACATTTCCACTTATAGAAATTTTATCAAAGATTTTTATTTACATGGTACTAAGAAGTTTTCTTTTCGTAAAGAAAAAGGACAAAAAAATACATGTATAGAACTTCTGAGAATTTCATGATGTTGATTCAAATTTCTGGACAGTAGCCACCATTTTCGATGATAAAACAAGCAAAACTTGCCATTTTCATGATTTTCTCTACATTATAAAAATATGGATAAATTCTTTTGGCATGTTCTAGAAAAAAAGGGATCCATGTCTGCCCATGCATTATAAGCGGGTTCTTCAATTATCTGAGCTTGAGTTATTCAAAGAGCAGTGTATTCAAATGTAAGAGATTCACCACACTGTACATTTACAATTTCTTGACATGCTTTAAAGTATTCAAATGTAAGGGATTCACCACACTGTACATCTACAATTTCTTGACATGCTTTAAAGTATTCAAATGTAAAGGATTCACCACACTGTACATTTACAATTTCTTGACATGCTTTAAAGTATTCAAATGTAAGAGATTCACCACACCGTACATTTACAATTTCTTGACATGCTTTAAAGTATTCAAATGTAAAGGATTCACCACACTGTACATTTACAATTTCTTGACATGCTTTAAAGTATTCAAATGTAAGAGATTCACCACACTGTACATTTACAATTTCTTGACATGCTTTAAAGTATTCAAATGTAAGAGATTCACCACACTGTACATTTACAATTTCTTGACATGCTTTAAAGTATTCAAATGTAAGAGATTCACCACACCGTACATTTACAATTTCTTGACATGCTTTAAAGTATTCAAATGTAAGAGATTCACCACACTGTACATTTACAATTTCTTGACATGCTTTAAAGTATTCAAACATTAGGGATTCAGCACCCAGTAACATAAAAAAATTATTGTCACACTATACAGTATTCAAATATTAGGGATTCAGCACCGAGTATCATTAGAATGACATATTTTACAGTATTCAGCTGCCTATATTGTGAGGAAATATTAGGGATTTAACACCCAGTAACATCAAAATTTTATTGTCACACCATACAGTATTCAAACATTAGGGATTCAGCACCCAGTAACATCAAAAATTTTTTGTCACACCATACAGTATTCAAATATTAGGGATTCAGCACCCAGTATTTTTAAAATTTCTTGTCACACTATACAGTATTCAAATATTTGGGATTCAGCACCCAGTATCATTAGAATGACATATTTTACAGTATTCAGTTGCCTATATTGTGAGGAAATATTCAGATGTTAGGGATTCTTCCCCCAGTATTGTTAAAGAGAACAGTGTCACACTATACAATATTCAAATGTTAGGGATTCAGTACAAAGGATTATAACAGTGAATTTCTTGACATACTTAACATTATATAGATGTTATGGATTCTGCACCCAGTATTGTTACAGAGAATAGTGTCACACTATACAGTATTCAAATGTTAGCATACTGCCAGCCTTTTTGAGACAAAAAAAAAGGAATTACACAATTGATCCACTGAAAAGATTACATATATCAGTTTTAATCACAAGGTGACTTTTCATTAAAAGAAAAATGTCACTAAAAGAGACTGATTTTATTTAATCTGATCATATTACATTAATGAAGGAACAGCTGTATGTGTGTGTGATTTGGATTTTTAACACAGCTTTAACAATTTTTCAGTCATATCACTACAATGTCTGCAGTGTGACAGTTTATAGTCATGTCTAGCACTGGGGCATCATGCCTCAGTCATGTAGCATGATGTCCCACCCAGTCACATTATCCTGACACCAGGCCGACCAGTCCTAACACTAACCTCTTAATGCTGAGTGCCAAGCGAGGTAGCTGTTAGTACCATTTTTAGAAGTCTTTGGTATGACTCGGCCAGGGATTGAACCCTCAATCCCCCGCATCCAAGGCGGACACTCTAACCACTTGGCCACTGGAGCAGTATGGAACAGCTGTAGCATAATCAAACAATACTGAAGCACAAATAATGAAAATACATAACCATTTACCTACTGATCACATGTATATAAAATAACCAATATTGAAAATTTACCTTACAATAACAAAAGTTTTAGAAGCATTAGGAAAAATAGAAATAAGTTTAAGCATTAAACCACTTGACATAGCTGGAATTATCTTACTGTTATATAATTATCAGCCAGATTGTCTCTAGTTGCAATTTTATATTTATTTAGCAACTCTTGACTAGGCTCCATATCATAACAACAACTATGAGTTATTGTCATCATCATTTTCTAGTTGTGATACTACTTAGTGCATGAGTAGAGAGGCTTGATCTAAATTGTTTTGTTCTTGTTTGCAATGCTAATGATCCTCTCAAAATTGGAGTCGGAACGATATATTGAGAGTAAAGCTTTGCTATCTCACAACAGGAGTTAGAATTATATATTGCCAGTACAGCTTTGCTATCTCACAATTGGAGTTAGAATTATATATTGCCAGTACAGCTTTGCTATCTCACAATTGGAGTTAGAATTATATATTGCCAGTACAGCTTTGCTATCTCACAATTGGAGTTAGAATTATATATTGCCAGTAAAGCTTTGCTATCTCACAACAGGAGTTAGAATTATATATTGCCAGTAAAGCTCTGCTATCTCACAATAGGATTTAGAATTATATATTGCCAATACAGCTTTGCTATCTCACAATTGGAGTCAGAACGATATATTGCCAGTAAAGCTTTGCTATCTCACAACTGGAGTTAGAATGATGTATTGCCAGTACATCTTTGCTATCTCACAACTAGAGTTAGAACAATATCTTGCCAGTACAGCTTTGCTATCTCACAAATGGAGTTAGAATAATGTATTGCCAGTACAGCTTTGCTAACTTTGCCAGAGGAGGATATTTCATCATTGTATCTCGCCGATACTGGGTACAGGTTTACATCTTCATAATAATTACTACCATCTGTGATAATGCTAAATGGACAATTCCCTATACAATCAAATATCTGACTAACACCATTATCTCCCAGAATGTAGATGATGCTAGTTCTTCTGGTTCTGGCAGATCCTTATTTGTTTGCAACCTGGAACCTTTTCGGAAGAGTTTCCTGACATGGTCTGCCATAGATAATGGAAGTCAATGTTCCACAATAAATTCTGCAAACAATATTTCAGCGTTTATTACAGTGTAGTGTGCAAGAGTCATAAAATATGAACTCATTTTACCGCTAGATTCCATAGCTTTTGCCATGGTAATGTGCTTCTTAATAGAAACATGTCTCTTAACATCACTGAGGCCTCCATAACTCACTTTATTTCTTTTCAATTATCATCTTGGCTTTACATTTAGCCAGATCTGGTTGTGCAGATGTCTTTTAGTCATCATCCAACATTCTTTTACTTTTAACTAATGCCACCTCAATGAGTGTGTGATTTGGATTTTTAACGTAGCTTTAACAATATTTCAGTCATATCGCTACAACGTCTGCAGTGTGGCAGTTTATAGTGATGTCGAGCACTGGGGCATCATGCCGCAGACATGTAGCATGATGTCCCACCAAGTCATATTATCCTGACACTAGGCTGACCAGTCCTAACACTAACCTCTTAATGCTGAGCACCATGTGAGGCAGCTGTTAGTACCATTTTTGTAAGTCTTTGGTATGACTTGGCAGGGGATCGAACCATAATCTCCAACATCCGAGGCAAACGCTCTAACCATTAGGCCATCGGAGAAGTCTCAACCTCAATGATATATTCTTACTGGAAGGTCACAATTTTATAAATGGATGGAATTGCTCTCAATGAATTAATGGAAAAAAATATGGCGACAGTACATTTTCACTAAGTTTTGCCCATGCTCTCAAGAAAAAAGAAAAACAAAACCAGCATACAAGCTAGTCTAGTAAGCAGCTTTTGGATTTTTAAATCAATATTTTTTAAACTTCAAGACATTAAAATTGGAATTTTAACAGCATAATCAGAATGTGGTATTATGGTTCTGAAACTGGAACTATTCTGGCAAAAACAGAGTCGAAGACAAGTACATCACTCCCTCGATAACTCACGCCCTGATAACTCGTGAACCCACTTATAACGCAGTGTCAGGCATGGATCCCATTTTTTAAACCCGAAAACACCCCAAACATTTATCCCTATTTGTTGAATTTGAAGAAAATCGCAATCAAAATTGGAAACGGAAATTTTGTTGTATCACTCGTTTTATTGTTGAAAACGGTAGATAGGACCTGGAAATTTTAATCAACACTATGAAATATCAAATTTAAAAATAGCTCATAAAATTTTTTACATTTTCTTTCCAAACGACATTCCTAGTACACCGCAAATAACTATATGTAGGGAAATTTCAATCAATGAAAATGTCACTTACACCGAGTGGAGGCAGTACTTTAATAAATAAATACAAATTAAATAATTGAAATTTGTGTTCTAGTTCCATCTTTTAGTTCCTTTTAAGTGTAGTCGTCATAAATACAATATGTCCTCTTGTAATATAAATGTAAAATGCGTCAATCTACCGTAACAGCTATGTCCGCGAGCATTTATCTCAGAACCTAATTAAGTGGATCCCATATTTTGAGAACTGACTTGCGGAAGTATTTGTTGTATTGCTGCACTTAATTAAAAGCTGGCACTGTAATAAACATTATTGTGTATGTAACAGAAACTACCTAAAATTAACCGACTTTTTGATAACTGTGATCAAAGATAACAAAGCAGCCAAGCGAAATGAATACTAAGTAAATAATAGAGCTTGATTTCACAGATACGGACCATTTGTGAGCAAGTGAGTTTCAAGAATTCTTGAACTGGCATTTCGAGATATCCTCAGGGATGATAAGAAATTTCATTATTACTTCCACTGAAATCACGACATTAACACTGTACTAATTGAACAATAAAAAATTTAGTTTCGATGTAGACATGTCACAAAATAAATGTCGCATGTTTTTGAAGGACAAAAAAAGGAATCTTGTTTGGTGGTGTATCAACAGTTAGTCTTGTTCCTATTATGGACTACCGATTTGGCAAGATACTAATAAACACCACTATGGGAACCAGACTCATCAAAAAAACAAAAAGCAGTGACGTAATACACTGATTTTTCGCATACACATGATGGTTGTTCAAACTAGTTGGAACGATCTTTTATGTTGGATATTTTGAAGAAAAAATGTTATTTAAACAGTGTAACGATCAACTTCATTATAAAAAGATCATTATTAAAAATTATTATCGACGTGATTGTAAAATGAAAATTCAGTCATTAAACAGCCCAGTTCCCTAATGCCGCTCCCCCATACTGTTTTCTCGATGTCAAAGCGATTTTTTAAATCACTTTTTGGAGGTCCCTCTGTAACTTGCGCCTCGCTTATAGTGTGGTCAATGTTTGTGGACCCCATTGTGCGCGAGTTATCGAGGGAGAGGTGTATGTGTTAGAGATTCAGTACTAAGCATTATTACAGTGAATTTCTTGTCACAATATACAATATTTAAATGTTAGGGATTCAGTACACAGTATCATTACAAACAATTTCTTGACCTTACAGTATTCAAGTGTCAGGAATTCTGCACCCAGTATTTCTTATTGAGAACTTTTTGTCATACTTTACAGTTTTCTAATTTTAGTTATTCAGTATTCAGTGTCATTACAAAGAACTTCTTGTCATACTTTACAGTACTCAAATGTTAGGGATTCGGCACCAAGTATTATTACATACAACTATTATGCTTTACAGTATTCAAATGTAAGGATTCAGTACTCAGTATCATTATTGAGAATCTCTTGTCATACTTTAAAGTACTCAGATGTTTGGGATCCATACTTAGCATTATTACAGACAGCAATTACATTTTACAGTATACAAATGTGAGGATTCAGTACTCAGTATCATTATAGAAAATCTCTTGTCATACTTTGGAGTACTCAGATGTTTGGGATCCATACTTAGTATTATTACAGACAGCAATTACATTTCATAGTATTCAAATGTGAGGATTCAGTACTCAGTATCATTATAGAGAATCTCTTGTCATACTTTAAAGTACTCAGATGTTTGGGATCCATACTTAGTATTATTACAATTTACAGACAGCAATTACATTTTACAGTATTCAAATGTGAGGCTTCAGTACTCAGCATTACTATAGTGAATTTCTTGCATACTTTACAGTATTCAGATGTTATTGATTTATTACTCAGCATCATTATATAGGATTTCCTGTCAAACTTTAGCTTTAGAAACAGCTGAATGGTACAGAGGAAAAGCATCATTTTACTACTAACAGCTCATATGATGGAAAGAATATAAAAAAAAGACTGAGGTTTATATTTCTTTTTCAGTTCTTTGTTGTGTTTTTTCTTCCAAGTATTCTGAATTTCTACATAAATTACAGTAAATTGTCTTTTTAAAGATCCCAAACAACTGTCTTACATCAGGTCTTTTTAAATAAAAAAAGTTCGCAAAAATTGATAAAGTTTTTTTTGGCATGTTCTCTCTTCACATGTTGCTAAGGGATGAGGTAGTAATGGATAATAGCAAATGAGTAAACTTTTCCAGCCACAGGGAAAGAAACAAAAACAAAACAAAATTGGGACAAACTATACTGCCTGAAAACTATTAATTCCAGAATCCAATACAAGACAGTTCCTTGTTTCTTATAAAGTGTTGAGTGTTCAAACTATAATATTCTTAAACAATAACAAGATTCTCAAGATGGTCATCATGGAAGCCATATTGGATGTAATATTCACATCATTTTGGACCTACTAGTTATTATAAGAAAAAAAAAAACCATATCAATATTACCGTCCTTTTAGGAGTAGTGAATACATTTCGTTTTCCCCATGATGGTCATACTGGGTGTCAGATTGGCATCAGTTTCATTTAGGACCATCTAGACTCCGAAAAACTGTATTCAGATGAAAATCCCATGTTGATATGACTTACTCTTTCGAAGACGTGATAACAATATTTGCAGGGTGGTGGCCCTACTGTAGGTCAGATCAGCAACATTTTCATTTTTGACCAACTAGGCATTTCTTTTAATTAGGTATGAATTTTATTTTCTTTGAATCTTACCTTCCAATATCCTTTGGCAGCCATGATAGTGAGACATCATTAAGGCCCAAATGTGTTATATTTCTCAGCTGTGTCAACCCTGCTGGAAGTCTGTAGGAAAAGATGGACAAATCTCAATAATTGGAAAATGGAAGAAAAAAATTAACTTCTGTTCACCAACAGAGAACTTCCCATTCCAAAAGATGGCCTTTAGTTTAAAGCACATGGTGAATGAAGGTTTTAATCCTTGTATAGTAGTCAGCAAATTTTTAAACTTAAAATGTAAAAAAAAACTGCCTATAAGTTTCTAATGCTGACCACAAAGCTAACTTACAAAGACTATTTTCTCTCAAACTAATTATTTGCATGTATAAAAAAAACAATTTTTCATAAAATGTTAACATAAAATTGTATGCTGATCAAGTCTTTTTTTTATAAAAAAAATCAAGTATTCAATGGCAACAAGCTGACCTAAAAGCTCAAAACAACCCAACACTTAATCAACAACCATTTCTGGTAAGTAAGATATTGAAGTTTTATTTGATCTGGACTGGTACTCAAACACTTGTTAGTGGAGGAGGATGATAATGGATGCTAGTATCTATCATTTTCTTTTTAATTAGGGCCAGAACCACACTTATCTTGTTCTCAAGTTACTGAATGTTCTAACAAACCAGTCACACAATACAATTAAAAGGTCAACGTCACTTATGAAATGTCTTTAGTACACACCCTGGAGCTATCATTCAGCGAAAGGCTCTTTACAGCCCAGAATACAAGTTTTGTACCTCTTTTGTCTTGTGCTTTATGGCTGTGAATATGCAATGACCAAACAACTGTAGGTCTAGTTAAAACTGCATTCTATTGAAGAACACTGACTGCATACCCGCCGTAACTCTTGTTATGTAAGAAATACATTTTTTTTAACTCCACAATCCATCCACCAACATTTTTTTAGTATTCATAATGAAAAAGAGATTTCATGGCACAATGATACATGGTAGAGATCTTAAAATTTAAAGTTTAATTTTTTTTGTCACATCTAATTCTTTGCCCAAAATTTTAAAGCTATAAATTACCCATGTCACTTTATTTTAAAACACCTTCAGTTTTGTATGAAATGAGATACAGTACTTCTTAATGTGTATTAGGTAATAGAAATATGTTTAGTAATTAACAACAAACAATGTAACTTAAGACACCAATGAAATCCTTGTCCTCGTATCTCAACACAGTCACTGACAATATCTGAACAATGTCATAATTATCTAATTACAGAAAGTGCAAAGAACAATACTTACTTTTTATATTTTACATATATATCAGTATAAATGTATATTGCAGCTTCGCAGTTGGAACAGGATGCCATATTTTCTTTTCACAAGAGCTTGTGAAATGAACTAGATGTCTGTGACAGCCATGCCGAAGTTAATGTGGGGTTGAGCAATCTGTCGAGTAATTTAACTTTTCTCTGACCTTTCCTACCCCATTTTTGATATTTTGAGAACAAAAAATGCAAAAAGAATCAAATGGGTGGGAAATTTAGTCAGAGGAAACTCTTACCCTGCAAACTGAATTGTTAATTATGGGGCTACTGACTGATTTTATGGGTGTTGTCCCTTCTGTTTCACTAGATGAGCTTTCAATGGCTATTGTGTTCTATTTTGATTGGATGTTTGATATCTTTTATTTTGAGCACATTTAGACTTGAAGTTTTAGTTAACTACAGCACCAAGATTTAAAGATGATCCACCATCAGATTTAGGCTTGGTCACATAACTTTAAATTTTTTAAATTTTATGGTAAGTAAAATATTTCTATGATTTAATAAGCACTAAAGCAGTTGCCTGCATTCTAAGTTTGCATTAAATTTATTAATGTTCATGTCTTTAATTCATGGTAATATATTGTATTAAATATCTGCATGTTATACTTTATTGTGAAACCTGTCTTGGCTTGTGTGATCGTCTGCAATTTGTGGTTTTAATGGTCCTGGTCCGGCGAGTCAAATGTGCAATCATCTGCAATTTGTGGTTTTAATGGTCCTGGACCAGCGAGTCAGTTGTGCAATTGTCTGCAATTTGTGGTTTTAATGGTCCTGGTCCAGCAAGTCAAATGTGCAATCATCTGCAATTTGTGGTTTTAATGGTCCTGGTCCAGCGAGTCAAATGTGCAATCGTCTGCAATTTGTGGTTTTAATGGTCCTGGACCAGCGAGTCAATTGTGCAATCGTCTGCAATTTGTGGTTTTAATGGTCCTGGTCCAGCAAGTCAAATGTGCAATCGTCTGTAATTTGTGGTTTTAATGGTCCTGGTCCAGCAAGTCAAATGTGCAATCGTCTGCAATTTGTGGTTTTAATGGTCCTGGACCAGCGAGTCAATTGTGCAATCGTCTGCAATTTGTGGTTTTAATGGTCCTGGTCCAGCAAGTCAAATGTGCAATCGTCTGTAATTTGTGGTTTTAATGGTCCTGGTCCAGCGAGTCAAATGTGCAATCGCCTGCAATTTGTGGTTTTAATGGTCCTGGACCAGTGAGTCAATTGTGCAATCATCTGCAATTTGTGGTTTTAATGGTCCTGGTCCAGCAAGTCAAATGTCAAGCCCTGGATCATTTTTTAAAATCTATTTCTGTTCTTTTTCGAGACATCTTATTATCACACATGGTTGAAAACAAAATCCCTTACACTTTCTAAGTCTCAGCTATAATGTCCTATGATTCAGATTAAGTAAATTCACATCTAGTCTATATTCGATACAGGAATTAGGAAAATATCAAAAGGGTAAACTAACCAACAAAGGGACCACAAAGTTTGGAATGGATAGTCAATTAGCTAGACAATCAATCAATGATCGAGCAAGTATGTGATGTAAATAAATGGAAAAAGCCAGGTTGCAAACCAGATCTGGCCTTAAGGATGTTACGTTGTACATGTCTCTGTTAAAGCAAGCCCATCTTTTGTGCCACTTTTTTCAAGAAGAAAAAAAAACTAATCTGGGCTTAGATATAATTTTTCCACTTTTATATAAATTTCTCGCTGTAAGTTGTCTTAAGAGATACAAATTATGTATTATTTTGACATTAAAAAAACTCGTGTTACTTCCATATTTCATATTCCCAGATACTGCATATTATAAAGTAAAGCTATCAAAATGTGCTTCATTTACATTTATAATGCCTTGTCTTACTTGCTAAAATTCTGCATATCTATGGCATGTTTCAGTCACTGCCACATCTGGGTTTGTGTGTTATGCACGTGTGCTTGCACACTGTACTGTACTGAATTTAGCAAGTAGCAAAAAGACAAGTGAAATTAACTGAGCCTGCATGTATTCAGTGTTGTACCAAGAGTGCTGGCCATGTCCTTTCCTGTAGATGTTTCTCTGATGTCCCCCAAATTTGGACCCAGTGCATCACTTGGCCATGCTTTTCTGTCCATTATATTTCAGAGAGAGAAAAAAAGTCTCAAAATCACCTTGGTGTAGGTCAATTTCAGAAATACATGTAAATTAAGAAACTTGAACATAGAGTACCAAATTCCATGTTCCATGTTACTTGTCACTGTTCTGATCTCATGAAATAGGAGTGGCCAATTTACGATGTTATCCCTTTTAGGAAATATTGTAACCAGCTGATGCATGCATGGTTTCTGTATGTCATTATTGCCAAGTAAGATTACAGTGGCTGATCAAAAGTGGTACCCTCCATTATTTGCAGAATCAAATTTGCCTGTGTAGTATCAAAAACAAACAAGTAGCCTGCCGGTAAATACTAGCTTAGATGGATATGTGCAATTCATGAATACTTGCAAGTTACTTCAGCACTTCGTATGACTTCTATTGCATAATGTAAGTGTCCACAGAGTAAGCAGATGACAACAATACTGATGGTTAAACCACCTACACAGATGAGGCTTTTTCATTTCTTTAATATTACAATGAGTGTATCAAGGGAAGATGTTGTCAGTGAGCAATCAAATGAGAAATATAATTTTAGTTCCGAAAATAGAGCTATTCCTGAATCTCACATTCAAAAAGATTGATCAAAATCTTGTTATTACCAGAGAGAGAGAGAGTTTGGAGACAAAATTGGCTTAAAAGAAACAAGTTGGTAAAATTCAATGTAAGTTTGTATTGATTAAAAACTGAAAATTTCAAACTCGTTTGTGAGTGAACGGGTAACATCAGAACCTCAACTCTTACTCATCACAAAGCAAGCTCTGATCACAAGTGTGATGAATGTACTCTGAAAATGCAGTCATATATGCAGTTGGTTTTCAATCGTTTGCTAAACTCCTTAACCCCTGCCACCACATAAATGTCTCATCTCCTCAGTGCCACAATAACATGGCAGAGTTTACCTTGCTGGTATCACTATCGGCGATTTTGAATGGCACTATTAGCCTAAACCTGTTTCCCACCGGAGTTAAAGTGGCACAAACCATTGGCAGATTTCAAGCCATTTCCTCGCTATGCAGGCAGTTTGACCAATCAAATTTTAGGTTACATAGATACAAGAAACAATGCAGCACAAAAAAATAAAAATTTAACTTAAAAAACACCAAAAACAGTGGAATTAGTTAGATTTGAAAATGATGTAAAATGACGAGAATCGTTTATTGGGTGCAGAAAGTTACCTTACAGACGCTGATAAAGAATTGTCTAGATTTTTTGAAGAATTGGTAAATATTTGAGAAAATGAATTTAGTTAGCATTAGTGTACTTTGTTCAAAGTGTTTTGTTAGCTTTTAAATGTACAGTGGAGAATTCTAAGGAAGAAAGATATGTACTATAGGGCAAGAAAAATATGCCAGTCTGCAGTCTTCACACAGGGTTAAAGGTTGCAAGAGACATGACGAATTGAATTTCTGTCTAAATAAAATAAAATTACTTCATGTGTTGAAGGTTTGAATTATTGAGTGTGAATTCATAATGGATTTTAAGTATTATAAATGATACAAGAAGGTTATTGTTAAGAAAATCATTTGGTTTTACCTTTACACTCAAGGTTTTATTTATGCATGTTACATGAAATTTATAACATGACATAATTATCCTGAGAACATCTGTGACAAATATCAGCTTAATGGAAGAAACAAAAAGCAAAAAATAACTGATTTACTGTAAGTAGCCCCCTCTGTAAAAATCAAGTCAAGTGATGATGGTGAGTCTTAGGGATACAGGCACTGGTAAAGTTAACACTGCCCCAGGTGATCCCCTGCAGAGGAATGCATACATGTAGCTGTTTGCCTCAAGGGTTAATGAGTTAACACTACACCTGACCAAGACCATGAGAATTGTATATTATATGGCAATGGAGGAAATACCTATCAGAAAATGGAAGTCAGCTTGATGGAACATAACTGATTCGGCCCCAATCCCGTCTGTAGGCGTGATGAGGCTGAACCCTATTTCCAAGCTCTGCAGCCTCAAGGTCATTTAAGATATACCAACGTGGGTGGTATTACAGAAAACCAGACAGATATTGGTCTAAAATGATACCAAATAATCTGGAAGTTCTAGTTGCACTACAAAATACAGAGGGAGAAACCTCATTTTTTGGACCCGGTTTTTTTCCACCCAAAATTTGCTCGTGGTTGGAATACAATTTTGTGTCCGGATTTTAGACCTTTTGGCCTCAGATCTAAGGCAGACCAGTCTGAACTGCACACAGACAGGTGAACCTTTGCAAAAACTAGGAAAAGGTGGGCATCAAGAATAAAGAGTGGTCTCCATACAAAAATGATGGGTCCATTAAGCAAAAAAAAAAAAGAACTCCAACTTTTACCCTCCTGCTCATGTGCAAGCAAAATAACCAATGGAAAATGATGTTTCTAATACAACTAGGCATTAGTCTCATGGAAAATCTGTTGAAAGCCAATGTATTATGATGTATTCAGAAACAGCCCCCCAATGTCTTTCCTATGTGCATTTCAGGCGAAAACGACAAAAGCCTCTGGGGCCGAATAAGTTAATGGCTGTGATTTTGCAAGCTCTGAATGTGTCATCACAGGCTTGTTATACATCACATAAGACAGCTGTGGAGTTTTTGATTGTTCAAATCCAAGCTGTTGATAATAAAGTTGACCAAAAAAATTTGTAAAAGTAGTTTCTTGAAGGTGTCCTGTGATGAAACAACAGACTATTGTTGGGAGCATTTAACACTGAGGTGTCTATATGGAAAGCAGATTTGTGGCTATGTTTGTAATGAACTAGGAGACCAACAAAAGTAACCCACATACCAACAGGTAAAAGGCCAAGAAGTGAAGGCCTATAACAACCAGCAACAAAATGTATAAGAACCTTTTTACACAATGAATGTAAACATTCTGTAAACAGGTTTCAGCTGTTATCTGATCTGTGTAGAGAGTGCAACTTGAAAACACCTAAAAGCTGTGAAATGTCCATAAATCACCCTATAAAACTGTAACAAACAATAAAAAACAAACAATGAAACGACTGTGAATCTTAGAGACTCTAGCAGTCTCCTTTCAGAAGGAGCACACATACATACAGACATATGCAAGGTCAGATATGTCGATGTGCCTGAAGTGCACAATGAATGCAGTATACAGCAATTCAATGCTTAAAAAATCTCCATCTTGAAGTCTCTCAAATATGTCAGATCATATAATTCTTGTTTTGGAGTCAACAGCTCCAATACTGGGAATACTTTTATATTTTCTTCAAGTAATTATATGAATTATTCAAGAGACAATATTTTATCAACTGATGTAAAAAATATCCCAATTTCAGTAAACCATAAACCATTTGGTTTAAAAAGGAAAAGTTCAAGGACAGCTAATTTGAACATTCACATGTTATGTCCAAACTAGATTAAATTAAGTTAATGTTGCATAAAAACATGGTTTTGGGATTATGTGAGACTTTTTGAATTCAACAATTCCTAATAACATATGCAGTATAAATAATTATGAACTGAAAAGGAAGGACAGAAACAGTCATGGACACGGTATTCTGCTATACAATGCAGTCAGTAAATTATAGACTAAGGGAGGATTTAGAAATAAGCAATATAGAAACAATTTAGACTGAAATATCACTTCCTGAAGCTAGGCCATTACTTTTCTGTGTTATGCATACAGACTACCAATTTCCTTGTCTGAATGGACTGATAAACTAGAATCTGAAACTGAAAAAGCTTTCTAAATGAAGAATATGAGACAATCATTCAGGGTGACTTTAATATTGCTCTGTTCAAAGATCCTCATTAAAAATGGTCAAATTTCTTCCAGCCACATAATTTATCCCAAATGATTGATAAACCAACCATGGGAACTGAATACAGTGCTACATTTATTGACCATATCTACACTAATAGACCAGAAAATGAAAGTAAAATGAAAGTAATTATTTATGCCCTAACTGACTACTATCCAGTTTGTACAGCCAGACTCTTCACATCTCTCTGTTATCATCACAAAGATATAAAGCAGATACATGAAATATTCTGATAAAAAGGAATTCCTTTATGACCTGGCTTGCCTTTCAATGAGAATTGGACATTGGCACTGTTCTTGCCATGTTGTATGGACTTTTTAATAATGTTCAAAACATATACCAATATAAATAAAACGTGTCAATCATCAATAACAAACTAAATGGAGGACTCATGACATAAACCGGCCAACTTTCATTAAAAAAAAATAAAGACTGGAAAACCTATAGAAAATGGCAAAATAAAGTAAACTATTAACAAATGAATTAAAGAAAAGTTACTATGCAACTTGAATTAAAGAAAATAACATTCTAGCTCCTTGTGACTACAACATGTGAATGAACTCAATCCATTTAAAAAGTTTATATTCTGAGAATGAACAAACAAAATGGTTGTTCCCAGACTTAAACCCCGGGTAAAGGCTAGAATTCCTGATGATCTAAAACTTGCCCTAGACATTGTGAGACAAAGTGACGTACTAAACACTCTTGGCACAATCAACACATAACACATTGTGTGGTACAGATGAGGTGGGACTAAAAATCCTACATTTATCAGCACCAGTTATAGTGTTACCTACTCCATTAACTTCATTATTACTTCAGATGTCTTCCCAAATCAACTAAAGTGTGCTAAAATTATTCCTGTTTTTAAATAAGAATGCAGAAGTAATCCTGGAAATTACAGACCTATTTCTATTCTACCAGCTTTATCAAAGATTTTTGAAAAACATGTAGCTAAAAAAGGTTTATAAAAACAGCTCTTACAAAATTAACCAATCAATGCCTTGAAGAAATGAATAAGAGTAAGACCGAAGAAAATAATGTGTTTCATACTTCACTGGTTTTAAAATTATTGTAGGCAGGTCATTTTATATATATATATATATATATATATATATATATATATATATATATATATATATATATATAATGTTACATTTTGTGATTATTTTTTTTTACCATATGGGAAAATAGTGTTAGGGTCTGCAATGAGAAACAGTACATTAACAATAAGGCAGTTCAAAACAGAAATGATGAGAAAATATTAGAAGTAATTTTTGACAGATGTCTTAAATGGGAAAAACAAGTACAGAATATATATAAAGGTCGCTCACATCTAAAATTTCCTTGCTTGGTAAAATAAAAAAAGTACCTGACAAAGGACTCAAGAATTCTTTACTGTAATGCTTATATACCTATAAAAGTTGACTACTGTACAACAATATGGGGAAATTGTGCTAGTTCCCAACTAGACAGAATTCACAAGCTTCAAAAATGAGCAGCTCAGCATACTCTTGATGTCCCCATTGAAGCATCATTTTAAAACATGTTCACATGATGCCCCCATTGAAGCATCATTGTCAGACATGTTCACATAATGTCCCCATTGATGCATCATTGTAAGACATGTTCACACGATGTCTCCATTGATGCATCATTGACAGACATGTTCACATGATGTCCCCATTGATGCATCACTGTCAGACATGTTCACATGATGTCCCCATTGATGCATCATTGTCAGACATGTTCACATGATGTCCCCATTGATGCATCATTGTCAGACATGTTCACATGTCCCCATTGATGCATCACTGTCAGACATGTTCACATGATGTCCCCATTGATGCATCATTGTCAGACATGTTCACATGATGTCCCCATTGATGCATCACAGCATACATGTTCACTTGATGTCCCCATAGTAGCATCATTGTCAGACGTGCACTTGATGTCCCCATCAATGCATCATTGTCAGACATGTTCAAAGATTTAAAATGGTAAAAATATATGAGAATACATTTTTCTGAAAGCAGTTCTAGTTTTTAAACGCATCAAAGGATATGTTCCTGAGTACATGGCTAAGTTATTCTACAAAAATGTCTTCTCCCTATGAACTAAGATCAAATTTTAACAACAATTTAGAGGTGTCAAAACCATAATTGAATAATTCAAAGGAAGTCTGCAGTATTTTAGGACAAAACTATGAAACTCGCTTGCTGCACACATTTTTATCTGTTGATTCAGTTGAATCCTTTTTTTAAAAAAGCGTACATGCAGTATTTCAAACTTACATAACAAACAAACTAGAAATAGAAGTTCAAGTTGGATTTATTACAGTGATACTCTTCAAATTTATCACTTTCTTGATTTCCATCTTTTATATTAGCATGTTTAAAAAAGTATGTAAAACTGTCCAATACAGATAAATTCAGTGTATGAACTACTTTTGTACCTAACATTGTGTTATGAAAAAGTATGCTATTTATGTGTATGTCACATTTTTGCAGAATAGCCTCAAGGTATATCTAAGCAGATCAATGTATGCATATCTATCTATCTATCTCTCTCTCTCTATATATATATATATACTTTTTTAGAGGACAACTAGAGAGATCATTCGTATTTATGAGTTACCCACTTTAAATAAAGACATTATTATGATTATTATTATTATTATTACTATTATTATTATTATATCTGTAACCAGCAAGAACTGCTGACCCCTGTACACTTGACTGGCAACTACTTTCTTGAGGACTATGATGGACAGGACAAGACTGCTTCTGGTATCACGGAGAAATTAAAGGTGTGCATAAGATCAAGGAATATTGACTTGTCTCAGGTAGCGACCTTGTTGACAGATGGCGCCTCTACTGTGACAGGGAATCATAATGGTGTTGGGACACAATTAAAACAAAAATCCTTTCATAATTCAATTTTACTCGACTGCTCATAAGCTGGCTCTACGCTCCCATTGGGCAGCAGATAAAATCAACATAATGAAGAAGTAAAAAAGAGCTTTGACTGCTCTTTAATTCTATTTTAAATCCTCTTCTTTCAGAATAGAGAGACTTTGATACAGGAAGTTGTACATTCTCCTCAACTGAAGGTGAAGGAGATGAATGAAGTCTGATGGTTTGCCTTGTTTGATGCCCTAAAAACTGCATACGACTGTCAGAAAGTCATTGCTTAGACTCATAGTTCTCTAGCTGCCAAAGATGCAAGGGAGAATGGCTTGCTAAAGAAAATCCCACATAACACGTTAGCGGCCATGACACATTTCCTTATGACTATCATTCCTGTTATAACAGCCTTGAGCATGAAATTTCAGTGAGAAGATCTTGATCTACCCACCATTAGTCTAAGACTTGCTATCAATGTATTTAATAAGATGGAACTGTTTGAAGATTCTAGACAATGACATCAGACAAGCTGATGGGATATATGTCTACAAGGACATAGAAATAACCAGCAGAGAAGGCCAGTGAGCTCAGTTTGACTCTGCAAGTACAAAATTTGTTACAAACCTGAAGGAAAATCTTGAAACACGATTTCCTACAGGTACCCTCACCACTGCATCAGCAGGGGAAGCATTATCAATGAGAGACATTTCATGTTTCACAGGATGACATAGTTTCACATAGCAATGACAAAATTCAGATGATTCTAGATGACTATGTAATTGTGAAAACAGTATGACAATGTCAGTATCAGTCAGTAATCGATGCCAAATTGGCATTTGAGGAATGAAGGTCTGTGAAAGAAGTAGTTAGAGGTACAGTTTTGGATACCAGTCAATCTTCAATCTTACCATATCAGCTAAAGTTAATGCAGCTTGCTCTTGTCTTTCCTCTCCATACAGCTACATGTGAATGTGAATTTAGCATATAAAAGGGCACAAAGAGAGAGAAATGCAAGTTGAGGATTCACTTCTTACCTGCTCTTAGGTTATGGAGGGTAGAGAAAGACGAAATACTGTTTCAATAACTGAACAGATGATCATAGTTTCACATGTAAACTTATGTAAAGATCTGTAAGCCATAAAACAAATGTGTATTTTGATTTTTTTATTACAAAATTCAATCTCTCACAATACTTTTCTTGTCAATTTAAAAAACAGTGTTCCCTTGACTGTGAATCTCAGGGGCACATTGTTCCTTGCCCACAGAATGTAGTGTAGTTTCTATTTTGTTTCAAAATAGTGTGTGTTTGAGCTAAATGGTACCTACACAAAAACTAAGCTTCATATTCCTTTTACTTATCCAAAACAATTCTTAAGTAAAAATAGCAATTTTCCAAACATATTCCTATCTGGAAAAGCCCTGCGACACAATTAACTCTTTCTTGTTAGAAACTTTCTTTATTTCACTATAAGTAACATTAAAATAAAACATTATTGTTAAAAACTTTCTTATCCAACAGAAAGGGACAGAAAAAAAAATCATAAACATGTACAATATTTGAATTAACAGGATATCTAATGATTCTTCAGTGTTTTAAATTGGACTTTGTGCAGTATGAATCGATCGATATTCATTAATGGAAATAACATTTGTCTAAATTCTAAATTCATGCCAGGAAACTATTTTTTTTCTAAATTCATCCACGGAAATAAACAAATTTCTAAATTCATCTATAATTCATCTTTTTAAATCTGTCCAAGGAACAACATTTTTCCAAATTCATCATAGGACACCCATGGATACATTTTTCAAACATAAAAATTGAAAAATATATTGGCAACTGCCTTTGGAAAACTTCAAAAAGCTACTGAATCAAGAAAGTTGTTTTATCATCTAATGACAGCTCCAAGTAATAAGGACTGTTCCAACAAAATATATGAAGAAGTTGGACATCCATCTGTCTCAATGGGAACAAGTAACTTTATTTACAAAGATGATGTTAGCAACTGACAGTTATTTAAGTCAATAATGCTTCATTTCTGCTAAAATCACAGCAATCCTTCTTAGTATTTACAACATTTCAATGTCTGCCCTAAATCTTGGGCAATCCTAAAAACATACAGGTGTCCATAAACCATCCCCTATCCTTTGTCATATGCCATCATATATATCATTATGGCATCCTAGACAGTGGTTGGGTTTCATTTATGTGTATGCAGCCATAGCATGCTTGGTTTTTTAATTAAATTTTGCCTGCCGTCATCCTTAGAAGATTGGTCTTGTGACATGTGACCATTTGCTTTATTAATGAATTCACCCACACAGTAATTCAGGAAAGAAAAAGTCTCCAAAACTAACAAACGAAAAAAAAAAAGAAAAAAAAAGCATACTATAAATATCAGCTTATAAGATGACCCCAATTAAAAAACAACACAGAACCAGATCTGTTGTTGCATAACACACCATCAAAAAACAGCAGAGAACCAGATCTGTTATTGCATAACACACCATCAAAACACAGCACAGAACCAGATCTGTTGTTGCAGCATGCACAATCAAAAAACAACACAGAACCAGATCTGTTGTTGCATAACACACCATCAAAAAACAACACAGAACCAGATCTGTTGTTGCATAACACACCATCAAAAGACAACACAGAACCAGATCTGTTGTTGCATAACACACCATCAAAAAACAACACAGAACCAGATCTGTTGTTGCAGCATGCACAATCAAAAGACAGCACAGAACCAGATCTGTTGTTGCATAACACACCATCAAAAAACAGCACAGAATCAGATCTGTTATTGCATAACACACCATCAAAAAACAGCACAGAACCAGATCTGTTGTTGCAGCATGCACAATCAAAAAACAACACAGAACCAGATCTGTTGTTGCAGCATGCATAATCAAAAGACAGCATAGAACCAGATCTGTTGTTGCATAACACACCATCAGATCAGGATCTGTGTTGTTTGTTAAATGATTATTCCCAACAACCTGTATAGGCCCCGATCTGTACATTATTCGACACCTGATCAAAGTCGGTGCAATTTGTAAATGGACTTAATATATCCTTATATTCAAAACATTTTGTGTGCCTGTAATATAGTTACTATAAAATAACGATTACGAAATTTAACTCAAAATTAGAAAAATCTGACATTTTTAGCACAGGTGATCCTTACAGTTGCTTCTAATGAAAACCTAATGCATGGTCATGTGTGTTACCTAGGTCCCAAACTTCAGGTGTTTACATACTGTATATACTTGCTTACAAGTGGAGCCAAACAAAAATCCTCAACTGCCATAGCATAATGTGCCTGCATATCAGGGACTGATTACTCCTAACCAACTGCATAGACAATGATATGCCAGCACATTATGTGACAGCAGAACTGGTTCTGTGCAGTTTGCAGCTGGACTCATCTGAAGTGTATACTTGTGCCAGCCTTCGAAAATTGGGCATGCAGCAAACATTTGATGTTGTGCTTTATAGCACACCAACACAAGTAGGTTATTTAGTGCCAAGGCAATTGGATTAAAGTGCCTTGCCCATGGACACACCCCAGTAACTGATCCTGGCTGGTCTGAAGGTAGGATTCAACCCCACACCCTTTCGTCACGAGTCCGAGATGCTAACCCCAAAGCCATCGCAGCTTCCTACATTTATATGCTTGAAAAAGATTTAACTATGACACTTCATGCAATGCTCCATGCAACACAACAACTCCCAGTCGACTTACTGTAACTGACTCCAAGATTACTAAGCTTTTAAATATATTTCAAAGGTATCAAAGGTAGAAAAACTTGGTGCCACTCCTTGTTTCCAAAACAAGCCAAATGAAATACATATAAAGCAATGACACAGAAATAAAATACATCAGAATCATTCATTATTAGTTTTAATGGAATACTGAAATCAGGAATGGTTAAGAACATGTTACCAAGGACATCAAAAATATATTGCATCTTGGTTTCAAGTTGCACCTGATCAAACATTAGAGGTCATGGTTTTACTGCACCCTTACATCTCAGCGTCATTTCCAGTTGGTGTCGCTTAGCATGTGTATGGGGAACATAATACATTAACAAAAGATGAGACAGAGATGCAAGAAAGAGACAAGTCTTTGAAGTTCATGTTTACATCTCCATTGAACGGATAAATATTGACTCATTTCAAGCTTTTGCAAAAGAAAATTAAAATATTGATGTAAGTGAATTCTGATGTGATAGTATACATTTAAATACATAGAAGTTTGCTAATTTCCACCTACAATATGCAACAACATACCTGTCCAAGTCCCTCATTAATCAAGCATGTACATGTAAATGTGTAGCAGCATTTATGGCACCTCAGCACAAAAATGGCTATTGGTGCCAACTAAAGGTAAATGTTTAAAAAATGTAAGAATAAACTGCACAAATCTTTTGAAGATAAACTCTTAAGTACAGCAACAATCATAAGAAAGAACACACACACCATAAAAATGTTAAAGTTCTATAAAATGCCAATACATGCAAAATAAAAGATATATATATATATATATATATATATATATATATATATATATATATATATATATATATATATATATATATATACACACACACAGATAATGTTATGTGTTTAGGCTCGAATAAACAGTAACACAGAAAGAGTGAAAACAACAAGCGTTTTAAAATTTAACAAATAATTTATTTCCCTGGAAAAATTATGTAAAAATGAACAAAGGAGAAGAACTTACAGTTTCAAGAATCAAACCCACAAATTAAATTGCAAAAGTCCTAGTAATAACTGTTCTAATCTGATGGAAAATCCAAGATGGATGACGTATGCTGTAGTCAGTACTCTGCTTATCTAAAGTTCCTTGTAGAAATACAAATAATGGCACTCCAGTGTTGGAAATCCAAATTAAATTTATAAGCAATTTCTTTCCAAAACTTCTGTGTGAGCAATCCTCAAAATATTTCCACAGAAAAAAATGAATTAATCCTTTTGAAATCCAACGGATCTGAAGAAAATTATAACTCAAAAATATGGCTACAATAAAATAACCTGACATCAGTGTAAAAAGACCAAAACTGAGGAATCTCTCTCTATACATCTCTATTAAAACAATGCACAGTAATGGAAAAACCGGAATTGTGAAATCGAAAGGGGGGGGGGGGTCATGTGATCGTGTTTATGTCACGTACACCAAAAATGACCCTGATGAAAACCATTAATTTAAAATAAAACAGAACTTGTTTATGAAGGTTGCTACAAATTCTGAAACAAGGTGAGGAATTAGATCAACACCTCGTGTTTATGAAAGAATGTTTCAGGTCAACCGATTTTCTGGAAAAATATCATCTCCAGTGAATAAATTTACATTATAATAGCATATAATAGAATAAAAAATTTAAAAACCGACAAACAATTAAATTAAAATAAATATGAATTAAATCAGATATACGTAACAATATATATACACACTTGTTTCAGTGTGGCTCCAGGTGGCTGAGTGGTCTATAGTGCACACCTACTGACCAGTCATCTCACCTCTGTTTACGCATTATTGAGTCTCAGACTTGGCCAAAGCAGTTATGTTAGAATGCCTGCCAATAGTTTTCAATGGGTCAGTGGTTCTTCACGGGATTTTCTCAGGTTCTTCCTCCACCAGTTATACTGGCACCATCAATAACCTCTCATGTGCTGCAAAATGGTGTTAAAACCCCAAGGAACAATACTTGTTTCAGGAATTAAATTATGTGGACAATGCATTTTAAAGATTTTATCCTTATTTTTATTCTGTGTGCAGGAGGAGGGGGTACCTAAACTTACTCAGATCTATAAGCCACGACTGTGCTTTTGTCCCATTAACCCAACCCCCCCCCCCCAAGTCACACATACAAACTGTGCTTTAGCACACCTGTACTTTTAGAAAGATGAGGGCAGTGCTATTTTATTTTAATGCTGGGGCAGTAGATAGACGTAGCAAATAAGCTAGCTGGTAATAAATGTAATTTTTATGGAGAGCTAGCTAAGATATGCATGAATCAACCATTAAATTCTGTTATTCCCAACCAGTATCCACAAAAGGCAAACAATAATGGTAAACTGGACAGAAATGACACAAATTGGCACAGCTTTCTTTATTTGGTATCAAGTCAATCAATTTGCACAATTAAATATATCTGGTGACAAAGATAAGGTGCATTTCAGAACACCTGGGACAATCAAGGTTTATTAAATAGGTCAACAGATAAAACAAAGGGAAGTCCACTGACCCATACAGTTCAGCAATAAAAATACACTGGGACATCATTTAACAGAAACTTTTTGTTTCAAACTGTTGCAGATTGTTCTATTCAGGGTTAGTAGCACATTTCTTTTTAAATCTTCAAGGTTTTTCAAGGTGCATTATTACATAAAATTTAAAAAATACATAAATGAAACTGCATGTAAACACAAGCTGATACTTACTATTACTTCATACGAGGAACAAAATTCTTGCAAATTTATTTACCAAAAAACATGAAGTCAAGAGTATGATCACTGATATAATTCCCATTAATATTAAACATCCCACATCTGGACATTAGAATAATGTAGTCACTGAACTATGTTCATTTTACTCTGTCTACACAACACTATTTACAAAGCCTAACATACTTTAGAGTGAATTTTTCAGTTCATGCAGCTTGCAATCAAGCTGGTTTTTTTTTTGAAAGCTCTAAGTTCAGCTAATTTGTCCTTAACACTTTTTCCTCAAACTATTAGGTGTTGTGATAAAGGAAATTTTCCTATTGGTCTCTGCTTTCATTGCAGAGTATCAGCAGCAGCTGTCACTGTCTCAATCATTTTCAGTACCTGCCTTTCTTTTTCACCCACACCCATAAAACAAAAATATAACAAAGATATGTTTTTAAAAAATATTATCACATATTTAAAAATAGCGCATCGATATTTTAAACCATTTCATATTAGATACATTAGTACTTGTCTCAGCTTAGCTGTATTCTATATTTTCAGATTTATTGTGTTCATTGCAATTATTGTCTGCCTATTTCCACTCAATCTTAAAACAGAACCAGATCAAATTAATTTCATAAGACTATATACAGTTTCTATTTTAAAACGATTTCATGCTGAAGGCTTCCTGTTTTGCCATATTAGCTGCTTTTTATCCAGTTACATGCGACCATAGAACACCCTCATTGCATGCAAATCAATATCCTTCTGGTGTAATTTACATTTTGCTCTGAGAAAGATCTCATAATCCAATCTTTAAATGTTTCTTCATCAAGCCACCAAAGTTGGAATCAGCAGCCACCATTTCAAAGATTACAAATGACTCATATTTAAATTGCGGCTATATCCAAGCTTCATACAATCGGAAGTTAAAAATGTACAACTGCGCAGTGGCCAGTTGTAGATAATTTCCATTCCGGCACAAACTTAGCAAGCGATCGTTTTTTTCTCTTTTCTTTATTTTACTTAAATCTGTAAAACAAAATTTATTAATTCTTTTCGGTTTCATAAAAATCAAGGCTTTTCAAAGTACCCAAACAATATTTTTGAATTGTCAAGGTGTTTTCAAGGCCTTGAGGAACAAATTCATTTTTAAAATCTTTCCAAGGTTTTCAAGGTCCCCTACAGACCCTATCTATTGTACCCGGCTGCCACTCTCACTAAATGTTATGACAGTGACAAGACAGTGCTACCAATTTCAAAAACCTTACTTCCATAATCAAAAATAACAAGGGACCTTCCTTAGTTTCTCAATAACTGACAAGAATACAGCCTTCACATTCTGACCAGAACCTTCAGGATAACCTTTAGGCAAATTGCTTACCAACAATGAATCACATCTAACAGTCTGCTACAAAATGGTCTGACGAATTGATATGCTCAATGTCATAGACTTGTCTGTCTTCTGTGCATTTCTTACATTTTGACAAATGCTTATTAGAACCATTCTTTAACATACTGTGATGTACAGTCAAAGGATCATTGTTGCCTAATAACTTATAGTGTCAGGGTTGCACCTATTACAAGCTGTCAGGTAAATTGTGTGTTTTCCTCTATCCATTTATAATGATCAAAATATTGGGATTTTTTAAACTGGCAGTTTTGGGGTGGAAAAATATCCCCATGACTTGCTCAAGATGCAACAGTGCTGTGTTGAGTACACAGAGCCTTTCAAAACAGTAATACCAATAAACTGTACTATTAGCTGGAACATGAATTGTTTTTGTTATCTGACACATCCATTTGTATTCTTGTACTTCTGGAAAATGGTTACACATTTTGTTTTGTTTGCAGTGACTATTAACGGTGTCAATTAACTCTATACTCACCAGGTACACTTTTCCACCCTTTACCTTAGCCTAGATGAAGGATCTGACATTTTGTCCTGAAATATCATCAAAATCAAGTGACTGATGATGATCAGCCAAACAAGTGTCCATTTACTCAGGACTGTCACTTAATTTGCAGGAAACAGCACCAGAACTAGACTATTTCCATTTATATTTTCCAGTTGGACTTGTGAAAAGAAAGTAATTTAATAAATTTGCAGCTGAACAACAAGAGGATCATGGAAATAGTGATCCAAACTTGACAGACACCATGATGCCTGAGATCTCTGCCCTTCTAGGCATGTTGATCCGTATACGGATAATTCTGGCTCCTGACGATAGCTTTATTGGTCAAATAACAAGTTTCTCTCCAACAAAGGAATTAAAGATGTAATACCACACATAGGGTTTGAAAACCTCTTGCAGTGCCAACCCCTAAATGACGACAATATATAGTTTCCTGCAGATCACCCTAACCATGACGAACATCACAAAACATGTCTAATACTCTATGAAGTTCTGCCCAACACTGTGAAGACATACAAGCCTAACCAATATCAATCCACTAATGAAGGTTTTCATATTTATATATTTCGACATTGATTACAAATAAGATATTTCTTTCAAAAAATAAATTGCAAAGCAGACACACTTACATATAGAGACCTTAGAAGGAAGACATACATACATACATACTTTCTCTTACAATAAACATGATAATTTTTAAGACAAACAAAACATGCACAAAATATGATAGTAATTACATATCATAATTATGTCTAATATGAACCATTCCTATGTGCATATCACACAGACACACACATTAGACACCCATTATCATATAACTCCAACCTATCTCCATACATAAAACTGAAAATCTGAAATCTAAAGCATATCTTTTCATAATAAATTTTTCATTAATTGATCCTTTTGAAAGTTTAGATTATAATTTCATACAAAAATTCAGTAGATGATGCATCAAGAACAATGCACTTTACAGGTAAGAATGCCTTCAAGGGACGACACAAATCCAAGCAGTATCTTCCATCGAAGCCAATCAAATGGGGCCTAAGTATGGATGCTCAGCTGTGACAGTTTGGTTTCTGTTCCCAGTTTGAGTTTTATCAGGGGAAGGAAGATACAGATGAAGTGAATGACAGCATGAAGGGTCTTGGATATCAAGTTGTCCAATGGCTTACAAAGCCATGGACAGGTTTGGCCAAACAGCAGATAGGAAGTTTCAAGTGCATAAAGGTTGCCATGCATTGAAAATGTGTAGCCCCAGTGACAAAGGCCAGTAATGACACACAAAGACTGCAGACACTTTAAAGAAAATCAACCTGCAAACACTGTACCAAGCATGGTATATCCTCGATGAACATATAAATATTGTAAGTGATTTCCCAAATAGTAGATATTTATACATGTATTTGACATCAACTCTTCAATGAAATGAAACATCATTAGGTAAGATACTTTTATTTTCATTTTATTCATGCATGTAACTAGATAAAGTTACTTATCCTAAGCCACATCACTAATGACAAACAACACTAAAACACTTTGAAATAGTTCGTAATAACCTTTAATATGCGCAAGAATGGAAAGCAGGCCAAGTGAATTAATAACCTGAGAAAAGGTTTTTGTGAAGGCAACTGAACTATGCTTGAAAATTCTGTAATTCTTAACAGTGAAAGTACAAATATTTTCAAGCTCTAAATATATAGTCACCTCAAAACTCTGATGATCAATTTCGTTGTTGCAGATAAAACATTACCTTGGCTAACATCGATGATGAACTGAAACACGGAAGTCCATCTTCAAATGAACTAGATCCCAACAGAATATACAGACAAAAGCAAAATGGCACCATGCATACCATGTGGGTACATCTATTTTCAGAAACAGAAATTTTCTTCATGTGAACACATATATTTTAATTTTGTTACGACAACCACCGATATGATTGCAGATTTTAATACTTGTGTAAGTACTATTGTTGTCGATAGGTTATATACGGTTTTATGGCATTTTTATTTCACAAAGAGTGATGAAAGAAAACAACTTTGACCTTTGACTCGGGACTTTGCACTGTCCAATATATTTTGGACTAAATTTAGTTTTAGCTAAATATTCAATCACATAATATTTAGATTATGTTTTTTTATAAAAAATTCCATAATTTCCTTAATGTATTTGCCAAATGAATTACGAATACGGGTAGTCTAATGAAGAGGTACTGCCTAGATACACCTCTCCCTATATCAAAGTTTCCATTACCAATTTTGATCGCGATTTTCTTAAGTTCAACAAATAGGATTCAGTTTTGGGGGTATTTTCTGGTTTTAAAAATTGACATCCACACCTGACCCTATGTTATAAGTGGGTTTGCAAGTTATCAAGGGAGTGGTGTACTGCAATGTCTGTCATTATTACAGGTACTTTCCTGTCCATTGACCGGTTTATTTGTGGTTTCAGACAGATATTATGTACAATACAATACAAGCACGGCAGTGAAAATTTTCACAAAAAGTATTTAAAAAAATGCTTTCACCAAGTACAGTGATTAAATACATAGCGGTATTTACATATTTATGTTTTTAAAGCTTCAAAGCCCAAGCTAGTATCTGTTTTCATCATGATGGTAAATAATAACTAATGGAAATCCAGCAGTGATGACATATGCCAACTTACAGTAGAAATGATCAGCTCTTCCAGCAATGCAAGAATATAATGTCTTCAAGATGATGTTGCTTACAGTTTATGTGTTTTCATGGGGAGTAAAACTATGATGTCATGAACGTCATATGGGAGGCAATGCTAGGGGGGGTTAGATTTTTATATGGGAAGCAAAAGGTTAAATATGATGGTGCCATAATTCATCAGTCATTGCTAAAGATAAACATTTCAGTGCCAGCTCAAATGCTGGATGGCACAGACTACAGTAATTCATGGTAATGTAGTAGTATCATTCCTGACAGTGAACTCAAATCGATACATTTCCAATAATTTCACAGATATCAAATAATTTCACAAACACTGTCACTTAGTTACTGAGTAAAAAGTCATCAGTAGTGTTTAAGTTCAAAATAAAATGATTCGGTGTTGAAAGAATTATTAATGTGGCTCCCAGCTGCCACCAATGACACTTCAGTTTCAAATACTACCTAATACAAATCATGCAAACTTAACCTTTATGACCTGATAAATTATGTACATGTAGAAATATTTTCATGTACAGTTATTCTTGAAACCTTAAGAGCAAGGGTGGGCAAAATATGAAAAGCAGACCTGATCTGGCCCAGGCCTTGCTTGTATCAATTAATTTACATCATAGAGTGTGGTACAGACAAGGTTCTTTTTTTTAAAGCACCTCTAGTAAGTTGATGAGAAACAGCAGCCATTAACAAAACAATTTTCACTGCTCTATTACCATCATTGAATACAAGCATCAACATTGTTTAGGATAATCCAATTTGTTTGCGAGACTGCAACCAAGAAGAAAAGTCGGAATCTTAAGAAAACTTGCTTTCTGAATTCTTTATACAGTATTTTAATGGCATACAAAATTTGCTTTAACATACGCATAAACAATGAATCTGTGTGCATAAGGTAAAATTAGTGCATTTGTGGTGGGTGGGGGGTGGGGGGCGCTGTTTCATACCGTGCAAAGCATGAACCAGTGTATTAATAACTACTAATAATTGTAATAATAAAGTCTCTATTGTCAGAGGGTAACCCAATTAGTTTACAAAAACTAGTCACCCTTGGGGCCCTCTACTGTGTACAGTTATTTCATTATTTGTTGGTAAGAACAGGCATTTATATGTATTATAATAAGTATAAGACAAGTATTTACAAATGTCTTTGCCACATCATAAAAGCTGGAGAAAAAAAAGAAAACATGGAGGAATAATAGAATGGAGTTTAAAAGAATTTAATGACAGCAGCATCAGGCAGAGCTCACACAACATTTTCATCTTAGGTAGGCATCAGTTGGCCCCTAAGCTGTTATATCAGGAGTAACATTCAAACTTTTAGGAATCAATGCTGATGGTTGATATTACATTGTGTCACAGAAATAAGGTACATTATTTCCTTGGGTAGTAAATTACGTGCAATTGTCAATCCCAAGTTATTATGATTTTCCATATGGGATGAGTAGCGAGAACAAGATTCTAAAGATGACTGCCAAAGTAGTCATAATGGATATCGGACTGACACCGTTTCCTTTTAGGAGCAACTAGACATCGTAAGACATGATAAGAAAGTCTTTGGGTGAAAGCACAATATCAATACGACCAGCCATCTAGAAAAGTAGAAAAAAACAAGATGTTCAAGATGGCCACTGTGGCAGCCATATTGACAGATCAACACCATTTACAACCAACTAGACATTATTAGAAGTTTCTCAATGAAAACCTCATGCTGATATGACATTCAATCAGTAAGTAGTGTAACAAGATGTTCAAGCTGGCCATAGTGGCAGCTATATTGATGTCTGAGTGGCACTATTTACATTGGTGGCGCTCTACAGTTTCGTATTTTGCATAGAGTTAGGATTTTAAAGAAAAAGAATTTCCCTGGCTTTCCTCACTCGTTATACTGGCTATTTAGAAAAGACCTTGTATATCTTAAGTATAATGCAAAGAACCTTTAATTCCCTTTATTTTGGTGAATGACTGATAGGTGTACTATGGGTTATAGAGTATACAGCTTGGCCTTACTTCAGATGTGCACCTTTCAAAAAAGTGCTAGCTCTACTTGGTCATTTTCACTTCCTGAACTTACTTTTTTTACATTTTATATATTTGGCAATTCATTCATTGCACTTTCAGAAGCTGGTATTGTCTAGTCTGGCAAAATTCATTTTCCCTACTTTAATAGCTGCTATGTATAGTGTACTTTAGACTAATTCAGGCTGATTTTTTAAACACAAGGGAGCAGTCATTTTAGTTAGCAGTGTGCTTAAATCATGTAAAATTTCCAAAAGTACAATATCCAAAAGAAATATCATCCACATTACATTAATGTAGCATAGAGGTATGCCAACATTCTCTCTGTTGTGCATGTTTTAAATGCAAAACTACTTCACCTTACATACATCACTCTCTCAAAAGTACATATTATCTGGTGAGCGCCCCCATTAAGGACCAGCCGCACATTGTAAGAAGTCATTTGGTAAAATAGCCATGTTGATACTGCCACTTATTCAGGAGGCGTAGCAGTAGCAAGATCAAAATGACAAAACTTTCAGCAATACTGGTTGTTGTTGTTGCGAGTTTAATGCCATTTTTGTTCCAGCACACGTGAAGCTATACATTGTGGCCAGCTTAAATGGCAGAAAAACCCGGGGAAAATCCTGAAAATAACCACTGACCTATTAGGAACCTTCTGGCATCCTTTCTCATAAAGCCCACACTGGCCAAGTCCAATGAAATGAATTGTACAACTGACCATTCTCTAACTAAAAGGCGGAACCAGGTGAAACAGGCTTAATCAAATTGATAAATAAATGTTGTATGACTGGAAAAGGACAATTCAACAGTGCTTTACAAATTAAAAAAAGAAGAATATGAGAGTGATGTAATACCACTCATTGCCTTTTGTTTGTATTCTAGTACTAATCCAGATGGATTTTGCCAATTTGTTATAAGAAATTTAACCAGGACAGCAGCAAAATTAATGTAGATTTTTCATACAGTTAATTGTAATCATGTCACGCAATACACTAATTACATTTCTGATGCTCATATTATGCTTTTAAGACACATAAGTTACACTTGTACCTCTCTAGAGGTTGGCCGGCTACACTAACCTAATGGATGAACTGATGACACAACAAATAAGTTACAATTGTACCTCTCTAGAGGTTGGCCGGCTGCACTAACCTAATGGACGAACTGATGACACAACAAATAAGTTACACCTGTACCTCTCTAGAGGTTGGCCGGCTACACTAACCTAATGGATGAACTGATGACACAACAAATAAGTTACACTTGTACCTCTCTAGAGGTTGTCTGGCTACACTAATCTAATGGACGAACTGATGACACAACAAATAAGTTACACTTGTACCTCTCTAGGGGTTGGCTGGCTACACTAACCTAATGGACAAACTGATGACACAACAAATAAGTTACACTTGTACCTCTCTAGAGGTTGGTCGGCTACACTAACCAAATGGACGAACTGATGACACAACAAATAAGTTACACTTGTACCTCTCTAGGGGTTGGCTGGCTACACTAACCTAATAGATGAACTGATGATAAGTTCTTGTGGTTTAAGACACATAGAGCTAAATACAGGGCAGATCCTGATCTGCAAGTACATTATAGACCAGCATCTGTAGCAGCTAGAGTTGTGGTATTAAACTACGGCTTAATACTCCATTACAGGGAAATGACAATCACACAATGGAGTCACATAGCTAAAAATATTTAAAGACTATTAAATACTTGCCTAGATGAATATCAGCAATTGAACGGAAAACGATGACTTAAAGGTCTGAACTTATTCCTTGCAGACATATATGTGGCACAATTCTTGGCTTGATTTGCACATTAACAATTCCAACAATGGATGCATACCCTGCATCGTCTTTGTTGTTAAACCCGAGTAACTTACACAATATTTTGCTGAAGCAGGGGTTTGTTTGGAATGGAAAAGAAACAAAGTGCAGCTCTTTTCAAGGTTAATTCAGACAAAAGAGAAAGACCAAATAAACAACACCATGATCAGAGGTATTGTAACAAGTTGGTAGATCAGGGTCTACCTTGTTTGCAAATGGATGTAACCTGTACATGTGTGTACATACATGGTAATCATTTAGTAAATTACACCATGGGGAACAGTGTGCACTGATTCGAATTCAATCAATAAATGAAGTCCTTTTAAGGAAATTCTAAATAAATTCATTGTCAACTGAACTGTACTCAGTCATCATGGCTGATTTCAGTTTGAAGAAATAATTTACTGGAAGTGATGATGGATTAATTTTGTGTAACTGATGATTGGTCCTTTGGGTAACAAACACCGCTCAATATATTTAGCACTGAAAATGAAATACCATTTCTCTATTCACACATCAGTCCCTTCAACTTAACTATGTTACTGCAAAAGGAATTTCTGTGCAAGTTTGCAGGTCACCATTTCAATAGCTCTGCATTGATCCAATTCATTGACTAATAAAACAAAACAAGAAATTCATCTGATGTTTCAATGTACCATCTATACTCTCTGATAAGTCCAGTCCGACTGCAAATGGCACAGTTTGTTATGAGGAATCAGTAGAACAAACAGCAATGACCCTGATCTGCAGGTGCATTATGCTAAGGCACATCAGGATTGTTGTTTTCAGTTTGACTCAGTTTATAAGTGAGCATATATGGTAAGCAGAAAATCATGCATTTGTTGATGTAAACTGGATGGTAACAAATTTAATCAGCTTTTATTTGCCTTTGGGACAATCATAGTTTGCAGTTGTTTTTTATATTCAGACAACAAACACTGTCATGCATATCTTAAAACTAGGACATACAAAATTATTGGTTGAATGCTTTAAGATTTTCAGTGCAGGACTATAATTAATGCTGTTTCTAAAACATTGTCCGCATTATCAATTTTAAGTTTCCTGCTCATTCCCTGGGTAGAGATTTTAACGCACCCCCCTTTTATTTTATGCACAATAAATTAAAATTTCTTATGATAAAGAAAACATTTGTTCACAAGTTCCAAATATAAATATGACTAGTTTAGTCAAAGTTGACAAAACTATTAAAATACAATAAAGTATCATAAAACAGAAAGTTTTCAAATGAAAAATTTTAAGCTTGAATTTTGTCTTCTTTTTGTTGTCATCTAAATTTGTATACTGTATTACTAGTCTCTTTATTGCCTCCCCAGTTTGTATGTTGTCTTCTTTACACTGTATTCCCAATTTGCATGCTGTATTACTAGTCTCTTTATTGTCTTTCCAATTTGCATCTTATCTTCTTTCCATTGTTCTCTAGTTTTCATCTGGTCTTCTTTTCTTGTTATCTCTTTAGGTTGGAGTATATTATCCATGCAAGTTCCAATTAAAGAAAAGGAACACAGCGAAAAACCACTTTTTACCTCACAGAAATTGTAATTTAACATTTGATAACATGACTAGTAATTGCAGTAAAATTACATGGCATGTTCAAGCTGAGCAATAAATTACTTCAATATTTCTCCTATCATGACATGTCAGCTATAATATACTGCTTGCTACATCAGAACCCAAGATAAGATTTTCAGGTCTAAAGCATTTCTGGTTTGGAACTTCGTGGTCTGAAGCATCAACTAGGGTTATTTAGTAAGCACCATAAAGCATGACCTATCAATTATCAGATATTTTCTTGTCCACTTGTAAATATCATAAAGTACAACCCATCAATTATCAGATATATTCTTGGCCACCTTCAAACCAGAATAGGACCCATCAATTATCAGCCATATTCTTTGTCCACCTTGTAAACACCAGAGTATGACCAATCAATTTTCAACACCTTGAAACACCACTGAGCTTTGGTTTCCAACCATTTTGAGTATAAAGACCCCTTCTTCACTTCAAAAAATTTTGCAGCCCCCTGCATGCTAATTAATTGTATATTTAGGCAGAACATATATAATACAAAATCATGAAAATATATACTGACAAAAAGTATGAGCTTAGTAATCGTCGTACATGAATTCACATTTTATCCAACTCAACACAAAAACACATATTTGAAAAGTCAGTTGCAAACCCACTGGAATAACCCCAGGGTCCCCAAGATGGGAACTACTGTCACAGAGCATTACCGATTAATATATTATTCTTGTCCAGTTCAACATGCAATGTCACACCTAGGATTCATGTACAGGGAACACTGTGATCCTCTAACCCACAAATTTAGGGATACACATTTCAAGGCATAAACAAAAATACTGTGAGATCTTCATAAATGTCTGATTTTGGACTAGGTCTGTTTGGAACTAGAACTGGTGTTTATTTTTGAATGGTCACTGAACAAATACTTTGGAAAAAAACTTACTCCTAATAATCTGTATTAAAATAATGAGGAAATTCTTTGCTTCAATTAACTTGGTGCTAAACAACCAACATATTTCACAGTGCATAAAAACATCGACACAAACCAAACTTGACCTGTTTGGTGGATTTCACCATTGTCCATTTGTATGACCATCTTCCTCCACAAATGTTTACATTATTGCAAAAGAATTCTTATTAAGCACTCAAGTAGCTAGCATGTATTATGTATGCCCTCCAGGCTTGTATTTATCAACCAACTGGTTCTTTGTACTGTTATACAAATAAATTGGACTATTATTTCTTCTGAGCAATTACAGAAAATTCCTCCAGACAGTAACGACACAGAAACAAATGTATGCAGTGATACATGTATTTGCAATGACTAGTAGGTAAATGTATGCAGTAACGTGTATTTGAAATGACTAGTAAGTAAATGTATATGATACATGTATTTGCAATGACTAGTAAGTAAATGTATGCAGTGATACATGTATTTGAAATGACTAGTAAGTAAATGTATGCAGTGATACATGTATTTGAAAGGACTAGGAAGTAAATTTATGCAGTGATACATGTATCTGCATGGACTAGTAAGTTCCATACTGTAGTCTCAGTTGATTTAGATATTTTATAAAACGGATAACATAGCAACTAGGCCATCCCTATTTTATTCATATTTATTATCAACAACATGTGATGTAGGACATAAAAGTATGTAAAAGTTTCTCAATTTACATTTATCCACATAATGGACATGAACCAAGGGAACTTTGCACTTTCCCTACACTATATGGAAATACATTAGGCACATAATGGTCAGCGGTGTGGATGACACTGGACAAAAACGCTCCAAGAGCAAAAATGAATATGCACCCAACAATGCAAGAACATGGCTTGGTGACAAAGACTTTAGCAGATAACCAATGCACGAATTCTAAAATGATGAATTTAAGTGTTCTGAATAGAGTAAATCTATAATTTCAACCACTGTTAAGTTCAAGACACACCAAAGATGCTGATACATGTGCTCACAATTAAAATGTTCTGTTGACCGTGAATGAAGTAAAATTATCTACTATGCATTTCAGCAAAATAATTAGCCTCAAATATGTCAAATATGCAGCACATCTATAGATGTACAACAGGCATCACAAGTTTGTCTTTCACCAAAGTGAACTTTGACCTACATTTTTTTAACATCAATGAAAAATATCCAACTGATGTTTTATGATACTGGAGACACCAAAGAACCAATCTAGGTACATGTATATGAAAACTGTAATCACTCAATGGTTGGTGATGTAACAAGATGCCATTTCTGCTTTTCCACTAAAGATCATGAAATACATTTAAGGTCTCTCCAAATAAATAATCATTAAAATATTGACCGAAAATTCCATATAGAAATGGCTGTCAACCCAAATGCAACTGTAACAAGGAGGCAACACTGATGTTGACAATATCAGCTATTTTTTACAGTATCTGCTAGTATTTGAGAAGAATCTGCTATGTGACATTCTGGCATCAGATAGAATTACAAAATTCAGAAAAGTACATCGGAAATTCTGCTGGCACCATGTCTTTACAACCTGAATCATAAATTAGGTCATCATGTACATTCCTTGCCATGTCAGTCAGAAAATTGCAAGACTGACTTAAAATATCAGAATTCAGGATTAACACCGAAGACACAAATATTATATTCAATGATTGTGAATTTCAAAATTTTATTTTTCTTCTTCTCAGGAATTCAACATGATTTCGTATGTGTATAGTTATGCTCTCCCAATAAATGGAATGTCAATGGCCTATCTCACTTTCATTGAACATCTGGGTATTATGATGTCCTTTAATAATGACAGACATGATAAAATCTAAGGATATACAGAATATTTTACTTGGGCAATGGAGTTTTGAAATTTACTGTACTCAAGATCAATTAAATGAGTGTCAATGTTATCTCTATAATTGTTGACTTTAAATGATGTAATCGCCAGATTGAGGTTTTTGTTCATGGTTTCAGGAGATAATGATGTCTTGTTTTACAGCTTTAATACTTTTTTTTTTGACAACAAATTCTGAATCATACTGTTAATTTATGTACACCAGTGTAGATTGTGTGTCCCAATAAATATACATATATGGCACAGGTTTATCGTTTTACGCCTAACTGGGATTGGGGTTTATTTTTTTATCCCTTTGGATCAAAACAAAAAACCTTAACATTAACAAGAAAATACCAATAGCGACAGAACATCATTTTATTGAGCAGCTTAACCCAGACTAGGCCATGTCGATAGGACTCGAACTAAACTTGCTTGATTGTAAGATTTCATAAACTCCCTCAGGCAATTAGATTCCTTTTTCTAAAGTCAAACAATGTGTTCTAGTTGCATGGTTTTAAGATTAGGGTTGGCAGATCATTTTTTTAAAACCATTATACAGTATTTTTTTAATGTGATTATTTTTAAACATGGGGGGAAAAAATGCTATTGTCGGCAATGAGAAACAGGGATGGTATGGTCGGATGACTGGAAAAACATATTTTTAGTCTGGCATAATATAAAGAACTGACTGAATTGTCTTTGGTAGCCTTCCTGCGAAACATCTAACAAAAACCATACCCAATCATTAGACCTATGAAGGCATATTACTTTAAAACGAAGATATTAAATGCTTTGAAGTATGTAGCTTTCTTACTTAGTACATTACATATACTTCTCACAAAAAATTCAGTTTCCTCTGGAAAGGCCACTTTCCTGTTGTACAAGGGGTGGCCATATAAGAGGGGGACCATTGTATACATAATCTCATTCAGCCAAATGATTAGACATAATCGCTTTGTCAAAGAAACTTAAGCTTGAGTTCAATCAAATTAGCATTGCTTGGCAATAATCAATCTCCAACCAAGTGAAGTGGTATCCCATAACAGCAACTTTATAACAGAGCATAAAGAGAAATTACTACAATTCTTGGAATAAAGTGGGAATGATCCATAAAACCATGCTTCATATATTTAAAAATTATCCAGAAAAAGCTGTATTTTTATGGGATTTTAACAGTTGTGCAACCTACATGCAACACTGTCACCACATTAATATGTGGGGATGATGTTCTCAATCCACCTCCTCCAATATCTTAATAACATAAGCTTAAATACCAAGTCAAATCAAACTCTTATAAAAAAAAATATGGTCAGTCAAATGCAAGGTGACCTCATTTCGTGGGGATGTCACTCATTATTAAAATTATCTAAAGTCTTGATGCTATCAACTTACAAAATGACAATAGGAACAAGAACGTTTTCAAAGAGATTTGTGTGGGATGGGACTTTTTGTACACTATCCAAAAAATTATGTGTCACGGATCAGCACGATGGCACTTTTTGTAGACCATTCAAAAATTATGTGTCACAGATCAGCAGATTAGCCTTAAGTCCCTCTCTGGGCACCTCTGTTATTCATGATGGAAAGATTTTTTCACTTAAAATAACGGAAAAAACCACAACCTTGAAAACAATGCAAGATTTTCGGTCTGTTAAGATCTGGATCTTTGCAGCTCCGATCAACATGCTGAATTATCAAACTCATTAAAGTATATAAGTTGTAAAATCAGTAGAATCTTACTGCACTTCATGTGACTGGTCAATTTGTTTGTGTAAAGCTAACTTATAACTACCTTACTGAAACTGTTCAGATGGCCATGAAATTGTGAAAATAACTAGAATCATGAAAGAATATGGAACAGAATTTTATAATAAATATTGTATCAGAACTGTGCATTCTTCATTTGGTCCACTTAACAGGCAAATGCTGCCAGTTCAAACATTATTTGGCTGATAATGGTCATGGGTAAGATGCTAATTGTTAAGACTGCACAAGTACAAAACCTATCAAAATATGCAATACTTACGGAGTTACCAGAGGATTGCTGCTGATATCCAACACTTGTAGATTTTTGCAGAATTTAATGTTATCTGGTATCTCTCCAATATCTGAAATGGGATAAAAATGCAATATGGTAAAATAAAGCAAGAACAGGACTACTAATTTATAGACCTGTTCATACAAAATCATATTATACTCCCCACAAAGTGTACCTCATCTTAAAGTACAAACCCACATTCATACAGAAAATCTGTGTGTGTGTGTGGATATACATGTATCTATACTCATTATTCCCACTATGAAAACAAAGTCATATGGACAGCGTTCTTTTGCATACCTGGGCCCAGCAACATGGAATGAATTGCCCACTGAACTTAGACATAGTGATCACACTCAAGAGTGCTCTCAAAACTCACTTATTTCGACTGCAAGAACAAACTTAAAGTCATAACAATGTTTCCTACCTTAAATATTCTCAACATGTTTCTTTCTCTCTATGTTTTCTAATTTCATGGTGTCTGTGTTTGTAATCATTATATGTTTTTTTATCTTATAGGTGTTGTCTAATGTTGTAAAGTGCTTAGAGCGTCTAAAGATCAGGTGCTATACAAAGTCCTCATTATTATTGTTATTATTATTATATATATACACACACACACAAATTTTCTGTATGATTTTGGGTGTGGACTTTATGATGAGGCCACTTTAGTGAACTCATTTTTCAAGATAGTAAAATGTACTCTTCTCACAGTAAACATGTTCATGAAATAGAGTTCAGGATTTTTCTTGAAAAAGACACAAGTTTACCTAATTACTGACTGGCTAGCAGCTAAAGTAGTTGACTGTGCTGACAAAGTTTGACTGATCAAGAATGAATATTCAGCTCTCATCCATTTCTGTATTATGTATGTCTTTTTACATAAGGGATGATTTACTGAAAGTTGGTAATTCCTAACATAAACAACAGTCTTAGAGGAATAATTTAGTTGTTATCAATTTAGAGGATTAATTTATTTCAATTATTCATTGTAATTACAAAGTGCTCAGACTTCTAAATTTACTAGTTGTTGTAGAATTACCATGAATTCAGTTCAAGACATTTTGGATTAGATCATTTGTGATATACCAAGCCTATTGGCATGTCAACACAAATGAGTGAACTTCATTCTGAATACAACTGTAACTCATCTTTTATATTACAAAACAATCTAATTCACATCATTAATTCCATTGAAAAATGGGAAAAAGATCATTTCATTTTATAATTAATTCCAATCGGAACTTGCTATGGTGCCTCTTTGAACAATGCCATCTTAGCATACATGGTAATGCTGAAGTTTATTATATCATGTCAAGTTCAACAATTTACATGCACATTTGGTTAATTGCCTTATTACTGGTGCAGGGAATGTACTAAATAATAGAATGTTGTATTCAATGTAAGCTGATATTCATCTATACTGTACAGTACATATATTTATATTTCTCCTGCAAGAATTCATCGAGAAAGCTTGCCAGTAGCTTCTCGAGGGTCGGTGGTTCTTTCAGGGGATTTCCCAGGTTCTTCCTCCACAATTAATACTGGCTGCCATGTATAGCTTATCGTGTGCTGAAAAATGGCGTTAAACCCTACAACAACAACAGCAATTCATTGAGCAAGTAGAACAGTCACAAAAAAGGACCGTTACTATTTATATTCAATTAAAGAAAAGCTAAATCAAAATTTTCATTTTACTTTTCTGACACATCTTCAATTATTTTTGTTAAATGGTAGACTAATATACATCAGTTCATACATGGAATAAACATACACTATATCAATTGGGTTACAAAATCATAACACTTTCCTTGGCCTCATGAAAGAAAAGCAAAAACAATATAGGCTACTTTATTTCGGTTTATGTAACACTTCATAGATATATTTGCAAACCACTCTCTTCAAATGTTTCATCATACAACAGATCAACCTCATGTTGGTCACTACCTGCTTTGTCATACAAAATAATATGGGAATTTTCATTTGATTCTCATACAAACGAAATTGCTGAACTGATAGGCACTAAGTGGCAATCCTCCAATCTAGCTCTAACCTCTCCATCACCATGACAAATTAACTTAATATGAGCAAATATCCATCTGTAGCATGACCACAGGGCAAGATGAAAGACCATACCATCCACTCTGACACCCCCCCCCCCGATGAAAGATGATACCACCCACTCTGAAACAAATCATAAATGAAATGCACATTCTGATTTGCAGTGATTTTAGGGTGTATTACTTAGATCAAATAAATCTTGTGATCTTCAAAGCAAAAAGTAATGTTACCTGCCTTAATTAAAATGCTAGAGCAGACTTGGTTGATGAAAGATTTTAGATATACTTCTCCTCGAGGAAGTAAAACAGTCAACAAATTCATACATGTGTTGTTAGTAAGCTGTTGGAAATCATACTTAAACAGAGACAAGATACATTCTGATAAAAAGGAATTTCTTTATGGTTTGTCTCAAACACCCTTTCATGAATTAGCATATTTCCAAAATTTCACCTCAACTCGCACGAAAGCAGAGCTGACGTATCTTGCAAAGAATCTTTGCAAAGATTAACCCCCATCCAATATACATGTGGCGCTGTGGGTCTGCAGTGCCTTCATGACCAAGCAACGTTTTTCCAAACAGCTTTTTCCCCCTGGGATTTGGTCTTCTGTGACATAACATGAAGATGCTAATTACCTCTTTCACTAAGAAATCGATCTCAACCAACTGCCCGCATTTGTTTTTGATTACTGATTTTGAGTTTACCGATAGATAAACTGAATTACAAAAATTTAAATCTCCATGACTGACAGGCAATGTTAATGTCAACACAAGCTCAATCAAGCAATTATTTTCAACAATACAAAAACTTAAAAAATTCTGTTAGCTAAATAAGAGTAGAACACAGCTGGATGGCAGCAGTAATTTACTTTCTGTTCCCAATCCTACTCCTTACTATGGTTTGTATCCCCTTACGGACAATAAAAATCACTAATCTGGCCCATGTGTGGAGTAAGTCAGACCTCGATCACTTCAACAGGTACAAGGTCTACATATACACTCCAAAATTCAAATGTTTATTAACATCACTTTATCAACTTTTAGCCCCAAAAAAGTGATCAACCTTTTATTTAATGAGGAAAACGGCAAGTAAAATTAAATCACAACATCTGAAATATTGTTTCAAATTGTAAATAAGGAGCACTGAAAAAATTTGAATACAAAATTAAAATTGTGCTGTTAAAGGCAAGAATTTTATGAGCCCAATTCTCTCCCTTAAATCAATTATCCTACACTTTGTACATTACGTAAACTTTGTCTACTTGTTATTCTAGAAGCCAGTGATATTAGATATTATATGTTATATTTATGTGAACAAGAAATGAAGATCCTAAAATAGAAGATTCTATACATTTATATTGCATTTTAGACATCCTTTCTAACAAGATGAATGACTGCTTTAGAGAAACCAAATTGTGCTTAACACATTAAACCCTAGCGACGACTTTACAGGGCAGGAGGTAGTAGCCTACTGCCGAGCTCTGTAGCATCATGATCACGCATGATACACTAAAGTGGGTGGTATTATAGAAAGGTAAACAGATGTAGCTCTACAATGATACCAAATAATCTGGAATATCTAGTTGCAACTACAAAATACAGATAGAAAAACCTCGTGTTTTGGACCCGACTTTTTTTTTATGCAAAATACGCCCGTAGTTGGAATCCCATTTTGTGTCCATATTTTAGACTTTTTGGTCTCAGATCTAAGGCAAACTGGTATGAACTGCAAACAGACAGATGAGCCTTTGCAAAATGTAGGATAAGACCGGCATTTGGCTCATGTGCGAGTCAAATAGCCAATGAAAAATGATGTTTCTAACATCAACTAGGCAGTATGTTATTGAAAGATGACCAGGGATTTGGTGTCTTCGAGTCTATTAAGAAAGATCTTTCAAAATGTGTTTCCTACTCGATTTTCAGGCAAAAATGGCAAAAAGCTCCAGGGGTTAATGTGTAAAAAATATCAAGGTAAAACCTTTGATGCAAATCCTACTTTTGCCCCAACTGAATGCATTGATACTCCAAATATTATTTTTGTGTGCATAATTAAGATAGCTCTTTAAATGCTAATCAAACAAAGCTCATCCTTTATCAGACACATCAGGATTCAAAAGCATCAAGTTTAATGAAAATGTCTTGATTTGTTCAGGATATCAACTGTAGAATAGTGTGTTGCACAGAGGTAGAAAATAACTGGGGATAACTTAATTGCTGATAAAAAAGGCGGACTCGTATTGCATGACTGCTAAAAGATATACAAACAAAACAAATGTTTGATGGCTGAACAGACAATCGAACACCAGTATACACCACAGTAGGGGGTTATAAATAATTTAGTAGTGCCTCTATTGTTATGGTTTAATTTGTTTGCTACAATTTGGCATCAGTTTGACAGATACAACCATCTTGCATTGTTCAAACAACCTCATTAGAAACTCTAAACATGCTAAAATGGTGAACTAACCAGACATGCAATGTTAACTTAAAAACCAAGCACATGGAAAAAGCTCACAGCTCTGTAACAAGTGTCCCTTAACACTTGCGACTAACAAGTATTTAAATGAAATGCCCCAAACATGAGGCATTAAAAATTAGGGGTAAAATGATACATCTGTGTTGTGCATCGAAATGACTCATGATACACAGCCTATGATATAATACATTAATGATACATATATTAAATTGACAATCCTACCATCTTTTAGAAGGTCTGTTAGTGGTATGTGGTGCTCTTTTATGTGATTTACTGGTTATATTTATAGTATGCAGATTGCAGACAGACGTTGATATGCCATTCTCACCTATGAAAAGACAACAACAATACTTTCTTTGCTGTCGTTGATTTGTATTCAACATTTTTGGCCATGTAAGATGGCTCCATCTGATCTGATGCAGGACTCACTTTAGAACCCAAGCAGAGATACCACATTTGCCAGCCTTAGCGTTGTCGTATACTCTGAATCAACTTGTATATGGATTATGTCATCCTAATCGCTTTATCCTATTTTTCGTATGGAAAATAATTCTCCAAGAGTAATGTACAAAAGATATTTCATTTTGGGGAAGAGATCGTGTATGAACAAATATAGGATCCCACAGTGAATATTTTAAACACTTACATGATCGTCAGTATTAAAAATGAACATAGATCAGATGTAATTGCGCTAAAGCAGGATGCACCAGTAATGTACATTGTTTGTAATATACAGTGTTTAAATTTAATTGCATATATGTGCGGTAGAATTTACAATTTAGAAGATGAATAACCACGAGACAGACATATTCCATCACAATTTTCTTCTTGCACCTAATGATAAAAAATAACTGTATCCCCATTAAGAGAGACAGACAGATGTCTTCACGATTGTAAATATGTACTGTTCACTTATATTGTGAATGATTTTTACTTGTGTACAAGTGCAGTACCATATTCCATTATCAATTAATACCACTAGTTAAGTGATTCCTTATAATTTTTGTTTCCATTTACATTATTACAAGAATCACATGGCTTGGTAGTGGTATTTACATGTTAATTAAACACGCTATGGCTGTATTCAGTCATTCCAAGATAACACCTGTTTGAGGTCAAGATTCTGCAGACCAGATCAGAGTAATGTTATGTATATTTGATTTAATTTAAATGTCTGTTTTAAGTTTTAAATTTTTTATTTTTAATTTCATTACATGTCAAAATAATGTAGTTTTGTTGACTAGAAATTTGATATTTTCCAGAAAATAGTTTGTGTGTGTGTGATTTGGATTTTTAATGAAGCTTTAACAATTTTCAGTCATATCACTATGTCTACAGTGTGGCAGTTTATAGTGATGCTTAGCACTGAAGCATCATGTCCCACCCAGTCACATTATCCTGACACCAGGCCGACCAGTCCTAACACTAACCTCTTAATGCTGAGCACCAAGCGAGGCAGCTGTTTGTACCATTTTTGAAAGTCTTTGGTATGACTCTGCTAGGGATAGAACTCATGACCTCCTGCCTCCAAGGCGGACGCTCTAACCACTAGGCCACCGGAGCGGTGGATAATAGTTTGACCTAGACTCTTCAGTTGTAAACACCTAAACCTGAACTAGTTTGTATTTTTTTTTAAAGTCTCAGAGTAAAATGATTGGGTTTTATCAAGGTCATACTGGGTTATGTGATCTTTTTATATGTAAACAGCCTCCATTTTGTAATTCTGGGCTTTCCGAAATTGTGCATGAATTAGTTTTAATAGTGATGCTTAGACAGATCTCAGCTGGGCTTTTTTCTTTACACTGGAAAGTGTCTGTTGTGTCAGTTTGGAGTTATAAATTGCTGAATCTATAAGCAACTACAAAAATGAACCACACCACACTTCTCCCTATACACTGCTAGACATTATCTCTTGCCTGAGGCAAGAAGAACAATGGTGAAGGCAGAATTTTCAAAGCCCTTTATTCACTGCCACTCTAAATTGGCCACCAACATTTGGGTCATGACCTGAGGTTGGGAGTTAAGACCAGCATAACAAAGCACAGCTTCGCTGACTCTGTAAGTAATCTGTACGTGTTACTGCTGTAATCTAAGTAATGCATTAAATTTAAATCCAAACCACTCTGTACATTTCATAAAAGTGGCTGATACATTTCAATTAATTACTTGATATGAAGGCCCATTCAAAATATAAATTAATGCCGCCATCAGTCAGCTATCTTGATCAATTCCAAACTGATGCATGCACATGTATTAGCTATTTGATATAATAATCGTTACACTATTTAAGCTAGAGATGTACCAATTAAGACTGGTAAACCAAAGTAGCAGATCTATACATGGGTAAAAATGGATTACTAACTCTATCAAACCTCAAATAACCTTCTAGTACATTTCATAAGACATTATTCATAAATGTTTAAATATTCAAGCATGAATGAAATGTTGAAGGTGCTGGTATTTTTTCCATTGAAAAGCGAAGATGGAATGAAGAGAAAAGGAAAAGAAATGTTACCAAAAATATACAAAGGAAAATAATAGAAGAGTTTCTGCCAAAACAGATGCCTCGATCTGATGATTTTTTTCATTTATTCTGTGATGGGATCAGTGAATGTTCTGTACAACAATTAAAACTGGGTTTTCAATAGGAACTTAAAACCATGAATAAATATGCATGGTCATTAAAGAATGAAATCTTAACTTTCAGATCATACGATGAAAAGAACCAACATCAGATTATAAACGACATAGCTTTTCAACAATAAAGGTAATATTTAAATAATGTGCAAATGTCTTTTCTGTTCCCTCACCCTTCCTCCACTAGTATAAAAAACATGTATATCAATACAGTAGGTGTGGTTTTAATGGCACATAACCTTTGTTTTGCAAGCTACTGAAATAGTAAAATGCACCCTGTCATTGATTTCAACAAAAGTACCTGGAGGCCCCCTTACTGCATGCATCCTGTGATGTTTTCTCAGTCTCATGGGTCGGGGTAATGCACTTTTTAATGTTTATACATATTCAGTTTGGGAGGCTGGCTTATATGCGAAAGAGCATATACGTGCGTATATACTTTATATTCTGCTTCATCAGTGGACTCTTCTTTTTGCAAAAATCCAAAGAAAAATAAATGAGGGTTTCCATATTGTGGTTTGATCATTTTGATCCATGGCATGTATTTCCGATCTAGTGGTTTTTAAGAAAAAAAAGTAATTTGGAATCCCCCATTTTCTTCTCAAACACAATAGGAAAGATCTAGTCTCCTTTTCTGCACAACTGATCATGGAGTCTCACAATCAAGTATCTTCTTCATTCATACAACCGATTTTCCATTATAATTAATAATTGTAACAATGCTAGTTATATCATACTCTGACTACATGTTAACTCTTTTATATTAATTACTACTATTAATATTTTCATGCTAAATTGCAATACCTATTAAAAAAAAATTAAAATGCTGGCAATACCCATCCCTGCCATCTAAACGACTGATTTCTTCCATAGTATTATATATCCATATTGACTGGAATCATATGCCACATCTGAACTATAGCACTATAGGCAGACTGTTACATACTCAATGAATGCTACTCTCAATCTGGTCAATAAATAACTTAGTAAAACTAAATTTCTGACCATTGCTTCAAGCCGTCGGAGTCAATCTGCAGTTTTGTTACTACCCACACCTGATCATCAACGTACCCTCTAAGGCATGTACACTAGTGAGCACAGAGCAAAGGCCACTGAACAGACCGCAAAACCCTACTGAGCAAATTTTTTTTACGGAAATTGTATCCTCAGGCAGGGTGCATCAAAGTGGGTGGGTGGGGGGCACGAGTCACGATATTTTGAACAATGAACAACTGTAATCAATTAGAAGAAATTGTGTTCAATCAAAAGAATTATCTCTGCGCGCAGAATACATTTAGCTGCGCTAAGACATCAAACAAGCTGCGCGTGCACGCAGCTTAGCGGGAACATTGCTGATCATGCTGATTTTTTTTCTTGTTATGAGTAATCATAAACAAAACTACATTGTCTACAGCACAATGTAACCTTCTCCTTCACCTCAATACAACTGCCAGTTATACTGATTGATAAGCAACTGTTTGGAAGAGAAATTTTCATTGGTTTATTCAAATGGCTTTAAATGTTATGCTGGGTCATAATGATAAAAACATTAAACCAGTGAACTGATTGGTGAAGTATGCCGTTGCTACATTTTCATCTTGATGGTGAGCCAACAGAGCACCAAGTAGCAAGTCAAGTCAACAGAGAACAACCTTATGTAGATACATGTAGTATTGTGGCAACGATCCTGTCAGAATGTGTACAAGTTACATTGTTATGCAATTATGAAACATTTGAATTTTTAATATGATTTCTATTTTATTTTTAAGTCCTTTAATTCAGAGGTTAGTAATATAGTAGAAGTACATGTATACTTCGATATACAAATTTCACTCATGACAAGGCAGATCACTAAGATGAAATCATCAACTGAGCAGGTCAAAAGTGACACGCAAGTATGAATGGGGGGGGGTCACATAAACAAAGAATGCGAATCAAAGTGCAACTACCCTATGGAGAATTAACACATGTACTCTAGTATTTTATTGGTTCAATATGCAAGATTTGAAGGTCAGAACAGGACTGTTCCTGCATGTTAATAAGAATGGGATTAAAACAATTTAGATCATTCAAGAATATTCAAATATTTTGATTCTGATTTATTTCAAATGCAAATTGACACTATACATAGCTGCCAACCACTCAGTACTAAAATACTGACTGCTTAAGACAAAATTACAGATTTTCATGAACATATACTGATTTTTAAAATTTTAATGCATATGTAACTATTTACAATATCAACAACCATCAGGAAAGTAGGACAACAACATACGTGAGTGCATCTATTTTTAGAGCTTCATTACAACAGTCCATTGACAGGATTGCAAATTTATAGTCTATTTATTTGTCTACGTCCTTGTAGCATATTTAGGCAATGGTTAAATAGTATCCGATTTGCTGTTTTTCCCCCCACATTTTTGCAAATACATGTCAAGTCGGAAAACAGCATAGACCTTAAAGCACATCTCGCGAATTCCACAACATAGCACTGTCTTATACGTTTCTGACCTACATAATTTGCAGTTTAAAGTTAAAAATCTTTAATAAAATAAATAATACCTTGGCTTTGCTTTCAATGATTTGTGTATTTTTCTGAAAATATTTGCCCGATGACTTACGAAAATAGACAATTTAATAAACTGGTACACCCCAGACTTAGCAAGTCCGCCATTATTTCCCGTCAGGCCTATTGGTTCACTTAGTTTCAAACTAATGTTATGACGAAATAGTGTAGAAGAGGCAGTCAATATATATCCATTTCTCCGATTCTGATCTTAAAACACATCTGTATGTTTTATCATCAAAGGATATCATGCAGGAAATTGACAGTTGCTACCTTCCTCAGAAAAGGGTTAATGGGCAAGAGTTTGTTTGTCAACGTAAGTGATATAAAAACTAGGCCTAGCTACTGATCTATTGATGAGTACATTTTGCTACAACACTTGAACTAACCAGGCTAAGGCGAAGGGCATTTTTAAAAAAGTATGGCCAGTCAATGTACCTCTTAAATAGATCTTGTTCGTCCATCAGTGATACTGAATTTAGTCAATCCAAGTAAGGACTTATTCCAAACACTAAGCTAGGCATCACTCACTTTCTTACACGTAGCTAGTGTCCTATCCAAACTATCAATTCTAGCAACATTAGCACTCTTCTGAATCTCGTTACAATCTTTGTAAGTTTGCCGTTTAACCCCAAAATACTTATCCAAATTTACGAATAGCATTTTGTCTAAGTCTCAATTCAATCACTTTAAATATCAGTAGATTTCCCCACCTGGCAGCCAGTCAAAGCCTTTGAACTTACCGCCCAGTTAGTGCATCATGTTCTTTTTATGTACTCTTATAATGGCAACATGTATGTACATCAAAGGGTCTTTCAGTCACTGAATTCTGTCATCGTAAATAACAGCACAGCTAACTGATCAACAAATTTTCCCAAAAAGCAGGTGGCTGAAGAAGGACTGGCAAGTCTTTGAATTTTGCAGCACACCTATTACATGCGTATGGAGGACTCCCGCCTCAGTGATTTTCTGTGACCCAGATCAAAAATGGGCATCCATATAGGCGTAATTAAGCATTTCCGAGATCTCTGAATACATAACACACTAAAATGCATAAAATTACAGATGTCTCCTTTTATAGTCAGTATATGACATAAACCCTTCTTTCCTACAGACGTGAGCACATCTATTTTTAAAAGGAGAGGTTTTCATTATGTAATCACTCACTTTAATATAACTTCATTACTACACTCCACTGACAGGATTGCAAATTTATGGTTTATTTATTTGTCTACATACCTGTAGTAATTTTAGGCAATGGTTACATAGTATATGCTTTTCTCTGTATGTTCACAAATATGTGTAAAGTCAGAAAATGGTGTAGACCATAAAGTGCATCTCGCGATTTCCACAACATAGCACTGTTCCATACATTTCTGACCTACATAGTTTGCATTTTCAAGTTAAATATTTAACAAAAATAATACATAGGCTTTGAATTTTTCTGAATATATCTGCCCGATGAGTTACAAAAGCAGACAATCTAATAAACTGTTACATAACAGACTAAGCGATATCCGCCATTACTTCCCGTTAGATGAATGGTTCACTTACAGTTTCAAACTAATTTTATGATGAAATAGTGTACAAGAGGCAACATCCAGAACACCGATTCCGATCTTAAATCACAAATTGCTATTTACTCATTACTGTTCAAGTTTCGAAACACACGTTCGTATATTTTTATCATCAAAGGAAGCATGAGGAAATAGCGCAGTGATAGTTGTTACCTTACTCGGAAAAGAGATAATGATCCATCAGCTATCAATGCACACAAAGTATGATCAGTCAATGTACCTCTTACAAAATCACAGGGCTAAATCATTTTCGCTTTCCTAACAGAAGAAGGTGAAGTTTACATTTTTTTAGGCAACATAGTTGCCTGGTAGCGTGACCCCTGGCCCTCCCCCAAAAACTATGAAAGTTAGAAGAACTATTGGTTGCCATGGAGTTTAATTTCTACAGTCTTTATAACATAGACATAGCTCTTGTTTGACCATCAGAGTGAGACTGAATTTTGTCAAACCAAGTAAGGACTTATTCCAAACACTAAGCCAGACAGCACACATTTTCTTAAACTTAGCTGCATCCCAACCGAACTATCAATAATAGCAACTTTGGCACTCTTCTGAATCTCATTAACCCCAAACTACTTATCCAAATTGGTGAATGGCATTTTGTCTAAGTCTCAACATTTCTTGATTCTGATGTCACGTGCAATGCTTATTCTGCTACATTCAGAAATGACCACAATAATGAAAGCTAAAGTTGCTTATTTGATGTACTATTACAAATGACCACATGTACATCTCTGGGTCTTTCTGCCTCTGAATTCAATCACTGTAAGTATCAGTACATTTTCCATCCCCGCCTCCAGTCAAAGCCTTTGAACTTGCCGCTCAGCTATTGCATCGTGTTCTTTTGATGTAAACTTATAATGGCAACATGTACATCAAGGGGTCTTTCAGCAACTGAATTCTGACACTGTAAATATCAGTACAGTTAATTGATCAGCACTTTTTCCACAAACCAGGTGGCTGAAGCAGGACTGGCAAGTGTTTGAATTTTGCCCCACACCTATTACATGTGTACGGAGGACTCCCGCCTCTGTGATTTTCTGTGTCCCAGATAAAAAAATTGGCATTCAAATAATATTTTTTTTACTGTTGCAGTTATGCTCAAGTTTGTAAGAGCCATAAGGAGGAAATTAGTGATGTATGATTAGATATAGCCAGACAGTGCCATGGGATTATTTTTGAGGACATGAATATTTAACTAATTACATCAGATTATGTGAAACTTTCAAGGACTTGGAGAGTACATTGAAGGAAAAATATTCGGATTAATAATTGTATTAAATGCAGTGAGACAAAAACAAACATATATATATGTGTGTTTCCTATTGCACTGTTTTCAAAATTAGAGGTAGGTAGGCTTTTCAACTATATATATATATATATATATATATATATATATATATATATATATATATATATATACGCACACAATGGCTAGTATAAAGTACTGTGTGCTCTAAGTATTGGGATAAGCCCGTTCAATGTGATAAACAATCCAATTTATGGATTTTATTATTTTCATTTATTTTTTTTTAACCATGGGGGTGGGGTGCAAGGGTCAGCAACAACAAAAATGATAATGGTCTACTGACCGGAAATATGCATTTTTTAAAAGCTTGATCCACAATAGCTTGATACAGTTTCTGGATTAGCAACAAACTGATAGTACAATTCAGATTATTATAATTACATTCAAGGAATTCATACACTGTAAGTTATTGTTAATTCTTTGACTTTGTTTTACTTGATGTTACTTTTTTTTAAAATTCTATTTTGGAAAACTTGAATGCTTGTTTGGGTTTTACCTTATCTTGTTACTTTATGTTGAAGTCACTAGACGTAACAACATTCAGTTCTTGACCATACCATGACAGACTATCACCAGAATAACCAACATGATTCATAGATATTTCTCTCATATCAAACTGACTCTAATTTGAACAGTTACTGTCATATGGAACATCAAAGCATAATTGTCACTAACCATATTATTTTAAATAAAAAAAAAAGGAAAAACACAATGAAACAAAACAAGCCACCAAAATTAGAAAATTGCAAAAAAGCACTGAGAACTGATCCAAACTATGAGGAACTAAATATGTTATTTTTAAATAATTGTATCAGTCTGAATATAATCTGTATCAAAAGAAAATCATCATAAACGTTCAGGCCTTCACAAGGAGTTACCTCCCTTTACACACGCCCATGCACCGGTGACACACTGATCTAGCATCCAAAATGGCCGCCAATATACCCATTTAAATTATAGTATATTTAAGTCAATAGCTGTATAATCTAACTTACCATTTCTGCTTACGTCGAATTCAACAAGATTCACTAAGTGTGCTATTTCATGCGGTAACCTGGCGATTTCATTATCGCTAAGGGTTACTTTTCTCAGTTGTACCAAGCGAAAGAAGTTCTGCAAAGAGAAAGAGGAATTTGTTGATCAGTTTGTAAGCATACGGTACCAACCAAGATCAACAAGATCCGACTAAGAAAAGAGAGATACAGGCACATGCAAAAATGAAAACTTATACCTTAGGTAGTTCACGAATACTATTAGCGTCCAAAAATAACTCTTCCAGACTTCGAGCGTATCGCAAAACATCGTCAGGCACTGACTGGAGATTACAATGTCGGCGATCTATCCACTCTACCTGGCGATTACACGCCCGAAATATAGGTATACACTTAAACATGCTGTTTAAATTAAGTTACGTTATCCAGGACAACATGTGAATGTCCTGAAATATCCGCCTGAAAAACAGATCGATGATTATCCAATGCTTATCCGGGAAATAACAGAGGCTACATGATACTGATTCGAATACTGTATTGAGTCGCGTGACGTCACAACAAATCCCACAAAACAGTGCGCACGCAAATTCTTCCGCTAGGTGGCATATCACTCCTCAACTAGTGGGACCAAATTTTTTTAGTGGTGGCTTTTTTACTGTTACATAAAAAAGTTCATATTCCAGTTTAATAAAACAACAATGCGTGGAAGCATTCTCGTTTTCGCCGGGCTATTCACCATTTCCTAGACCTTGTACTTCTGTGTCATTAAGAAAAAAAAGGCCAAACCAAACCAATCATTCGACCATGACTATTTTTTTCCAATCGAGGAAGTAGGTGCAAAAATAAACAAGCGACTGCCGATATTTGGGTGTTAAGCTGTGAATCTTCCAAATAAAGAACGAGCTCACTAATTTTGAACGTACCTATTGACCATATCACAAACAAGAAAACCTTACTACAGTAAAAATGTAGTTATGTACTGATTTGCACATAGCCAGCGATATTCAAATGATATTAATCCTGCGGTACACTGTAAGCAGGTGTTGTTGCAGTATTTCTTATACAAGTCAATGCCCTGCTTTGGTCTAGTTTCAAGAGGTTCCCACCCAGGTATTATTTTGAGAGCCTTTATTTTGTGTGTGTCCGGACCACTTTTTTAAAGTGAAGAAGCATCCTCCTATTCGAATAGGTTGGGAACCACTGCTCCAGACCATATTCTGCAGGTAAAGCAGTTTATAGGTCACCAACGGTCTGATTAAATTCAATCTCCACTGTCGTACGCAACGAACACAGTAGAGATCTGGTTTTATGCAGATTCCTGCTATGCGAAAGTATTAATGTATCATTCGAAAAGCAGACAAAACGCTGAATATAGAAATTGAGCTTGTGGAAGAATCAGTGGTGACACGATGGAGTTGAGAGGGATAAAGTTGGGGCAGGTGCGTTTTCCACAAGGTGTAGGGAGGGGTGCGCCTGGAGCTTTTCTTTGGCAGCTGAAATTTTCATAGTATTTCGACTTCACCTTACTGTAATAGGGGCAGATCTTCAAAACATTTGTAAGGAATGGTGAGGACGGTTGGCACCTGCCATTGAAAGCATGTTCTCTGCATCAAACTAATGGCGCCAGTAACTGAAACCCTGACAGGTGTCTTCACATAAACGCATTCTGGATCAAGAGGTATATTATACATGATTTAACGATGTATTGTCATCATAGAAAACTGTATAAATATTCGTCCATTTCTTATATCATTTTTAATTGTCGCTATTTATGTATTATACGAGGACATATTTACCTGATGTTGATGCACCATGTTGTCCCTCAGAAAAACACTAAATGCACGTGTATCTAATAACATAAACTTTAATACAATTTATTGAAATTACCCACAAAACACATTTAAAAACATGCTTACATTCACTCGCTTTAAAATCATTATAAAAGATGCAAAAATTAACAAATGACCCCACCCTCCGGTACCTAACAGTCATATTGCTCTACACATGTTGCATGCACACGTACATGATCAGACAAACACGTATTTCAAACATGCAAGCGTTGCACAGTAACACGCATATAAACACATACCAAGAGGGGGAAAAATAGATAATGCAATGGCAGCACAGTGAGAATACCGTGTCAGTAGATAACGTTAATCTTGACCATAAAACTTCGAAACAGTTTTCACAATTTTTTAAGAAAAAAAAATCCAACACATTACTCAACAATATGACGATGCAGCCTTTTTAAAATATTAAAGTGAAACAAATATTCATAAGAAAAATCTGGATTGTCCGATAAATGACCATTTTATTATTTGGAGAAAGCTGCTTAACCTTGCTAGCTAGAAGTTTTACGTTTGAAAAGATACTACAATAAATATGGAGTATGCGCATTTGGTTATAGCGCCCCGTTTTAAGGAATCCTTAGAGTTGTATGATTACTTTTGTGATAGCGGAAGGATTACAGTCCTCACCCTTTTTGATTTGTCTGCAGCATTTGACACAATAGACCATGGTCTATTGCTTCACCGTCACCAGCGTGTATTTGGCATTCGTGATACAGCCTTACTGTGGTTCAAGTCCTACATGGTCAACAGGACACAAATTGTATCTGCAAATGGAATACACTCCAGCCCAGTTGATCTATGTTGTGGTGTTCCACAGGGGTCTGTTCTTGGACCTGTTCTCTTCATTCTGTACACTCAGTCGCTCTCAAGTGTTATAGATCATCATCCAGTGTCTCACTAATTGTACGCTGATGACACCTAACTATACAAATCTAGCCACCCAACTGAAGTTGATGCTACCACCCAAGGTGTAGAGAGGTGCATTTCTGATGTGAAATCATGGATGACATGTAACAAGCTGCAGATGAATGATGATAAAACTGAGGCCAATCTGATTACAACACAAAGACTTTCTCATTCACATACTATACCTCAAACAATAAATATCAGCAACACCAACATTAAATTCACACAATCAGTACGAAACCTAGGTGTTACTCTGGACAAAACTCTCACATTGCACCAGCATGTCATGAACATAAGTAGTATAGTGGGACAATATGGCGACAAGGGGACTTTAATGTTAAAATAGGGGGGTTTGCCTTATAGCGACAATGTAAATGTAACATGGGAAAATTTTGAATGCCTAATAGCGACAAGGGAATTTAACATGGGAATATATTTTGGGACTGTATAGCGACAAGGGAAATTTAACATGGGAAAATTTTGAATGCCTTATAGCGACAAGAGAATTTAACATGGGGGTAGATTTTGGGACTGTATAGCGACAAGGGAAATTTAACATTCGAAAATTTAGCGACAAATAACCCAATATACACTATCCTCAAAGAGGGAAGAGGCAAAAGCGATAATATACTAACCACAAAGAGGGAAGAAGAAAACCATTATACACTATCCACACGGAGTGAAGAAATAACCCATTATATTCTATTTGTTTCTTCTTCCCTCAGCGTGGATTGTAGATATGGGGTTTATTTTTTTACATCTCACCTCTGTGTGGATAGTAGGCATGGGATTTGTATTCTTCCTCTTCCATGTGTTAATAGTATATTTGTGGTTTGTATTATCTCCCTTCTGTGTTGATAGTGTATTTGAGGTTTGTTTTTTTTTCTCTTCCCTCTGTGTGTGCGTGTGTGTGTGTGTGTGTGTGTGTGTGTGTGTGTGTGTGTCTGTATGTGTGTTCGCGTACGTTTTGTGGATACTATATTTGGTTGTTTTTTTTCTTCTTCCTCCCGTGTGTGGATAGTATATTTGGGGTTTGTACGCGTTAGTGACGTTGTGTGGATAATATATTTGGGGTTTGCACGCGTTAGCGACGTTGTGTGGATAGTATATTTGGGATTTGTATGCGTTCGCGTAGGTTTGTATAGATAGTAGATATTGCGTTTGTATGTGTTAGTGTAAGTTTGTGTGAATAGTATATTTGGGTTTGTTTTCCCTCCCTTCCGTGTGGATAGTATATTTTGTTTTTTTTTCCCGCTTCCCTCTGTGTGAATAGTATATTTTAGGTTTGGTTTTATTCTTTCCTCTGTGTGTGTGTGTGTGTGTGTGTAAGATCGTGTGGATAGTATATTTGTTTTTCTTTTCTTTTTCTTCCCGTGTGTGGATGGTATATTTGTTTGTTTTTTTTCCTCTTCCCTGTGTGAATAGTATATTTTGGGTTTGTTTTTTCTTCTTCCCTATGTGGTGTGTGTGTGTTTGTGCGTATGTCTGCGTGCGTACGTCTGTGTGTGTGTATGTATTGGTCTCTGTCCCTATAAAACTCCCTTTATCCCTATCAAATACATTCTACCTACCTACCTACCTACAGTAGCGCGTATTCAGGTCAGCCACTTGCAACACTGTTGCCATTTATCCCCTAGTGTCCAGTACAGTGACGTCACTGAAGCTGGAAATTTTGAGTATAAATATGGACTTGGGGGTTTTCCACAGGCTGTAGCTATACATATATACTAGAGTTCATAAACAGGAACGTCACTCAAGCTGAGGCTATAAAAAAGATAGTGGGGTTGTCCAAAAGGAATTTTCCACAAGTTGTAGCTATAAATAGATAGTGAGATTTCATAGGAATTTCAGCTGATTATAGCTATAAATAGATACATGGGTGTTTATCCACGATCGTCACACAAGTTGATATTGTAAGTAGTTACTAGGTTTATCCATTTTAGTCTAAACCATTGTAACTTAATTTTCGGGGATATGTTTATTCTCCTTTAAATTCTGGAACAATTTCGTCATTTTAGCGTTACTTTTAGTCACATCCATTTTGGCGTTGAGCTTTTCCTTGATTATAGCTATTTATAGCATCATTACAATTATGCAAATTTTTGAACACCCCAGCAAAATTTTAGGTCTTGGTAATGCTTTATATATAAATCTCAGGCTTGTACTAGCGTATCAGTCCCACCATGTTAAATTCCCCTTGAGTCTAGACACGCCCACGATATATTCCCATGTTAAATTCCCCTTGAGGCTATACAGACCCACAATCTATATCCCATGTTAAATTCCCCTTGTCTCTATACAGTCCCAAAATATATTCCCATGTTAAATTCCCTTGTCGCTATAAGGCATTCAAAATTTTCGAATGTTAAATTTCCCTTGTCGCTATACAGTCCCAAAATCTACCCCCTTGTTAAATTCCCTTGTCGCTATAAGGCATTCAGAATTTTCCCATGTTAAATTTCACTTGTCGCTATACAGTCCCAAAATATATTCCCATGTTAAATTCCCTTGTCGCTATAAGGCATTCAGAATTTTCCCATGTTAAATTTCCCTTGTCGCTATACAGTCCCAAAATATATTCCCATGTTAAATTCCCTTGTCGCTATAAGGCATTCAAAATTTTCCCATGTTAAATTTCCATTGTCGCTATAAGGCAAACCCCCTATTTTAACATCAAAGTCCCCTTGTCGCCATATCGCCCCACTATACTACTAACATATGCAAGGCTGCATATCTTGAGCTGAGACGCATCAGCTCAATTCGCAAATATCTCTGAGTTGATGCCACTAAAACACTTGTGTGTTCATTTGAACTTCCAAGACTGGACTATTGTAACTCTGTCTGGTTCATCTCAATATCTGCTCCAGAAACTTGAAAAAGTTCAAAACACAGTGGCTCGGATCATACTTAGAGTACCACGATCAGAGTTCACCTCTCCGCTACTCTGTAACCTACACTGGCTATCCATTCGATCCAGAATCAAACACAAAATCTGTTCTCTCTGCTACGTTTCACTGTCGGACGCTAGTCCAACATACCTATCCAACCTCACCCATGTGTATACACCAGCAAGAAACTTACGCCCCTCTTCTGACAATCGTATACTCATTTTTCCCACTATGAAAACAAAGTCATATGGACAGCGTTCTTTTTAATACCGGGGCCCAGCAACGTGGAATGAATTGCCCACTGAACTTAGACACAAAGACACAGTGATCACATTCAAGAGTGCTCTCAAAACTCACTTATTTCGACTGCAAGAACAAACTTAAAGACCTAATAATAGTTCCTACCTTAAATATTCTCAGCATGTTTTTTTTTATAATGAGTTCTAATTTCATAGTGTTTGTTTTTGTAATCATATCATTATATGTTTTTTTATGTTCTAGGTGTCGTCTAATGTTGTAAAGCGCTTAGACCTTCTAAAGATTAGGCGGTATAGAAAGTCCTCATTATTATTATTATTATTGGAATTCGGCGCATTGGAAATATTCCTAGCCCGAAATAATTAGCCAATTATTAGGAGCAAACGTCACGGAGTGAAGTGTTAGTAAGTTTTCATGATGCCATGGTTAACTAGTAGTGAATTCAGGCCAAAACTGAATGAATGTCCCTGTAGTAAGATAGTCCATATTCAAATCTAGTGGTGTATATTGGTGGTGTGACTGCGGTGGCATTATTTACGGTAGGAAACCGGTAAATTACATAAGGGAATAAATAAGAAGAGACTTGGCAGATAACGTTTATGTCACCATGGGGGCCAATGTGGTGCAATTATATTGGCGGAATGTGCCAAGGAAAGCATACATTGACTGGCCTAAGGTGGCGGGGTTAAAATAGTTCCCAGTGTTAGGGGATACTCGTATAATTTCTAAGGCGCGAACGGTTGGCGGTAGGGAAACATGATGAAGATAAACCATGCAGATGTGCGGTTGATATATATTTGGCAGGTTGTTTTATCTGTGGCCTTGCCTTAATTAGAATAAAATTTAGGTATAGAATGGACACGTCGGGCCTTCGAATTTACAACTGAAGTTGTATGGAAGTCTTTGGAAAGTTGGGATAAACTTATGACTTCTAGCGAGAACCGCACCAGGGTTTGACAACCGCTCGGTCAAGTAAATACCCCTGTGCGTGTAACAATACGAAGGCTTCTGTGACAATCTGCCATATATATATATATATATATATATATATATATATATATATATATATATATATATATATATAAGTGCTGTTTCTCTACCATTTTCAACTTCTGATTACAAACTAGGTCACTTTACTATCCACCATTTTTACTGGCTCAATTAACTACTGTAATCCTCAGAATATAACTAGGGAAGAGAGTAGTGATTATCTGATTAACCCGGTAAATTAAGTTTAAAAAATAACAAAATCCAAGAAATCTTTCTTGAATACATGAAATAAGCAACCATTAACTTCTGACAAGGGAAATGTGGTATCGCCTATCACGTTAACGTTAAACAATCGTTCATAAATGTAAGGAATTGGAATATATTATATATTATTCTTTATTTGGTGTTACCTCATACAAAATTGAAAAATAACATAATTTAATTGAATTTTCTCTAAATTCTATTTGCATAAATGATCACTAACAAGAACTAAACGAGTTGTAAATTTAAATTAAAACAGCTATAAAGTACTAGCCACCAATTCAGGTGAAAAAATACCCCAGACATTAAAATGTTTCATATGACCAGATTTCAGTGTCACTAATATTCATGTTTACATACATAAAATGATCAAATTTTATGAAAGTTTCTACATACCTTAACCACAAAAAACTGAGTTTGGGTTTGAATATATTATGTAATCATATAAAAGCAAACACAAGCTGAACACGGAAATCTCTTTAAGACTGGAATTAAGTTATCTGTCTGGTGAAAAGTCTTGTGAATGGTGGATGGGCTGTTCTGCTTTAATTCTATTCAAATAAATGCTGAAAAATTTAGATTAATATCTCCTAAGAAAATGTAATGCTATCTTAGCAGGTAATGAAGTTAGCAACATCTAGCTGCTATAGAAATGTTAATGAAGTTAGCCACTACTAGCTGCTATAGAAATGTTATTGAAGTTAGCAACTACTAGCTGCTATAGAAATGTTAATGAAGTTAGCAACTACTAGCTGCTATAAAAATGTTAATGAAGTTAGCAACTACTAGCTGCTATAGAAATGTTAATGAAGTTAGCCACTACTAGCTGCTATAGAAATGTTATTGAAGTTAGCAACTACTAGCTGCTATAGAAATGTTAATGAAGTTAGCAACTACTAGCTGCTATAAAAATGTTAATGAAGTTAGCAACTACTAGCTGCTATAGAAATGTTAATGAAGTTAGCCACTACTAGCTGCTATAGAAATGTTATTGAAGTTAGCAACTACTAGCTGCTATAGAAATGTTAATGAAGTTAGCAACTATTAGCTGCTATAAAAATGTTAATGAAGTTAGCAACTACTAGCTGCTATAAAAATGTTAATGAAGTTAGCAACTACTAGCTGCTATAGAAATGTTAATGAAGTTAGCAACTACTAGCTGCTATAAAAAATATTAATGAAGTTAGCAACTACTAGCTGCTATAGAATCGTAACCTTAATGCCATGCATATGAAAGAAATATACCAATACGTCATCAGATGGATATCATAAGAATATAAACACTATCGTTACGTGTATAGCTGGTGAAGAGTGCAAAACATAGGACATTGAGTAAATAGCTTATAGAAAAATGTCAGTTAACTATATGTCAGAGTATATCTTAGTAGTACAGTAGACCAGTACAGAGTGTCAATTGTCATAACCAACATAACTGAGGATAGATCGGGTGGAGCAAATACATTGAAATGAACCTTAAGACCATTGTCATGGAGCGTGTGATGTATTTCATCATCTTCAGGATGGGCAGGTATCGATCTCTATAGTTCCTAAGGTATGGTCTCAATAGAAGTATAAGTGATATTCAATAGTATGACTTTCACCTGTATGGGATCCAAGCAGAAAACACTTGACCATCGATTGTTACACTTATTATATATATACAAGAAAGCAAATTTTTAAGTAAATTATTTTTCTCCGAGAATACTTACCCAACCATTTTACGTTAGGAATACCAACCTGCTACCTCGCGAATCAAGCCGTACTAAAAGACGAAAATTGTATGTTTCTGTCAAGTTAAATTGACAAATGGCAATAGCTCTTGCCCTTTGACAACGACATGTTTCGCTAGTTTTTAGGTTAGCGAGATAATACTGAGTTGCTCGCATGGCTAGGTGGTCGGGAGGGTTTTTAAGTAATGTGACTGGGTAAGTATTCTCGAAGAAACATAATTTACTTAAATCTCCAATCACGTTACGTTCGGAGAATAAATAATAGGAAGACGTTATGCTGATCATTCGACCACTACCTTGGGTATCGTTTCTTGGGAAGAACAGCTGAGGTTCCCCGTTCTCCTAATTACAGCCTGAGGTCACTTGATATGTGACCCGAACGTACGGTTAAGAAGATTAATATTGAACTCTTCTTACCTTCTCAATTTCACCGGCATATCCAACAAAGCTAGCAGGCTCTGTTGATTGATCTAGAATGGTCTGGTGGCCATTTGTGCTGCCGCCACAGGATCTACCAGATTGAAGGTTTCCCTCTGGGACGCTAAATCTCTGAGATGAAGGTTCGCGAAGGTTCATTCCACATGCCAGCCAACAGCTTATATTGTATCTCGGATCGAAATGTTGCGTTTGAACGCGAGACTCGCAAAGATGGCTCGAAGCTTCTGAGCAATACTCTTCGTGAGGTGACTGATCTGGTGAGACGACACAATAGACCGAGCTCACAACCCACTTCAGCCACAAAGCAAGGGCTTGAGAAGTTACATCCTGTGTTCTGGTTCACAGTAACTTAAAGAGGCGTTTGCTCGTGCCACCGCTTGTCTCTGTGCATTTCAGGTAGTGCTTGAGAGCTCGAACAGGTTCTTGAATGACTGCTGTTCTCGACCTGTCTATGGAAGAGGGCGAGAGAGTGACGACTCTTTGGTTACCGACAGATGGTAACCTATTTTCGGCTACAAAGCCTGGTTGTGTCCAGAAAACCAGTAAACCCTCCGATCGTAACTGGAGAGTGTTTGAGTCGACATAAAGGGCATGTAGGTCGCGTACCCTGCATGTGTAAGCTAAAACTATCAGGAATCATGACTTGGATGATACTGGCTTTAGCGAAGTGTGGGCTAGATGTTCAAATGGATACGAGTCGAACCATATTAAAAACCTAGGACTGGTTCTATTTGGAAATAGAGTGAGAGATGTTTTTATCGATTGAGTCCAAATAGGATTCAAAGATCCGATAGGTCGATATCATGCCCAAAATAATGTCTGCCATGATGCCAGAATGTATCCGATATCATGGGGATGAATCCTTTGAGAGAGATTGGGGATAACTGTTTCTTCTCAAAGAGCCAGAGAAACGTCAGCCAACTGAGGGATTCAGGAGCGCAGAAGGACGATATTGTTGGTATGACACCAGTCCACTTTCCCTCTTTATCCCTCTTGCTCTCGAGATTCTCTACACACCTCGAAGGTTTAAATTGCCTGTCTCGCAGGGCTGTCCTGATAAGATCCAAGCGTGTAGAAGAAGAGGACAGTCCGGTTTGTGAAGGACCATCCGTGATTGTGATTGCTTGAGAAGATTCGGGTTGACCGGAATTTTCCTGGGCAGATTTATCGTACCTTGATTTGAAGATTGTCGTACTAGCATAGAAACTACCAAATCAGAACACCCAAGTCGGACGATTTCGTGCCTCCATATTTGAGGACTCAGAGTCGATCTGTTCAAAAGTGAAAGGCGCTGATGACAGCCTTCATTTCTAGGATGTTTATGTGTAAAGATTGTTTCCCCAGCTCCCATGGATCGCTAACGGTAGTGAAAGTTGGCAACAGATAGGCACCCCAACCTTACGCACTGGTGTTGATACCTACCGTTAGTTCCGCTTTGGGCTTCTACAGCGTGATTCCCATAGTCAGCCAGCCTGGCGTAAAAGGGCTCTCATCGTAGACTACCTTAGATTGGGGTGGGGTGCTCCCAGTATTATCTTTAATTATTACAGAAGACCCTCCCTGTCGCGGTTTTGTTAGAAATTGAAGTATTGATATAGATGCAAAGCTCCGAGCCCCCAGTCAGCGATGCCGACAGTTAAATTACTGAATACACAAAAGGTGAAATTCAAATAAACAACAAGTTGAAAGCCATTCAATTACAAATAATCCTTCCTCAGATGAAACTCAATATTCAAAACCCTTTCACTCGTCTTTCACTCGACCAAGTGACGGCCTATTTCATCGTCTGACTTAGTGTGATAGATTTTCCTCCTGTCCTCTGTTTCTACTCATCTCTTGATTTGTAGTATTTATTGACTGGTACCCAGTACACCTTCAGTCCAACAACCACGTCCTTCAACCTTCCACTTCCTCCACTTCCGTTCTCGCCTTTTCTTGTCTCCCAGAGACTCGGGACCAACTGTACCGGGGTATTTCCCTTCTCTGTCTCCTACAGTTCCTTCGGTCCCTAAAAGCTTCCTGTCTGAACACACACAAAGACATTAGTATTTTCCCCTAGCTGTCTAGCCTCACACTAAGCAACAATCTATCATCAAATAAGCCATTACCTTCTTTGGTCACGCATTCGTGCACATCAAAATACCCATACTTTCTGGTATGGTATACAAGGTATCAACTGCTTATCATGCATATATCAATAAATTTAATCACATCGGTATGTATAGATTCTCAATCTTATTATACATAAAAATATCACATAATCAGACGCATTTATGTACATGACACTTCTACAATATGTACACATATCCACATATCCATGCATTGATATATCCTTATACGTTATACTCCTACAAAGTATACACAAAAGTCAAATACTTATATTAACTAATGTTGCCCACTGCAACCACTATACAAAGTTATAATTCAATTCAACATTGCAAATCTAGAATATCATATGAATAAATGCAATAGCGAATTACAATATTAATTCTTTACATAAACATTGCTCATAACTTAAAATATGTATGTAGATCAAACACTACAAATGAATCAAATCCTACAAATCGTAATTCTACGTACTAATAATGAAGTATACATACTGCACACAATTAAAGTACAATTGCCTTGCCGTAATAGATTGCGACAATCGAGCAAATAAGTCACTGATCTTTCCGAAGCTCCTTTCTAATTCCCAGAATAACAATATTTCCCACCAGTTTCGAATGACGTCGGAGTAGCTTATAACTTCCTTATGTAATTCCTGCAAGATGGTTTAGCGACTACTGCCGTTTAGTTTCAAAACACTAGATTTAAACTTGCGATTCCAATGGTGGCCACGACTTTCTCAATTCCGAGTGGATGTCTATTCACCCATGATCTACATAATTATCAGACATTGCCCCCTCCCCGGCAGTCTGTCAAGGGTGGATTTACGACCCTCACTTGATGTTCTTTTGATCCCAAACCGGCAATTCCTGCTACTTACCTGTGAATCGCACGCCACCGAATAAGGCGCCAATAACAAGTTCCTATGGCCATGTTATATACAACTGGCTTCCCACCCGTCTTTTTGATGTTGGCTTACCTCGCAACATTTATGAAGCGAATAATTAGCCTCAGGGTCTAGCATATAATTGTTGCAATCAGGCTATTGTTCCTTGCTTATAACGTGACACCTGGGTTACACCATTGACATAGCAACTGATCAACTCATGACTGTTTGATCAAGGGGACTTGAAAATGGATGCCATTGGGCTCGCAATGTCCGTATAAAGAAACGTCCGAAAGGGACAAAGTCCGCTGTCAAGGAGTTGCAAAATCATTCTCTCGCTGAAATCTAAATCCTGTTGCAAACGGACTCGACGAGCTTGACGATTCTGATTACGCGAGCGTGAGGAAGTCCCACCAGATTCCGGTTGGTTAAATATTCCATGTTCCAGATGGACAAAATTCTGGGATGGAGGGAGGTCTGACTTTTCCTAGTTCAACAGAAAGCCTTCATGATATAAAAGAGAGAGGAGATCGTTCGTGCCATGGGGTAAAATAGAACTACCATATCTTCTAGATGATGTCGTCCAGATACGCTGCCGTCGTTGTAGATGACGTTGATCGGAACATGGTGAACACGTAATCCATAATCTCGGTACAAGGGATGATGTTTAGGCCAAAGGGAAACTTTAAACTGATAAACTGTGTCGTGGTAAGCAAAAACGGACAAAACGTTTGAGAAACGGTGTGGATAGCGATGTGACGATATGCGTTGGTTAGATCGAGCCTGACGGGATACTCCTCACATCAAACAGAGAGGCGGATTGATCTCACCGTTTCGATCATAAATAGTTGAGGAGACTCCAGTGGATGATGGGTCTCAACTTGTCGTTTGCTTTCCGATAAAAAGAAACAGCCTTGAATAAAACCCACGGGATTGTAGTCTTTGCTCAAGCTCAACTAACTTTTGATGAGCTAATGTATCTCCTGTTTTAGAAAGGCATTCCTCTCTCAATCTGACGGTGCATCCGTGAAGAGTGGAGACGGTAGGGGATCGTTGAGGAACGCAACCTGTAACCCTTTCGAATTACCTTGCTCACCCCTTACCCCCATATCCTGTTCTGAGGAAATAGGGAGATTCTATAACCTCAAAATTCGGTTTCTTACCGCTCTATACGATTGCCTCACAGGTATCGATACTGGCATACACGTGACTCAGAAGAATCCATGTCTTGAAGTCACTAAACATTCCCTCACACTGGCGAGGGCTTAGTAATTCCAGATGCCCGCGTGGGTTGAGCGGCGAGGTGGAGGTCAGTTCCTGAGCTGCCTGCCTCCGAACATCCTCTAGTCTTACTCCAAAACAATGATGACCCGAACAGGGTCGTCCAGCAAGAGAGGGCTTGGCAAGGTTTGAGAAGCACAGATCGCAGACATGCGACACGATGTATCCAGAGTAAATTGGTTCCCCCGTCAAAGTATTTGCATGGTATGGTGAGCAGCCCTGGTCGATGATCGTAGCATTCTTCACCGTTGCCTCTCAAGTTTAGCTATTGCCGGTGTCTCCGACGAGCCTGATAGGTGTCAATCCAACAATGAAGAATCCAAGAATTTCTACATTTGTATAAATGAATATATATAAATATTTAATTACCGGCAGATTTTCTCCCTTCTGGCCTCTCCTATAGTATTATAAGGTGGATATGCAACCTAAACTGAACTTCATACTTGCTAAGTAATCAATCAAAAACATTCATACATATAAATCAAACAACAAACTTATAAATTTAAGTACAACATAAGATGAATTCAGCAAAGAGAACGAGAACACAAAGCAAACTTGATAACAGACCGAATTTAAAACTCAAATCGGTCTGACTATGGCTGTTGGTAACGTGCCTATAGTCTGTACAAACTAGTTTGTTAAATTTGCGCACTAAATAAAATTGTGCGACAGCATTTATAATTACATATATGACCAAATTGTATACATATATATGAGCGAAGAAATATGATACGTAGATGCAGCAACTAATAATCGTTATTAGTGAAATTTGAAATGGTCCTACCGAATAAGATTCAAGCGGAAGCAGGAAGTAGAATTGATGGTGTATGAGAGTCCTTTCACGGGAATATTTTGTGCAACCAATCAAAACTTTAGTTTTTTGCAAGATATTTGCGTATCTGAATATATGAATATTTATTTACTGGTATATGTTCTCCTTTCCGGCATCTCATTAGATTCATAGGTTAGGTGCTAGATACTTTTTATCCTAATAGTCTTAATACAAATGCACTATATAACATTGTATAAAATTGATATAAAAATATAATTGTATGTATGCCTGTTTATCTATATTGTCTGGGCCAGGATTGGTTAACAATGAAAGCATAATATTGGTAAAAAGATTCTTTTGAGAGTTGATCCTAGTTGTGACTGAAAAATACATTTTTTTATTGATGGAATTACAGTCTCGTTCCAAAACTGAATTTTGAAAATTCATTCCTGCGGTTAGAACCTGACACCAGTGCAGAATTGAAATCGCATTTGACAAACGTGTGTAGATTCAGAAAGTGATGCAATTCAATTTGTTTTCTCTACACAGAAGCTGACATGAAGGTTCAGTTTATCATTTAATATTGAAAAATATACGCTTCATCGTTTGATCATTCAGAACTTTAAATTTACGGAATCTATAATATCGTGACGTTTGCGTAGGTTTCCCACAGAAACTGAATTAGTACTGTCCAGCCTTTAGAGGAGGAACCTTATGTCTCAGCACAAGGCCTTTCTCTAACAACACAGTCCACGGATGTTCCACCTTCATGCTTCAACTGAGTGATCTATCCGCCAGGACAAGTTTTGGAGCAAAGTTATAAAGTACATCATTGATGTGATGTGATTTGGATTTTTAACGTAGCTTTAATGATTTTTCAGTCATATCGCTACGATGTCTGCAATGTGGCGGTTTATAGTAATGTCTAGGACCGGGCATCATGCCGCAGACATGTAGCATGATGTCCCAACCAGTCACATCACCAGGCCGACCAGTCCTAGCACTAACCTCTTAATGCTGAGCGCCAAGCAAGGCAGCTATTAGTACCATTTTTGTAATCTTTGGTATGACTCAGGCGGGGATCGAACCCACCACCTCGCACATCCGAGGCGGACGCTCTAACCACTAGGCCACTGGAGCGGTAAGTATCTCACTGAGGTCAGGAAATAATTCATGTCTGGTAATCCCTATTCCCCTTTATTCTACGAAATTATGAAATTATTAAACGTTTTATCTCTTTCGTCGTTTATTATTAAACAGATTTCTAACCAAAAGATATCTTTATTCAAGAAAACTTTCTCGACATTGTTTCGACAACAGAATGTGGATCTTTTGCATTAAAGGTATTATGTGAACATGTATTTTAGTGTTAAAGTAAATTGGTCTAGGAGAGGTAAACTATTCAGTCCAATGAACACATTGGCACAGAGAGGTATACTATTCAGCCCAATGAACACATTGGCACAGAGAGGTAAACTATTCAGTCCAATGAACACATTGGCACAGAGAGGTAAATTATTCAGTCCAATGAACACATTGGCACAGAGAGGTAAACTATTCAGTCCAATGAACACATTGGCACAGAGAGGTAAACTATTCAGTCCAATGAACACATTGGCACAGAGAGGTAAACTATTCAGTCCAATGAACACATTGGCACAGAGGGGTAAACTATTCAGTCCAATGAACACATTGGCACAGAGAGGTAAACTATTCAGTCCAATGAACACATTGGCACAGAGTTGTAAACTATTCAGTCCAATGAACACATTGGCACAGAGTTGTAAACTATTCAGTCCAATGAATACATTTGCACAGAGTTGTAAACTATTCAGTCCAATGAACACATTGGCACAGAGAGGTAAACTATTCAGTCCAATGAACACATTGGCACAGAGAGGTAAACTATTCAGTCCAATGAACACATTGGCACAGAGAGGTAAACTATTCAGTCCAATGAACACATTGGCACAGAGAGGTAAACTATTCAGTCCAATGAACACATTGGCACAGAGAGGTAAACTATTCAGTCCAATGAACACATTGGCACAGAGAGGTAAACTATTCAGTCCAATGAACACATTGGCACAGAGTTGTAAACTATTCAGTCCAATGAACACATTGGCACAGAGTTGTAAACTATTCAGTCCAATGAACACATTGGCACAGAGAGGTAGACTATTCAGTCCAATGAACACATTGGCACAGAGAAGTAAACTATTCAGTCCAATGAACACATTGGCACAGAGAGGTAAACTATTCAGTCCAATGAACACATTGGCACAGAGAGGTAAACTATTCAGTCCAATGAACACATTGGCACAGAGAGGTAAACTATTCAGTCCAATGAATACATTTGCACAGAGAGGTAAACTATTCAGTCCAATGAACACATTGGCACAGAGGTAAACTATTCAGTCCAATGAACACATTGGCACAGAGAGGTAAACTATTCAGTGCAATGAACACATTGGCACAGAGAGGTAAACTATTCAGTCCAATGAACACATTGGCACAGAGAGGTAAACTATTCAGTCCAATGAACACATTGGCACAGAGAGGTAAACTATTCAGTCCAATGAATACATTTGCACAGAGAGGTAAACTATTCAGTCCAATGAACACATTGGCACAGAGAGGTAAACTATTCAGTCCAATGAACACATTGGCACAGAGAGGTAAACTATTCAGTCCAATGAACACATTGGCACAGAGTTGTAAACTATTCAGTCCAATGAACACATTGGCACAGAGAGGTAAACTATTCAGTCCAATGAATACATTTGCACAGAGTTGTAAACTATTCAGTCCAATGAACATATTGGCACAGGGAGGTAAACTATTCAGCCCAATGAACACATTGGCACAGAGAGGTAAACTATTCAGTCCAATGAATACATTTGCACAGAGTTGTAAACTATTCAGTCCAATGAACACATTGGCACAGAGAGGTAAACTATTCAGTCCAATGAACACATTGGCACAGAGAGGTAAACTATTCAGTCCAATGAACACATTGGCACAGAGAGGTAAACTATTCAGTCCAATGAACACATTGGCACAGAGAGGTAAACTATTCAGTCCAATGAACACATTGGCACAGAGAGGTAAACTATTCAGTCCAATGAATACATTGGCACAGAGAGGTAAACTATTCAGTCCAATGAACACATTGGCACAGAGAGGTAAACTATTCAGTCCAATGAACACATTGGCACAGAGTTGTAAACTATTCAGTCCAATGAACACATTGGCACAGAGTTGTAAACTATTCAGTCCAATGAACACATTAGCACAGAGTTGTAAACTATTCAGTCCAATGAATACATTTGCACAGAGTTGTAAACTATTCAGTCCAATGAACACATTGGCACAGAGAGGTAAACTATTCAGTCCAATGAACACATTGGCACAGAGAGGTAAACTATTCAGTCCAATGAACACATTGGCACAGAGAGGTAAACTATTCAGTCCAATGAATACATTGGCACAGAGAGGTAAACTATTCAGTCCAATGAACACATTGGCACAGAGAGGTAAACTATTCAGTCCAATGAACACATTGGCACAGAGTTGTAAACTATTCAGTCCAATGAACACATTGGCACAGAGTTGTAAACTATTCAGTCCAATGAACACATTAGCACAGAGTTGTAAACTATTCAGTCCAATGAATACATTTGCACAGAGTTGTAAACTATTCAGTCCAATGAACACATTGGCACAGAGAGGTAAACTATTCAGTCCAATGAACACATTGGCACAGAGAGGTAAACTATTCAGTCCAATGAACACATTGGCACAGAGAGGTAAACTATTTAGTCCAATGAACACATTGGCACATAGAGGTAAACTATTCAGTCCAATGAACACATTGGCACAGAGAGGTAAACTATTCAGTCCAATGAACACATTGGCACAGAGAGGTAAACTATTCAGTCCAATGAACACATTGGCACAGAGTTGTAAACTATTCAGTCCAATGAACACATTGGCACAGAGTTGTAAACTATTCAGTCCAATGAACACATTGGCACAGAGAGGTAGACTATTCAGTCCAATGAACACATTGGCACAGAGAAGTAAACTATTCAGTCCAATGAACACATTGGCACAGAGAGGTAAACTATTCAGTCCAATGAACACATTGGCACAGAGAGGTAAACTATTCAGCCCAATGAACACATTGGCACAGAGAGGTAAACTATTCAGTCCAATGAATACATTTGCACAGAGTTGTAAACTATTCAGTCCAATGAACACATTGGCACAGGGAGGTAAACTATTCAGCCCAATGAACACATTGGCACAGAGAGGTAAACTATTCAGTCCAATGAATACATTTGCACAGAGTTGTAAACTATTCAGTCCAATGAACACATTGGCACAGAGAGGTAAACTATTCAGTCCAATGAATACATTTGCACAGATAGGTAAACTATTCAGTCCAATGAACACATTGGCACAGAGAGGTAAACTATTCAGTCCAATGAACACATTGGCACAGAGTTGTAAACTATTCAGTCCAATGAACACATTGGCACAGAGTTGTAAACTATTCAGTCCAATGAACACATTGGCACAGAGTTGTAAACTATTCAGTCCAATGAACACATTGGCACAGAGTTGTAAACTATCTTAAAATTTAAATCATTTAAAAGCAGCTAAAAAAAATATATGATGAATGTTACAGTATGGTGTGACGAAGAGATAATACATGCATATCTTTAATGTCAGGTCTGGTGAGAAAAGCACAGAAATTCCAGTATAATGGTGCTTACAATAACTCAGTAATTGCAGGAGTTAGGAAAATAATGTTCGACCCTTCAACTCGATGTTATCGAATTCAGGTAGCAAATGTAACTCGACATAACAAGGCGATTACTCTGGCGGCCAAAATCAAACACTATATCACTGGTAAATTGTATGCATATTCTTATGTCACTTGTTTAGGCTCGAATAAACAATAAGACAAGAAACAGTGAAAACAACAAGCTTTGAAAAATACAATAATTTATTTCCTTGGAAAAATTCTGTAAAAATGAAAAAATATGAACATACGGTTTTATAGAAACAAATCCAAAAATAATCCAAAAATAATCCGAGAGTAAAATTTTAGTAGTCCTAATAACAAAATGTTCTACTGATTTCACGTAGACGAAGAATCCAAGATGGAAGACGATGACTTATGCTGCAATCTGTAGTGTTGAAGTCTACAGTCCATTGTAGAAATAAAAATTATCACTCCGGTTTCCGATAGCTGAATATACATATATATATATATATATATATATATATATATATATATATATATATATATATATATATATATATAAACATGTCCTTGTTCCACAATATTACATGAGCACACGTATTGTCCAGAAAAATAATGGAATTAATCCTTTTGAATCCAAGTACTTTGAAATAATTCCAAACCAAGTAATTTGAAATAACTCCAAACAGCACAACCTACAGCTAAGTTTAACAGCCCAACTTCTATTGAGATTAATTCTCCAAAACATATGTTATATGGGCTTTCTAAAACTTAAGCAAGGGTCACGTGATCATCTTCTGGAAGTTTATAGAAGCAATTACTTGTTACAGATCACGTTTACCCAGTGTGACCCTGACGAAAACCAATCATTTTTACTCTAAGAAATATATAAAACAAAATATATAAAAATGGTCTTAAAGACAAGGTCCCATCATGACCTTGGAAACAACCAATCTTTTTTTTAAAAAATAGAACTTGTTTACAAAGGTTACTACAAATTCTGAAACAAGGTCAGGATTTAGATCAACACCTAAACTAAGAGTCAATCTCAAACTATTTTCTAAAAAAGTATAATCTCTAGTGAATAAATTTACATTACAATATCATGTAATGAAAAATAAAAAAAAATTTAAAACTGACAAACAATTAAATTGAAATAAATATATATTAAATCAGATATAATTAAATCAAATATGCATAACAATATCATTAAGTTGTTAATTTCTAGATCCGTCTGTTCAAATGGATAATGTAGATGAAAAATCATGACCCACAAAGGGTTTGTTATAATCTAGCTTCATTCTCACCTGGATCTAAAATAACTTTAGAACTGATACATATAATAATTGCTTTACAGCTTCATGATAGTTAGTCATGCCTAAACTACTCGAAATTTGTTTGATTGATTGTAATTTCTCAAAATCAGACACTGGAACTGAAAGGAATGTAGTGATGTACATATTACTTATGTATAGACATATTATCCCCACCCTTGTAGTTGTTGTTGTTGTTGTTGTAGGGTTTAACGCCATTTTTCAGCACACGATAGGCTATACATGGCGGCCAGTATTAATGGTGGAGGAAGAACCCGAGAAATGCCCGGAAAGAACCACCGACCCTCGAGAAGCTACTGGCAAGCTTTCTCACATACCCACATTGGCCGAATCCGAGACTCGAACCCATGCACCTACCTTTGTAGTGATCTCACCACTAACTCATTACCTTCAGAAATTATATATTAATTATGTGTTAAAGAGTAAACATAAGTTATGCATTATATCTGCTTACAAATCTTACGTGCTTGCATTCATTGAAGTTAGACAATTGTAACGTCGCCCTCTTAGTAAGAGGGCTAGTTAATTGGACTTGGCTGGCGTTATATAGATGATGACCTCCCTCGATAATATAACCCGGCGGGAGTGAAAGAAGAATGGAATTTCAACAGAACTGAGCCGAGAATACTGAGAAGAAATAAAGCAATACGAGCTTCCTTTGACAAGAAAATAACAAATTTAATTAGAACAAATTAATAACGGGAATTCCAATTCAAGTTAGAATATATCAATAGAATTTAATAGGTGTGTCTAATTTGGATTTATTTCATCATAACTATAGGTGAAAAGAGCGCAATGTCCACGATTGATGTGCATCACCTTCCTTCCGTTTGACCGTATATAAACGTGTCCTAGTTCATCCTTCCTAAACTCTATGCTTTGTCCCTTCATGGACTTCCTAATCCTTTTAATCTGACATAGACCTTCTTTCCTTCGGATTTCTGACTTCAGACTGTCTCGTCTCTCTCCCAGAAAGCTTATCGCTGTTCTCTTTCAGAACTTCCTTATTGCTATTCTCTTTCAAAACTTGTGCGTCCTAGCACTAAACCCTGTCATTCTTTTTACAAGACGATCACCTGGTCCATTTCTTGTTTAACGAGGAAAGCGCTATTCTCTTTCGCCTTTCCACGGAGTCGAGACATTTCCTCTTTCAGGAGATTTTCAGACTAAAGAATTTCGACTAAGGTCGTCACTTTAAAGTCGGATTGCTCTAAAGTGTACGCCTTAATTTATACTGCCCACACGTAAGCAGCAGTCCATAATTTTGTCCCAAAGAAATAATTCCTTTCATCAGCTTTAGACAGACCGGAATCTGTGAACGACCGTGCGTAACAAATGTGGACATGTTTACTCAGATGTTTGCTTTCTAAGGACCTGGTTAAGATACACCGGTCAATTTCACTGAGTTGGAATGCTGCCCATTTAAAGTTTACACTGACATGGGGGGGAGATGAAAAATCGAATTGACCCTTCACAATGACTGTTCTGGCGATAAATTTTTAATGCTCAATACATTCAACATTAAAGTTCACTGCAATTCAAAATTCGAAACTTCACAACAATCTATTATCAGCCTTGAAAAGAGACGTTAAGGATTATGTTCTTGAGCAGGTAGACAACCTGGTCTGGTCTGCACATATGAACATAGCTGCGCGCAAAGAGGTCGTAGGATCAGTAGGAACATCAATACAGGATATGAAGATGAAAGTCGATATTTTTGTCAACTATATATATATTGGTTGAAGTTTATAACCTGTATAATAAAAGAAAATTAGATCAATTTACTAGCCATTTGGTGCATCTTGATGTATATAGTGTACCCTATTTTCCCACCGTCAGAAGACTTGTGCTCTAGCTACGAAATAATTATTGGCCGATACCTAAGTTGTTAACGGTATTATGCGGTATATATCAATTGGTATACTGATGTATAGCGATGTGAAGCATACATGGTCTGGAATTACCATGCAACTATGTTTACTGCATCATGAAGCTCCAAGTCTCTGAAATGTTATATTTAATCTCCTGACGATGCTATGACGCCTCTGGAACGTTCCATGTAAACCATTGCTATTAGTAACTTCTATGGTCTGGAGCATTCCAGTTACATTGTTGCAGTGGTAAAAGGCATATAGTGTCTTGACCATTCCATATAGCTTTCTCGTGGGTAGGAGGTACAGATGTTCATTTCATATAGCTTTCACGTGGGTAGGAGGTACAGATGTTCATTGCAGGTAGCATTGTCGTGGGTAGGAGGTACAGATGTTCATAGCAGATAGCATTCACTTGGGTAATTTCTTTATAACTCGAGAAATTGAATTATTCCGGAAATCAGGAGGGAGTTTTGTATTACGTTCTTAGCTACAGTGTAACTAAGAAGTGTATATGCTATGCATGATGGCAAAAAAGAGTTAATTAAAAAGTTATCAATATTCTTTGATAACGGTATATATATATATATATATATATATATATATATATATATATATATATATATATATATATATATATATATATATATATCTGTGTGTGTGTGTGTAAAATAAAATATATAGGTTTAAAATATCAATTGCGGATCCAGTGTGGGAAGGTTAAACTTTATCAGGCGGTCAACATTAAATTTTATCCTGCAGTAAGAAATAAGAATGAGCTATTACAAAACATTTGATACGTTAATCGACAGCTCAAAAGAAAAAGAAACCACGACCACTACTGCTGGTGTAGATTTAACAAATTATATCAAAACATCTGGGGATACAATGACCAGTAACTTAAGCATGTCAGGTTAGTGACTGCTAGACCTTGAGACAACATATCCACCAATCAATCCAGATAACTCACACGCCGTAAGCCTTGTCCACCTTAGTGTGGTCAGTAATGGCAACTTATCTTTGTCGGATGGAAAGATGACCGGAAAAATCAATATGAGTAAATAAAACTATTGTAAATCTTGAAACTGAATACCCCCCCCCCTCCCCAACATAAATAATTCACAGGCGGTAAGCTATGCACAACTTAGCTCGGTAGATAATTCTAAGTTGTCATTATCTGGTGGGACGATAGCTGAAAATATCGATATGGGTGGGAAATTAATATTTAATACTCAACTTGATAACATAACTTTGACCAATAACGATTCTGTAATAAATGTAAACTTTGTCAAGACAACTTTGTAATAAGATCCGGTGACACTGTGGTGGGAAATCTGGACATGGGATCGAATAAGATAACAACTACGGCAATTCAGCAGCGGTATGACATTTAACAAACAAAAATTACGTCGACGATAACATGGCAAGAAATATCACATAACTAGTAGCAAAATTCGGCGAAACTATGACAGGTATGTTAGACATGGGTTCGAATAACATAACAACTACTTATGATCCAGTCGACGAATTTAATCTTACAAATACATTTTATGTTGATGCTGAAATAAGTACAACATCATCAAATGCAATTACTTCTACAGAGGCTAATTCTCTTGAACAATCCATTGGTACGGTAACAGGTGTGATCGATATGGTTACCAATAAGATGACCTCCACGCGTGTGACTGTTTCTACATCCGATCTTACCAATAAACAGTACGTGGATAGTGTTACCAAATCACAATCGATTGTTGGTAGTACGAAACAAGCTAAATAATAATAGTGTCGATCACATTCCACATCTCGCAGATTCTCTATAAAAAAAAAAAAAAACGTTTGGTTTTAACAGCCCTTTATCTGACGGGTTAGAGTTGGTTTCAGACGAAAAACAAGTGATTTTTGGATCAAAATACAGTGTTCAGCGGCCGCAGCAACATGGAAATTTCAACTACTAGGTCCACAAAAAAATGCTGAGGCCGGATAATTTTATGAACTTGAATTACAAGGATCAAATGATGATTCGACCTGGAATAATCCGTACAGTAAAGCATTGGCTTATGCTGATTATTCGCAGCTGCATACACTTAATCCTGCAATGACAATACACAAATACTCGTGTTTCTGGATTTATATTCTCAGTGCCCAGAGGATTCCTTGTCCAGGTCTGACGATGTTTCATATATATATATATATATATATATATATATATATATATATATATATATATATATATATATATATATATATACTTGACGATTTAGTGTGATTGTAATCTATAACGTATATTGATCCTCCACAGATCAGAGTCGCAAAAGAGTTTTACAACGCAAAACTAAACCCTAAAATGGATATCAAAATAGCTGATGTGATTCGCTAGACCAGGAAAGTGCCGATGAAGCAAGAGCAATAAATATGATTACTCGAATGAAAAAATTAATTTTACGTTCCCCTGGTTTAACCGAAAACAGTGATAACTTTGCCAGGGTTTCAGGAATGACAGGCCCTCAACTGAAATACGCTATCAGAGACTGATATAATTAGCAAATGCTGTCCTGAAAGTGACTGCGAGGAGCGGCGGTTAAAGGTTGGAAAATATTTTATAAATACACTGCTCGAGCTAAATAAAGAAACTTTTGTGACTATTGATAAAGCTAACCTTGTAAAAACACAATTTCATGGTGGTAAGAAAACAGAGCAAGAGCGACTAAACAAGATTCATGACGAACTTGAGAAACCAGCTGAAACAAGTTTCTTAACAATCGTAAGTTCAAGGACACATTTGCTAAACGTCTAGTATTTTGTGTGCTCGGTATTGGCTAGTATGATTAAAAATAGACGCTGTTAGATAACAGTACTGACACTAACCTGCTAACAATATCATATCTGGTTCTGATAGACTCTCTAACCGGCGATTCAGAAAAGTATGACGTATATCACATTAATGCAGTATCAGAAATTGAATTCAGGATGGAGTTATATGATGATGTCGAACGAGATATATTTTATCAAGAGCTTGACGAAATTTCAACTGTGAAACCCATTATTGATAAAGATTCTGAAATACATAATAGTTGTAAAAACTATACAAAAGAAGCTGGGAAGTTATTAACAGAAACAAAATACAAAAATGTCAAAGAGCTGATTGCTGGATACCTAAATCTACCCGCCATAGATATAGAGCAAGCGGATATTCTCCGTCTTTTGTGTTTTGCAACAGCATATGCAATTCTTAGGCAGCATATAGTACTTAAATAATTGGATCAGTTATCTTATTTTTTTAGTTATATATACGAAACAGAAGATATTTATCGTGATAGAGTTAATATTACTGAAATAACAACACATTTTAACCCTCCATTTTCATCCTCAGTATTAGCATATAACAGATATGATGATATCTCGTCTGAAGTATATGAAAAGTATACAGTTTCTTGTCTGTCAGTAAAAAAAAATAGTGCTCTGATCGATAAGGTTTCAGCTGAAAATATTTTTACTACGGCGATTAAATAATTACAAAAACATTTTCATAATGACGAAAAAAGAAATTATAGACTTCAACCATATTTCATCTGGTCTCCAGGACAATGATAGAGACGAGCTGATAAAATACTACAGGTAATATCATAAAAATACTTTACTGTATCAGACATGTCAGACTATATAACAGCAGATTAATAAGCGCGCTGGATTATCTTCCAGTATTACTAACAATCGATGGAATTGCTTCAGCCGGCGGAACCGCAAACCCATTATTGTTAATAGTTCCGGCGATAGGTATTGCATTATCAACAATAAATAAAAAGATCGAGCCAAAATACGAGAATAAAAATACGTGTAAAATAGCAATAACGACTTCTAATAAAATTCTTAATCAACTTCGTGCTTAGCTCAGAGCTGAAAAGGTTATTATTCTAGATTTGATACAGGAATTGCGAGTCAAAGACGATTTGATCGCAGATATGATACCGAATAGAGTTGCAAAATACGAAAAACAGCACTCAGTACATTTTATCTAAAATCGCTGGCGATTTCATTTAAAGAATAAGGATAGTAAAACGTTTGTGTTAATATTAGGTATAGTACAAATTTTGTGCGAAATATAAATCACAGTACGAGCCACCTTACTGTAAAACATATAGCAAAATGGAGTACCTGACGACCAGGTTGAATGACGTTGGATATTTATCATCTTGGGTAATTGTTATAGAACTAAGCGCGAAACGAAATTTTAGAGATTCAGAAAGCGGTCCAGGCTGAATTGTTCGATCGCTGAGCGCCAGAGATTTTGTAATAAAATACACCCTCTAAGCCAGGGATGCATCACCCCGTCCCGCGAACTTGTTCTGTTCGGTCCTCAGGGCAAATTAAAACAACACCGAATTCTAGCCCGTGAACAGTAATTATATCAAAGAAATTAATGTTTGCGACCCTCGAGTGTTTTTAGAAAATTTTAGAATTAGCCGTTTAAGTATATATCGTCTTTTTCAATGCTCGCAAGCGCTCCCCCAATTAGAATAGCTTCTGTCGCATAACACAAGATGATATGTCTATCGCATTTTTCTGGACTCGAACTCATGAAGTAGTTTCCACTAGTCGATCAAACGTTTGTCTGTACGGCTTAACTACAGGGCTATCGAGATCTTATATAGATTGAATTTAGCAGAAACTGATCCTGTCTGTGTAAATCGATTTTTTTTGTAAAATCTCAGCGAGTTGTTAATAACGCATTTATTTTGACAGACCTATAAATCCCAGAGAATTATTAAACGCGGATTGGAATTTTGTGTAAATGTTAAATATAGTAGAGTGCAATGCACAAAATGCTAGCAGCTCACTTTTGTGTAAATTATACATATAAATAGTCAAGTAAAACCCACAGTAGTAGAGCATAATAAGCGTTTCTAAGCCAACCCTATTGTGTATGACTATTATGATTCAGTGGTAGGTTTTTGACAGGTAACACTGGACAACAAATTTTTACAAAAGTCATGTTACTGAAATAAAATTAGTCAATTCTTATCAATTTTTATGTGCTGAACACGAATATGACAGTCAAATTGCAAAATTGGCTCTAGTTTTTTTGTAATCTGCAAGAAATTAATGTTTACATAACGAAATGCATTCCAATAGTAAAAGGTCAACTGTAATAGCCTACCTATAAAAAATCAAATCATTGACTACATCTTAGATTTCTTCGCCTGTCTCTTGTACAGCTGTTCGGGAGCATCTCTGAGGAGTGTCCAGCAGTAGTCAGCCAGCATTGTAGTGGACCATTTTCCCTGGTATCTTTGTTCCATTGTTGCGATATCTTGATGAAAACGTTCGCCGTGTTCATCACTAACAATACCACAGTTGCTAGGAAAGAAATCCAAATGGGAATGAAGGAAGTGAATCTTTAGAGACATATTGCAGCCAAGTTTCTTATACTTCATCAACATGTCTTCTACTAGTTCCTTATAGTTTTCTGCCCTAACATTTCCGAGGAAGTTTGTAGAAACTAGGCGAAAAGCATTCCATGCTTGTTTCGCGTCACCTTCCAGCAAGTTGTTGAACCGGTCATCTTTGAAAAGCTCTCGAATCTGAGGACCCACAAAAACTCCCTCTTTAATCTTTGCTTCGCTGAGTCGAGGGAATTTTTCATGCAGGTATCGGAATGCTGGCAAAGTCCGGTCAATGGCTTTCACGAAGTTCTTCATCAAACCTAGTTTGATGTGAAGGGGTGGTAGCAAGATTTTCTGAGCCTCAACCAGAGCTGGGTGTTGGATATTCTTCTCTCCAATGGCTACATTCTGCCTGTGAGTCCATTCCTTCCTCATGTAGTGCATTTCCCTTGCTCGGCTATCCCACTCGCATAAGAAACACATGTATTTTGTATATCCTTGCTGCAGTCCCATTAAAAGGGCAACTACCTTCAAATCACCACAGAGGTGCCAGCTGTACTTGTTATACTCAATGGAATTCAGTAGCTGCCTTAAGTTATCGTATGTCTCTTTCATGTGGACAGCATACGCTACTGGAATAGATGGAAGAATGTTTCCATTGTGCAAAAGCACAGCCTTGAGACTCAGTTTCGAAGAGTCCACAAATAGTCTCCATTCTTGTGGGTCATGAGTGATTTTTAAAGCATTCATGAGGCCCTCAATATCGGAACAGAATATCAGATTACTTTCCTTTCTGAAGAAAGGCTCCAATTGCAGGTGGCGCTTTCGATATGCAGCAATTGTGACATCTTCTTCTAGAAGATTCCATTGTTGGAGTCTTGATCCTAGCAATTCTGCCTTGTTCTTTGATAAGTCCAAATCACGAATCAGGTCATTTAGTTCTTCCTGTGTTATTCTGTGTGGGGTTGATGATGCACCACAGTGAACATCTGGATCACTGCATGCTGATGGACCAGGAGAAGAACAGGTCGACTCACCTTTGTCTTCGTCAGATGAATCAAGAGAATATTCTGCTGGAGGTTCTGGAATAGGAAGTCCCTCACCATGTGGAACTGGTCTCAAGGCAGACGGAATGTTTGGGTAGACTATTCTCGACTTCTTTCGCTTCGTTATTCCGCCGGAAAGAGGAGGAACCAAGCAGAAGTAACAGTCATTTAGGTGGTTGCTTGGCTCTCTCCACACCATTGGGACTGCAAACGGCATTGATGACCTTTTGCAATTCAACCACTGTGAAAGCTGTGTTGTACATGTAGCACAGCATATATGCGGAGCCCAAGGCTTGTCTTGGTCACCAACCTTGCATCCGAAGTAAAGATGATATGCCTTCTTCACTTGAGAATTGATACTTTTCTTCTGGTTGGCAAATGTCACTTTCCCACAAATATAGCAAAAATTGTTCGCGGTATTAACACACTTTCGAGGCATTACTGTTCTTTATTGTACGTAAATGGATAAAATAATAAGTTTTATGTAACAGTAGCTTGAACTGTCTCGCACAACGTCTAAAATATTTTAAATGCTGAACCTATCTGATTGGGCTTTATATAGTACACTGCTTACGTCAGCTTCAGCAGCCGCCTGGCATTAGTATAATAGGCCTACACATGTATAGTACACTGCTGACGTCAACTTACTTCAGCAGCCGCATGGCATTAGTATTGCATTGCATCAGAAAATGATGCAATCAACTGTGGATGATGTGAGCATGATGGTATTATGCAATGTTACATCATTATTCCGGATGTTGCTGCAGTCCTACTGGAGAAATTTACACAGTGAAACATAGAAAATGAGGTATATGAATATCTTCAAAACGAGAGCCAATACAAATTTTTCACGGTTATATTCGTGTTCGGCACACCAAAATAGTACAGATTAGGGCCTTTTCAAGTCAGTAATGATTTCACTGTTGACCAGTGTAATCAAAAATGAAATCGACGCTGTTGCCTCAACAAAGTTGTTTTGGTAATTGTTTAGACTCACAAGAGGGCCTAGGAGGGGGTAATTATGCTTTCGTCCTAATACAAGATAGGGGTTTGGCAAAGAAATGTTATTATACACTACTACTCGTACAATCTCGCTTCAATTTAAGAAATGCAACTCAAACGTGTCCAAAATTCTACAAAAGTGGTCTTTTGCTAGTTGCGTCCCTTACTTTTGGTTTATCTCAAAATGTTCACGGAGAAGGGTTGCCATACCTTTCGTTTGATACTTTCGTTGAAGTGGATCGCAGTCTTTCGCAAGAGAAGATGACGTTGCATTGTAAACTTATATATGGTAAGATAGGGTTCATTTAGATTTTCTAAGACATGTTTTAAACAAACGTTTTCTTTTTTCCCGAATCAATATATCTTTAACATGACCACATCGGAACCCCGCTGCGTTCATCTCTATTGTACGGTTATCATTAATAGTAAAGAAACCAAACAATATATATATATATATATATATATATATATATATATATATATATATATATATATATATATATATATATATATATATATATATATATATAGTTACGTATATTTGATTTAATTTTGTTGTTTGTTTGTAAGTCTTAATTTTTTTATTCCATTACATGGTACTGTAATGTAATTTTATTTACTGGATTTGACATTGTCCTGAAGTAAACAACTAATGATAGAAACTTTGTATCTAATGCTGACCTAGTTCCTGAAGTTCATTGAGAAGCAGTAATTGTTGAATTAAAAAAAAACGTTTTAATATTTTTGAAAAATCTTTCTCAGAGTGAGATTTATAAAGTGAACTCGAAGCCATACTTGGAGTAAGTGACAAATAATATGCATCAATTAGGTTTTTCCAGAACATTGAGGGCATTTGTTTTGCGTTGTTGCTATATTTACTATTCATATTTTGAGAAAGAATCTTCATTAGTGCCTTAACACTTGAGAAGTCACAATGTTTGATGTTGTGACCAGTTTTGGGCAAATAACTTTATTGTTCTTCAAATTATTTGGATTAAAAGAGATTATTTTTCCCTGGAAATACTTGTGCTCTAAATTAATTATTGGGAAAGGACAGTTATCGAAATTTACACAGAATTCAAGTACTGGATTATTATTTTCTGTGATTAAACAAAGAACTGTTGACACACCAGTACGTCATCGCCTTCCATTTTTAATTTCATCGGTATTCGAACTTAGTTTCATTAGGACTTTTTATTACTAGGACTTCTGTTTTTCAGTTCTTGGATTTTTTCTTTGAGTCGTAAAACCATACGTTCTATTTCTCATTTTTAACTTGTTTTTATAGGTAAATAAATTATTTGTTAAATTTTGCAAAACTTGTCTTCACTCTTTTCTTGTCACTGTTCGAAAGAGCCTAAGCACGTAACAGTATATATATATATATACATATAACATATGCCACATACATTAAAAATAACATGGGATTTAAAGTGTTGGTATAAAGCAAATTGATATACCAATACTATTGGTATATCAAATTGTGATCCGCCCATGGCGCAATAATACGAATATATAAACATTCTTTCAACTGCAGGCCTATAGATCAATGATGATTTTCTACTCATTCATTAATCATAAATGACTTGAAAATAACGATAAAAAGAATTAATAGTCCATGTTTACTAAATAAAATTAAAATGGTACACAATGTCATCCGAATCCTTTTCTCCATTCCCCTCTCCCCTCTCGTGTGTAAGGGACAAAAAAAAAAAAGCAAAAATCTGGAGTGAGAGAAAAAAACTTATGACGCTGGACGACAACATTCAAACTGAACTTGTACCAAGTAACGTACATTAATCTTGTTCGTCTTAACGGTATGTTTAAGCTTTCCTTGGGATCTATCTACTGTGTTCATAACATCAATGATCTATAGTTGCAATTGCCAGTTGACACTAGGCCTACATGTTAAACTTGTCGGTTACGAGCTTACGAGGCACACATACTATATCGTATATAATGCTTTGTTGTTGTTGATTCTGTTACATATATTTGATTTAATTTATATTTGATTTAATATTTGTTTGATTTGATTTTATTGTTTGGTGGTTTTGCAATCTTTTTATTTTCTTTACATGTCAATGTAAAGTAATTTTGTTTACTAGGAATTTTATATTTTCCAGAAAATTCACTTTGACCTGAATCTTTCCATAAATGCCTAATAATAGAAACACTGTTTCTATTTTTGACTTAGTACCTGGCCTTGATTGAGGGTCAAGTAAACAACTGGTATTCTCGTAGTAAAATTATTGGTTCTTATCAAGGACATACATGGGCTACGTGATTTTTTTTTTATGTAAACATGATCACGTGATCCTTTATTTATTTCGCAAGTAGGTATTTCCAAAATTGCGAAATACTTAGAGAGATCGCAGAATTTTGTGGCTTTTAAACACTTGAAGTCAAGTCTTTTTCTTCTGTTGTGACTAGTTTTGAGTTTTTGAGTTTTATTTTAATTTTTCAGATTCTAAAAGATTATTTTGTTTCTCTGGAAGTAGTTTGTGCTCATACATAATTCTTGAAGAAAGAAATTTCTTAAA